>CM042063.1:44782500-45382500 GCA_023525745.1 Arctium lappa
TTGATACTTGTAAATTAAAAGATTTTTAAAATCTTGCATAAAATGATGGTATCTTGTGCTTAATAATTTGTATTTAAGAGTTTTTTATCCCTGTTTTATAATATAGTATAGATAGTATAGATATAGAGTAATTTACACTTTTGGTCCACACGGTTGTCGGTTGCTATCACCTCTAGTCCCTATTTTAAAGTTTACTTTTGATCACTATGGTTAAAGGTTGTTAACGAGGTTTGATAACTCAAATGCATTTTACTATTTTTTTCATTTATTTAATTTTTCTATTAAAAGCAAACAAAAATACAATTATTCTTTTATTATGTATATACATCCCATCCCTTTTCTTCCCTAACCGTAAACTTCGCCAACCGCTATGGTTTCATATTTCCGTCACTTGCTCATCCCTTTTTCCTCCCGTACACCAAGGCATTGTTTGGCAAACTAGCTTATAAGCTAACTGGTAGTTGATAAACTAGTTTTTCAAAACGCTATTATAAGTAACTTTTCAATAAGCTAGCTTATGGTCATCCAAACATGTACTAGAAAAAAAAACCCAACCATAACCTAAATCTGGGTGATTTTAAATATGTCAACAAACTTAAAATAAAAAATAATATGTGACTTCCTTTCATGTTGCACGCACACACCATATCAAAACAAACCTCAAAAGAACTCCAAAAATACAACAATCACTAAGAGGAAAGCATAAGCTCAAGTTCTTTGTATGTTCTACTGTGGTCTTCATTTTTCATCTTAATACAACAAAACGAGATATACAATGATGGTTCTACTTGCAGGGACGGACGCAACAACTTTTTCATACGGTGGCACCATATTTTTCATACGATTTTTATCGACATGTCTTAATTTTTTTACTGGCGATCAATATCGTTCGATGTATTTTTAGCCTAATTCCACCGTTTCGATGGATTTCTAAAGTTTTTTGCTTGATTTCGAGACATTTTTAAGTTTTTTTTTTTACGATTTTGAGAGACTTTTTCAGTATTTTTGGTTGATTTTAAGAGATTTTTTTCCCTTTTTTTGGTTGATTTCAAGAGATTTTTACTGTTTTTTGGTTGATTTCAAAAGTTGGGCTAGAATAGAAGTGAAGAATTGGGCTTTCAGATTAGGATTTGGTGTACCTTTGAAGTTTCGAAAACGATACGGTTGCACCTTTCACGAACGTCAAAATTTTACCTTTCGTAGGAGAAATGATATGGTGGCACGTGCCACCGTCGCCACTTGCCACCGTCGCCACTGCTTCAAGTCCGTCCCTGTCTACTTGCACCAGATCTTGTATACACACATTCACGATATTTTTAACACCCACACAAATATAGAGATGATCAATGAGTGTGTGCGGGGAAGGGAAGTCATGCACACACATAACCGTAGGCAGAATATGATGGTTCGTTGGGGTAGGGAAAGGAGTTCTCTCGGAATTGGGTCGATGAGGGTCACAGTAGTTATGGTGTTGGTACAGGGGCGAGGTTGGCCGGATCTAAGATTGAGGTAGTTGATGGAGTCGCCAAGAAAGGGAGAGATTCTCTTGTTTGGGGTGTTTGTAATATGTGTATGTATATTATATACACACACAATATTAAATATAATTAATAATACTCTCTTCGTCTCAAATTATGTTTCTATATTTATATTTTAGTTTGTTCTAAAACAAGCGTGCACTCTCAAAAGTAATATTTAACTTTTTCATTCTACCATTAATTACGAGATGAATAAAATTTATCTATCCATTATCAAGGTTAAAAGTATAATTTAGTTATATAAAAGGTGTAACAATTACAAATTCCTAAAATTGTGTATCATTCTTATTATAGACATTTATTTTGGAACGAATGAAGTAATATTTTGTTTAGTTTATTAAAAAAACGTAAATAAATAACAAAAAAATATACCAAAACATTCTTGAGTTAACGAACTTTGTTAAAAACCGTTGGCCACATAGACCAAAAACGAAACAAACTCGAAATAATAATGATCAAAATAGTAATTAATTTATATGAGGAGAGGTTGGTTGAGCAGTTGAGAATGCAGCCTCCAACAAATGATGGGTCCCACAACGAAACCAAAATAAAAGTCTTATTATCAGTGTTTTAAAAACTGGGTCGATCCGGCCGGTTGAACCGGGACCAGGGGAAGAGGTCGGGTCAATTACGACCGGGGTTTATGGCAATATATGGCTCGGAGTGAACCAGCCGGTTTTATCAAAAAACTGGTTGAACCGGACGTCGAACCGGTTGATATATTTGGATTGATGAAAAACTTATGCTTATGTCAGTTATGTGTGTTTTTTTAATGTATTTGGTTGATACAATGATTGAACCGTGACCCGGTTACCACATCGGATCAACCAAAAACCCAGGTTTTAAAACATTGCTTATTATAGGTGATTTAAGTGTATATATTATAGGTGGTTCTTTTTATAAAAAGAAAATATTATAGGTGGTTTTATTTATCAATATTTTGTATAAATGAAATATTAATTTAACTAAAATTTTAAATTTTGAAAACAAAATGTTATTATATATTACACAAATAAAAAAGAATCATATTGAATATTTTATTTAATTCCAAATAGAATATATAAAAAAATTTACCATCAAACTAATGAAATAAAAATCAATAAAATTAAATAAATTATAGGGAATTTAATTAAAATACCCTTTTTTGAAAAATCAGTACTCAAAGTGCTCCAAATCTTGTAATTTTTGCCAAAATACCCCCTAGGTCCGCGTTTTTGGCCGCGTTTTTCCAAAAAACGTGGACTGGTACTGTTTGGGTCCGCGTATGGGTCAAAACGCGGGTTAGGTCCGCGTTTCTACTATTTCACGTGGCTTTCCAATATTTCATATTTACAGTTTATACCCCTATAATTATTTAGTTAGTTTACTTTATACCTTTTACTTTTCTATTATTCATTTTATACTTTTATAATATTAACACACATAATCGTATATTAACTAAAATACGTTAAAAAATACGTTTTAATTTTAACAAGTTATACCATTATAATCGTCTCTTCGATACCTTCGAAATGAGCCCAATATTGAATATTTTTTGATTTAATTATTTTATTATATATCATATATATTAAAATTTTATACACCTATAATTATTTCGTTAGTTACTTTATACTTTTCTATTTTTTATTTTACACTTTCATCATATTAACACATATAATCGTATATTAACTAAAATACGTTAAGTAATTTTATGATATATAAAAACGTATTTTTAATATATATGATATAATAAAACATATAACGTATTATATATCATATATATACTACATATTTTTGGACAAGTTATTCATAATTTATGTTATATTTCTTTCTACCATTTTACTAATAACGATATTTTAGTAATAACGATATCGTAAAAATAATCGTTATTCTACTAAAAATATCGCTATTCTACCATTTTAGTAAAAATAACGATATTATACCATTGGACTAAAAATAACGATATTTTAGTAAAAATAACGATATTCTACCATTTTACTAATAACGATATTTTAGTAAAAATAACGATATTCTACCATTGGACTAAAAATATCGTTATTAGTAAAATGGTAAAAAAAAGAATAACATAAATTATGAATAATTTGTCCAAAAATATGTAGTATATATGATATATAATACGTTTTATTTTTTATGTTAAAAAGAAAAATAACATATGCATACGTTTCATACGTTTTATGTAGTACATATGATATATAATTAAATAATTAAATCCAAAAATATTCAATATTGGGCTCATTTCGAAGGTTTCGAAGAGACGATTATAATGATGTAACTTGTTAAAATTAAAACGTATTATTTTAACGTATTTTAGTTGATATACGATTTTATGTGTTAATATAATGAAAATGAAAAATGAAAAATAGAAAAGTAAAAGGTATAAAGTAAACTAACTAAATAATTATAGGGGTATAAAATGTAAATATATATATTAAATACCCACAATTCAATTCAAGATATGTCCGAGTCCGCGTTTAAATCCCTATGTCCGCGTTCAACAGTAGAAACGCGGACCTGACTCGCGTTTTGACCCATACGCGGACCCAAACAGTACCAGTCCGCGTTTTTTGAAAAAACGCGGCCAAAACGCGGACCTAAGGGTATTTTGGCAAAAACTACAAGATTTGGGTCACTTTGGGTACTGATTTTTCAAAAAAAGGTATTTTAATTAAATTCCCTAAATTATATTCTATAACAAAAGGACGATTTTCACTTTATAAAACAAAACAAATATTTTCTTTATTCTAAGTAAACGGACCAAACCAAATATGCATTTCTCATTTATATTTTATTTTTTTTTAATAAAAACCACTTATATTCTAAAAATATTTTATAAACAAAAACCATACACCTCCAAAATTAGTCGATAACTAAACGAAACCATATTTAAGGTCATAAAATCAATTATATGTAAAAAAAGTTATCAATCATAAAAAAATATTAATGCATGTTTATATTTTGTTCATACATTTTATTACCTATAAAAATACAAAAAATAAATAAATAAATTTATATAAAGGACGTGCAGGGGGACGTGGGTTGGTTTAGGCTATGTTTGGCAAAAAAAAAGGCTAAGCTAGCTTTTCAAAACGCTACTTTGAGTAGCGTTTCAATAAGCTAGCTTATGGCCATCCAAACATGTACACTAGCTTATAAACTAGCTTATTTTTGCCAAACATATTATTATGTCTTGACTGAATTCTTTAAAATATATATTATTTAATTGAAATATAAATAAGGAGTTGTTTACTAAACGCTTATTTAGGTAAACGTTTACTGATAAAATTCAACATTATCATTTATTTACCAGGTAAAATTTTAGTCAATCAAAACGGCATTTGTATGCCATAATTTACCCCATAAGCGATAACCGTGACAAGATATTTCGTCTAACTTATCGGATAAGACTATCAATCATTGTCTTAGCTGTTACCAAATAAGATTTTTGGTTTTTGTAATGTTACTCAGGTTAACATTTGATAAACCACCTCGTGAGTTAGAATAAATATTAGGTGATATTTTAAAAATAAAAATTAATAGTAAATATTAAAAGATATTCTAAAAAGGGATAAAAGTCACGGGGAGCGGGCGGACCAGACAATAAGCAGGTGTGAGGCGTCAATATGTACCGTTGACTGCTACTGCTAGTTGGTTGGGATGAAACCTTTTAGAGTAAACTACGTTTTTAGTCCCTATTGTTTGATAAACTTTGCGACTTCAGTACCTTTGTTTTCAAAATTACGGTTTTCATCCCTATGATTCATAATTCAATGTTGTTATCGTGTCCATGATTTACAATTTATTGTTTTTCCCGTATTTCATACTTAATGGTAAACCACTGATGAATTTAGCCTTAGGGACAAATAACTTCAAAAATACATGAATAAAAATCACAAAATTTTACAAATTATAGGAACTAAAATCGTCAACATTTTGTAATAAGCGATGAAATTTTGAGTTTCTATGCTAATGAGTATTTATATATCTAAAATATGTTTCAAAATTTAACAATATTAATATATGTTTATTTTTGAATCTTAAAAACCTTGTACCCTTCTCTATTTTATCTTTATCTTTGTTTTCATTTTCTCTCAAGCAAGGATAATAATTAGTGAGGCTGTTGACGATATTCTATTTAATGATGTTAGGGATAAAGTAGCAAATATGGGTGAAGATTGACGTATAATTGAAACAGTAAAACATCTATTTGCATTAGTGGTAACAAAATGTCGAAAAGGCCTAAAACCTCGACAATTGATGTTTAACTTTGACAAACATGGTAGAGGAAGCAATCCTAGTAATTCAATCATCATTGAGTAAAGATTCAATATGTTATATGACACTATTCAGTCTTTTTGTTTAGTTTTTTCTTAAAACATATATGATATTTGATTGTGATGATTGCCTTTTTCTTGTACTAAAATATAGGTTTTTGTATGTTTATTCTGATGATGTTCTGCATGTGTTCAATGGAAGATCAATATAAGTTATATGTTTTCAATACTTACTCAATCGTGTTTGCGTTTGATACATGCTCGATAGGTGCAACAATGATCAAGTGAGAGTCGGAACGTCTGGGGTTTTAAGAAAAGGACATCAAGTATGGTGAAGTAAGTAGTAAAACCGATCTGATTGTTGAAGATAGTCGAGGGAATCAACTTCGTTGACTGTGGAGTGTTAATTGACAAGGTGAGGTACCAATTCAGGTGAAAAGGGGTGCAATTAAAGCCTTTTCAACATAATATCTATCTTGCTCCTACATTGCTCTGTCATCAAACTCACCATCATTAATCGAGCTTTCGAACAAGCCGAGCCAAATATTGGTATATTCTCAATACCATACTATAGATTGGAGAACTCTTTTAAAAGCATCTCCAGTGGAATGACTAACAAACTCAAAACCTTCACAAAACTACACCATGGTAGTCATTTACAGCATCCACAACGGGAGGTTACTGTAAGCAAAAAAATATACATATTATAACTTACTACCATTGTTAAGAGTTTTTAAAAGTCACCAACATGTTTTGAGCTCTTATATAAGAACTTTGGTTCTTACATCTATGATTATATTTAGTAATTTTTTTGCGTGTGTGTGTATATATCGACTTATTAAGGTTCTTAATTTGTTATATTGACAATGATTTGCCAATAAAAAAGTGCAAAAAGAATGTTAGTATTAGTCACTCCATTTTGAGATGTTTTTACAATAACCTTCTTTTTGTGAGTCATGTGTGTATATATATATATATAGAGAGAGAGAGAGAGAGCAAGGATCATTTGTTAACCAACCATTTGTTGTTAACTTTATGAACCATTTCCAATCAATAGAAATTCATCTTTGATTGTTATTTTCTTTGTTTTAGTATTAATGCTAAAGGGTAGAAATGTCAATTCTTAATTAGCAAATATTTTATATTTCATTTAATTATTTGGGGGTTACAAAAATAAAGTCTCCTTGATTATAGCGTAGGTTATGATTTAAAAAAAATCCATTTTCAAAATAATGTTAAAATCATGTGAACATTTTTATGACTGATTTCATATTTTTTTTCAAAATCATAGTGTTATTTTCAAAAACTTTATCCGGTATTAATTTTAATTCAAAAATTCTCATATAGTGTTAACCTGTAACGTTAACTGTTTCGAAGGTGTGTTCAACAATGATGAACATTTTGTACGTGTTCATGTATGTTCAACTAAGTATTCATGACATTGTGTAAATATATGCAACAACACTTGGTATGATGTTTGGTGTTTTCATACGAAACTCTGTTGGCTATAATTATCAGTTAGAAGTAGTTTGAGAACTAAATGAATTATGGGTATCAATTTTGATGGATTCTGAATTTCATCGAACTCCATATTATGTTTATTTTTCATTACTCTTGTCTTTTAGTTCACTGTTCATGAACCAAGGTTGGGTGAAAGTTTACATCCAATATTTAAGCAGTGATGATGGTAGTTCATTGATTGCATGTATCGTGGTAGCATCAAATCATACATACGACCATGAATTTTTCATCCAACCTGTTCATGTTTGTTCATTACTTCACCATTGGGCATATGAACAAAAACTTGTTAACGAGTCACATGAACAGTAAGGTGGTGGTTCATTCATGTTCATATTTCTTTATATGAATATGATATTTAAAAGTAATATTGTTCATATTTCTTCATAATGAATATGATATTTAAAAGTAATATTGTTTATATTTCTTCATATGAATATTATATTTAAAACTAATGATGTTCATATTTCTTCATATGAACATGCATGAACCAGGGGTTACAATTCTTTTGGAAAAATAATGTTCAAATACATGCAGATTCATGACAATAATGAACCGGGGGTTACAATTCTTTTGAAAGGAACATTAATTAAGAGAGAATAAAGACATAATGTTTCATTTATTTATTTTTTTCCCCAAAATACCCTTATCACTATAGTTCACTCCTATTTTTTCATTAATTGTGCATTTATTAAGGCTTTTAAAAGATATTCAATCTCAACCATTGATTTCCATGATCAATGGCTTATAATAGTTCATAGAGTTAACACAAAAAATGTGGTTAACAAATGAACCTGACTCTCTATATATATATATATATATATATATATATATATATATATATATAAAGAGAGAGAGAGAGAGAGAGGGGTGTTCAAATGCAACCCCTCTATCCACCACTCATTTTATTTTCACTTTTTTAATTAAAAAATATGAAAATAAAATGAGTCGTGGATAGAAGGGTTGCATGGGTTGCACCATGTAAAAGGTTGCATAATAACCTACCCCTATATATATATATATATACTAGTGGTGTACCCGCACGATGCCGCACATGTGTATCACAATTCTGAAATATTAATTTAGTCTGAATCATGTTACTTGTGTACCATAGCAATGCGGCGGGATGTGAAATTTGAATAAATATAAGCAAGTATACCAATTACAGATGAACATTTGCATTCAAAATTGTTGGACGATAAGCTTTATTAATTGTCATATCAAAAGTCTTTTCTTTTCAGTTTGATACTTTGAATAATGTCTTTTTTGGACAAACATAAAAGAATTTTTGATCAACTAAATCAATTAATTTTGTTTATCCCAATTATTTAAATTCCAACTTTCTCACATCAAACTATCAAAGGATTAATTAATTTATTTGGTATTTTAATTTCTAATGTAACTATGTTAAGATGAAATGTAAGTCATTAATTGATCACTAATCTAATGAAAATTTCAAAAAAGTTGTTTCAAAAGAGTGATAAGAGCATTATATTCCATAGGAAATACCAATTATTACCACAAAATTTGGGTATAAGACGTAGTATGTTTGACTTCAAAAAGTCTATTGTATCTCATGTTCTTCTTCATGAGTTAAAATCACCTATCTTCCTCATAGCTATTGTAAACAAAATTCACAAGCATGATATTGTATGTTTGCACAAATACATCCATTTAAAATAAACAATCTATATCAAAAGCATACACAAAGGCCTAATTTAAAAACTAAAATTGTCTAACCAAAACATATTTGGTAAACCTTAGGTGAAGGACTAATCCTATACCCGTTATATTCTTTAAAATCAATCTATTCAAATATAATTTCTTCCAAAAATGAGATATACAACTATAATCCCTACTAAAATTAGCACTATGATTCAACGTGGATCAAAACATAAAATGGAGCCATATTAAACTGATATCTCAAACTTTAATCTTGCTTCCTACTTTGTTTTTTTCGCCGCACATCATGTAAATAATTGTCGATCGACTTATAAAAAACATGATTGATATATCACAGATTTAAAAGAACAATAAGAAGATGCTTGAGATTTGGATATAGAATCAAAGGATCAAGTTAGTAAAACTCAATTTTTATGTTGTATTTAAATATACTTACAAATTGATTAATACTTAATGTACGAAATTCAAAATGAAATTTTAAGAAATCATAAATAAATTATAAACTTGTATTTTAAAATTTTTAAAACCTTCATGGTATATAACAAATTATTCATTATAAAAAACCAAAAAGTATAGTTAAAATCTACATGACAATTGGCTCAAAACTTATTGATAAGTTATGGAGAATCCCATATCCTCCGGCACCAACAAAAACATGGTGACATTTGTAACCAACTTTATTATCAGTTTATCACCCTCACCAATTTTTGTCACTCCAAACTTCAAGGCCTAAGGAAATCAAATAACGGCACCTTAAAAACCTACGAATAAAAAAACTTGTATTTGGCTTAACAACATACGAATCAAATAGAATGTCGAGCAAAGTAGGTTACAAAATTAACATTCGCTAAAAAGTAATTCATGGAATGTAGCAGAGAAAAGCGAACAAGCTCAAGGTAACAGTTTCCTGTGTCAAAATAAGTTAACCAAATAATCCACCCTTCAAAGCTAATCATCTACACTGCTCCATAACTCTAGAGGCTAGAAAATTAAACCAACTTCATTTGAGAAGACACGATCAATAACGGGAAAAAAACCTCTACAAACCAAGAAGAAATTAGTAATAATAAACTTGTAAAATAAAAAGAATATTAGAACAATATTTTCCCTTGTCCACCCTTATAACCCACACTTCCATAATCCATACATGTTAGACAAATCCAAGTAAGCTTTTATGTGCATATGGTTATATAACTAACATCCAAATTTATTAGTGCCATCAAATTACTTGTATAATTGTTTGATGATGTGGTTGCTTTTGAAATATGCAATATTTTGATTGCTCACATCTAGAACCAAAACTGTATCAAGGATGCCACCTGAATACATGATTCAAGTACACTAATGAACTGAGATGCCACATTCGACATTTTATCAGATAAAAGCTTCTGTACATGCTAGCAACTCCAACAACCTAAAATTTTGTTATGTACATCCTCAACTTTGTATATACAAACAAAATACATTAGCCATCACATAAACATAAATTTCACATCTTTGCATATATAACCAAAAAAGTTTCACAACAAAAATAATATAAAACTACAAACCTGAATTTTGAGTATTGCTAAGAGTATTTATGGAAAGTGGAAAGAAAGATTGGGTTTAGAACTTTTTAAGGCTTTTGTGCTTTTATATAGAGTACCAAAAATGAACATATAAGCTATTTCACAATAACCACGAAGATGGTAATATAGTATAATTAGACCAAAACAAGCTATGTTGCCAGAATCCATAACATCCAAGCTATGTTACAGTTGTACCAGGAGTCCAAATACAGTTGAAGCCCTTCAAACGATTTTGAACTCAACTGTCAATCTACTATAGCATTGAAAATCATCATCCATAAACATAGACATATACATTGTTGCAGACCCTCTATTGTTCAACATCCAAATTTCAACACATAATTGAAACAAATATGTCTTAGAGAAAACATGTTTTCTGATCAAATGTGATCCAAACATATTAGTCACATCCCAGAATATACTGTTTACACCGTCTAGATGCATTACGGTCAATAATATACAACTCCATAAAAGGTTAACAGAGTCTTGGTTTATGTTCTCCAATATTAGTAAGGTTTGGCCACAAAATCTAGAAATCTACAGAACCTGCCAACATAGAAATGAGAAACGAAGATCTAGGCCTATGTTAAAGATTCAAGATAGATTCCTAAGATTCAAGATGAATGGATTGGCAGGCAGATTCTGCCCAGAAATCAAGTTTGAGTAAACTTTAATGAACAATGAAAACAGAGATCACAAATAATGAAGTTGGTAAACTTGTACAAACTGTAAAGTAATGCGAACAGTGGAGGTTCGGTTATTTGACTTGTGATTTTGAACCGTGTGCAAGTCACTTCTTTGGCACTCTACTATGTAAAAGAATATTAAAGTAACCCATCGTGTAAAAAGGGACTCAAAATCACATAAGAACCTAAAAATGCAGCCTGTGGTAGTATTAGGACTGAAAATGCAGTCTGTTGTAGTATTAGGACTGGTCTGTCATATCTGAAAATGCAGCTTGTTAGCAATTCGACTACACAATGTCATGGTCTGTATTAAAACCACAAAAGTGGAAAAGTTGTAAATGGTGTCTAAAAGGTACTATAAGGATTGTCAAGGAATGAAGAAAACGTAACATAAATCACAATAAAAGGCCAAAACAAATGCAAATAAGATAATGAGATCATACTTTCCACTCTTAGCCGTAGGGACAATTATTCCTCTTTTCTCAAAGCTCTTGTATCGGTCTCTTGCAAGGGTGCAACATGCCTACATTACATGGGGAATATTTCAATTGTTAGTAATCTTATAGACCACCCCACTTTGTGAAAATAATTCCTCCAACAATTGTGAAATAACACAAAACTGAGAAAATCTTTTAAACTGCACAAAACATCTGGAATATGTTGGGGCGGGGGGGGGGGCATAATAGGAATAAAGGCAAACATTCAGCTTTCTTAGAGAACCAGTAGTTTCTTCAGATAACAACACTTGAACAGGTGCACGATCAAATCTGAAATGAAATATGACATAAGCCTGAATCTATTATGTTCTTCTACATTCATTATATACTCCAATCAAGATGCCATAAACGCTACACAATCAAAAGCCCTTAAACATAACTAAATCTGGCTTTGAATATAAAAAAAGTGTACAACAATTTGGCTATATAACAATAATGACAATTTATAGAAAATAACAAGCCTTAGGGGTTGTTTGGTTGGGTTTTCATTAAGCCCTGTATGAATTAAGTTGCATGCATGAATTAAGTTGTCTGTGTGAATTACTGTAACACTCGTAAATCTCTACCCGTGAAGTTAACCCTTTGAGAAATTCTTGTTTCTTATCGTAGAATTTCATCCCCTACATCTTACCTATTAAGCCTTATTGCGTCATGGGTGGTCTGCGTGGAAAATGGGAAGAATCGAGCTTCGGTACACTTTGGGCGATAGTGCCCTGGCGAGAGTGCCCTGGGCACAATCGCCGGGCACAATCGCCAGTGGGGGTGTGCCCGCGGTACGTTTTGGACGATAGTGCCCTGGCACAATCGTCGGGCACAATCGCGGTCGGCCCTAGGGTCTTTTAGAGTCGTGATTCTCAACCATTTCCCTCATTCTCACTTCCTAATTCCTTCCCTATTCTCTCCCAAACCCCAAAACCGAACCCTAACCTATTTTGGGGGGTTTTCCTCCTCAAATCACATGATTCTTCACCATCTAACTAGTTGGGTCAATGAACCGCAAAACCTTCATATTCATCTTCCTCATCAAGTTCAACGGTTGGGAGCTCGGGTTGAAGTGTTGGATTGGGTGTTCTCGGGAAGTCTCGTCATATTTAATGGTAAGCTTCTTTGATTTAAGGTTATAAATGTTCTTTGGATGTTTCCCTAGTGTTTGGTTTATCAGATCTCGGATTTGTTAGTTTTGGAGAAACTAGGGTTTTGATCTCGTTTAGGGATTTTGGTATATAATGTTGGGGAATGTTTCTATGTGGTTGTTTATGGATATTTATGGTTTAGAGTGTTTGGATCTAGGTTTCGGAAGTTCTCGGCTTGAGGATTCAAGCGGCCTTCAAAAGAGCTCGTTGGGTGAAATCTAGATTTAGCCTAAATCTAGCAAGGTGAGTTCAAGTTGATTTGTGAAAACGGTGTACATACCACAATGTTTATTCTAAAGTGTTTTACATGAAATAGTTAACTGCTGATAAGTTTTGAGTATTTTGAAGTAAAATATGTTTTACTTGGTTATTTGTCAAAGTGTGAGTATTTTGATAAGTTTTCATATTTGGTAAACTTGGGTTGTGTTAACCTCTTAAAATGCTTATGTTGGGCTTTGAACGTTTCAACAACTAAATAACATGAATTACGTATTTTTGGTGATTTTGTACAAGTAAGATCTATTTTATGAGTTATACATCTTTGACGATGATGTACAAATGAAGTCTATTTCATGTTACATGCATTTTGGTGTATTTGCATTTATAAATCCTTTGGAAAATCTTGGTCCCAATACGTGTTGAGTTTTGGGTTAATCACGTCTTTGAGGTATGTGTCTTCGTATACGTCGTTTAAAGACATTTCATTATTTGGGGGACCGGTAGTGGTTGGTCAAATGGGTTTCGAGCATTTTAGCTCGGTGTTGGCTTAAAAGAATCTTGAGGACATTCGTCCGGTTTTAATGGCTCGAGGTGAAGTCCAATTTATGATTTACATCTTAATGCATTTTATTGCATGTTATTGATAATTACAGACTCGAGTGCTTTAGTCATTCAGGGATAGTCATGTAATCTTAGATTGTGTTGCATTGGATCCATAGGCACATGAGTCAGTCTTATTTGATGGTCAATTGGGTGGTATGGGGTTGGACTCCGGGACTCATGGTTTATGACCTTGTCTTTACGAGTGGTTGAGTTCCGGTTGAGCTATTATGACTATGGGAAGTCCTCTTATGGGCGTTGGAACCTTCGCCATGTGGGGCAATGCCTTCGTTGTATCCCCTGTAAGTCGAGCCTTTGGCGGTAATTCCGGTGTTGTTCGCTAAGGTCAGCTGTCTCTTTGGGTGAAACTTGTTAAGAGGTCGTAGGGGCACTTGGGCATGCGTGTCGTGAAGTGTCGTACGATCAACGTTGTTTGAGTGGCATATTTTGTGTTCCTCCACTCTCACCGGATACGGGTATCCCCCGTCGTCGGCCCACTGTATTTTTGGATATTTAATTGTCCATGCTTTAATATTTGAATTTCATTCCAGTTTATGGTCGCGTGAGTATTAAGTTTCAGTTCCATGTTTTAATGGTGTATCATATTTCTATGGATTTTTTTCCGTTAATTAAGGGTCGAGTATTATGTCCCATCCGAGTTTTGGGTGTTTTGGGTTATGAAGTATTATTTACATTTTAGCAAATTTAAGTATCGAACTATGACCCCGTTTGGGCGAGTTACGGGTTGTATCGTTTTATAAGAAATGCATGTTTGTGAAGCATTGTCTTTAAAAGTGTATATTATGAGAAAATGTGTCATTTCCGTTTTGAAGTACATTATTTCGAAGGATCTTGCTTTAAACTGAATTCCTTTCTTTTAAAGATATATTCATTCATGTTAAAACTCTTGAGCTCACTAGGCGTTAAGCCTAACCCTTTTTATTTGTCGGCATTTGCATCAGGTCCCAGCCGGGGGTTTCGATTCTAGCAGTGCTATGAAGAGTTGAGCCTTAGCTAGGTTCGAAAGTAAGTCTTCGGTGAAGTCTTCCGCAAGTTGGAGATAGTGACTATGCATGGGCTTTAGTAGCACCCGTCCTTACCATGGCTTGTTGTATAGATTATTCATGTGTTTTTTAAGTTGAATCTAAATTGTGGTTGTAGATGATTCATTTATTGATGTATTTAGAAAAATTTTAATAAGTTGCTATCTTTAGAATTAAGGGTGTTACAATTACATTAAATGATTGTTTGTTTGATGTGTTGAATAAACTGTTTGAATGGTATAAATGACCAATTTACCCTTAATTATTTCTTTTTTGTTTTTTTATTAAACCCATATATAACTGCATTTCATAAAACATCTTATATGCATTGACAATATAATACCAATTCAACCCAAAAATAAAAACAAATCAGACAACATAACCCAAAATACAAAAACACATATAACATAACTCAAAACCATAAGAACAGAGGGTGAATTTCTTGAACAATTAACATCAAATTGGTTTCATGTTTATGCAATAACAACTCAACTCGGAAACTTTTACTGTTTTTTTTACACATGAACATCACCGATTCCAACCTCAAGTTTATAAGAGGAGTAAAAATGATAAACAATGATAAAAGAAAATTAGGATTAAAAATGGCAATGATGAACCTGGGTCACAAAACCTCTAGAAGAAATCAAAAGTGAGGACCCATTATCTTCTTCCATGCTCTATAATGGTTCAACTCCATCTCCAAATAACTTTCATCTACTTCACTTCACTTTTTCAATTACCAACGAATCTTTCACCTTCATCTTCTTCCCTACTTTTCAACCCAATCTCCAAGCAATTTCCATCTTCTTCATTTCATCTCTTCCAGTTTTTTTTTATCTTTTAAAAAAACCCTAGAAATATGCAAACTACAAGAGTACTTCAGAATAGAGGGATGTGGATTTGACGAAATAGGGGGAAGGGCAAAAGGGGAAGAAATGATTGGTTAAATGACTTAATGCAGAGGGGTTCATTTTTTTTATTGAGCGAATAAGCTCCAATCCAAATCATTAAGCTACTTCCAAACATCTCAAGATGGTTGATCAAATAAGTTAAAGGTCCATTAAGCTCATTAAGTTAGTTCCAAACAATCCCTTACTTGTGCCTAGTTTTTATAACACAACCAACAGCTCACGACATTTTATCAATTCAGATTAAATGCATATCAATTCAGAATGTAGTACATTATGCTTCACAACATGGTCTCACTCTTTCTCCATCTTGAAATTGTAGCACTTTAAGTGATGCTTTATAAGATAGTATATATATTAGATAAGTACAGATCAAAGCTTCCATGATCGAATCAAAGTAGATATGTACAAATAAGAGATTACATGATCGAGTAACCCAACATGTTTATTCAAAGACTTTAAAAGCAGAAGTTCAAATGTTTCCATAAACCATGCATGCAATTTTTTTTTACCAAACGTTACAGGGTCAGAGCTTAAGAACAAGCTTCACCACCCTCGCCTTATTGAGCAACGTTTTTTTGCCTCAAAATGAAAGTTTGTAAGCATCTCTTAAACGGTAAAATCTAAGCGGGAAACAATTTCTCCCTCAAGTGTGGGGAAAACAATGCATTGGAATCGGTATAGGAAAACAGAAAGAAAAATCAACACACAGAAGCGGAGATGGAAAACAAAAAGAAGTTACCTCGATTAGAATCGGTAGAGGAGTGATGTATTGAGATTGAATAAGTAAGATTGGTCACTGTTCTGAAGTCGGTGAAATCACTGTTCAAAACTGTCATGGAGAAATTACTGAAGTCACATTTGTTAGCGGTAAAAGTTGGTCACTTTTCTAAAAGTCGGTGATATCACCGTTCAAGGACTCCAATTCAACATGAAGGAACGAATTCAAAGGAATCGGCGACATAGGATTGTAACCGTACCTATCGATGCATGTTAGGATGTTCTCAGAGGGAATAATAACTACAGGTATCTCTCTCAACTTTAAAGAATTTTGGCAACTGATTAACAAGCAGATTAATATCAGAAAACCAAGTTCTAATCGAGTACATGTGTGAATTTTGAAATTATAACACAAAAGGCACATACAGTAAGACGTTTGATCTATAATCCAGAAGAAAAATCAAGCACAAACAGAATGAAATGAAGACAAATATAGATTACATACCTTGATTTTCTTGAGTAGTTCAAATCATCCAGGCATGTAATAATTTGTCATTATCAATTTTACCTTCAAATCATGCAACATTAACAACAAAATTTGTGAATAAAAGCATCTAAACTTAGAACCGTAATAAAGAGCATAAAACCATTTCTTTTCATTCATTTCAGGGGTTGTTGCTATAACCAAACAGATAAAAGTCCTAGGAAAAAACCCCAGATGAACATGACTGATTATTGAAATACCTTCTTCAACCTCATATAAACTAAATTGCGTACTAAAAACCATCTGATAGAAGCTCGAAACTAAACATACCAAAATGTTCATAAACACACAGAAAACAATCAACTACAATTCATACCATATAGCATGTGTAGCTACTGTTTGGTTACTGTACATGTGTTATGTCATTGTTCCAGTAGACACGCCTACGAGCAACAGATAAAACCACATAAGAAAAAACACATCAGTATTCGTGTGTTTGATATATTTGAAAGTGATGTTTAGGGGTACTTAAATGAAATATTATATCGTTTATGTTTTATGTATGTGAATGACTGAATTGAGTGTCCACCATGGATTCATTTAGTATTTCATTTCTAGTAACAAATGTGCACCTTAGATATGAAAGAATACATATAGGTGTAGAAAATTACATCATGATCAGATCTAAGAACTGTAAGATGCAGCTAATAACATGATTCGATAACAGGAAACATGAAATCTATTGAAATTTCAAATCAATCGGTTAAACCAAAGAGATTGAAACACTAAGAACACTAAGAATTTATAAGCAAAATTTCAGAGAGAAAACTCACAAATTGTCCAAACAAATTCAACTTTCAGGAGTCAATTAAAGCCCTAAATCCAACAAATTTCTGCAGAAGAACATCCAAACACATTCTCACAAATTGTGCATAAAAATACCTCAAAAATCCACAAATTTCTGCATAATCCATACCTCATAGAACTGTGCAGGGTTTTGAATAACCTGTGGAGAAATCAAACCCTCATGGCTGGAGTTATATGCAACGTGAGGTAGTAGCAGGCAGGGATACAAGAAGAAATCTTCCATTTCAGAGACTTTGAAGGAAGCAGGTAGAAGGAAGGAAGCGTATGAATCTATCAAAAATCGGTATGGCTGAAATAAGGAGGTACAAGGGATGGAGTTCTCAGAGGTACAAGGGATGGAGGATGATCAAACCCTCATGGCTGGAGTTATATGCAACGTGAGGTAGTAGCAGGCAGGGATACAAGAAGAAATCTTCCATTTCAGAGACTTTGAAGGAAGCAGGTAGAAGGAAGGAAGCGTATGAATCTATCCAAAATCGGTATGGCTGAAATAAGGAGGTACAAGGGATGGAGTTCTCAGAGATACAAGGGATGGAGGATGATCAGAAAGCATGGCTGGAAATAGTTATAAATTTCTTGTATCACTGAGTTGTACGTTATGCTTTAAAAGTTGTCCTTAAGAGATTTTTGAATTTTATGCTTAAATTAGTAGTACATTGTGCTTTAAGATTTGTGTTTAAGACATTTGGTCTAAATGTATATTAAGGCAGTATATATATATATATATATATATATATATATATATATATATATATATATATATATATATAGGGTGCGTTTCTTTTGCAAACCAAACAATTTGTACAAACTATGCAAACCACTATATTAGGAAACAATAGATATATTTATGGATAATGATTATGATTCATTAATAATGATTGTGATATATATGAAAAATGTTAAGTTTATTCATTATAATCATGATTTTAAATTAGGAAATGTTAAGTTTATTTATTATAATCATGATTTTAAATTAGGAAACATAATAAAATCATATATTCATTAGACTTGATGAACGGCTAAGATTGGTTTGCATAGTTTGAACAAATTGATTGGTTTGCAAAAGAAACGCACCCTATATATATATATATATATATATATATATATATATATATATATATATAAGGAAGACATAGGAGAGAGAGAGCGAGTTAAGGAGAAGCCTCCATTAAGGCTTTAGAATTTTGTGAGAGTTTTGATTTTTTTTTAAATAAAATGTTGCATTAATCGATTATATTGTAATATTCGGGTTCAAGATAATAAAATTGAATGTAAGGGTGAGAATTTGTCTAAAGATTTAAGTGCGAGGGGCTATGTGGTAAATGTGGAAAAGAGGGATTTTAACCCTAGCTCACCTATCCTAAACCTCTCTCTCTCTCTCACTAATTGTTGGCGGCTTAGAGTACCCAAGAGGAGCAAAGGCGATTTTGGAAAAAGGCAGGGATAGGAGCAATTTCTCTTTGGGGAAGAAAGGTCTGCATAAAATCCCATCAAATTCCTCTTGTTGTCTTCTGGAGTAGTGAATTTATTACAAGTTATTTTGGATTGAAATCTTGTAAAACCAAGCTTTCCTGTAAAATAAGAAAGTTGTTAGAACTTGGGGTTTGAGTATCGATCGATTTTGGGAAAGGGAGTCATGACTCTAGTTGATTCGTTCTAGCACCGATCAGAGAGAAAGAAAAAAAAGAGTAGAACAAAGGGTTTGGCTTGGGAAGAAATCCCCGACCAAGCTTGGGTCGAAAGGTTGGAGTAATCGGCGGCCGGGGGGAAAACCCTTGGCTGCACTTTCGCCGACCTAGGCGCTAGCAGGGAGACCACCACCGGGTGACCCCGGGCTTGTTCCAGCCGGGCGATCCCGGGAAGGAGGTGCCTGGGTGACCCCGAGCTTCTTCCAGCCAGGCGATCCCGGGAGTTATGGTACCGGGTGACCCTGGGCTTGTGGCAGCCGGGTGACCCCGGGAGTGAGGGATCCGGGTGATCCCGGGAGAGTCCCAACCGGGTGAACCCGAGAAAACCTTCGGGCTTTCTTAGAACCTTACCACCGAGGGTTTACCATTGGATTTCTAGACCATTACTCTTAGTGGCGTTGATTGAGAGTCTCTTTACATTTCGAAAGTAACCGTGTAACTTATCGAACGATCCTACTTTGTGCATTAGGATTCGTTACCGGGCAATCTCAAGTGTGGGAATTTTTAGCACGAGAAGCACCAGATGAGTTATCTGACTAAGTGTTTTTACGATGTTAAAGTGGTTAAAGACACGTGGAAGTTTATTTTTAAAGCATCTTATTACGTGAGCTTTATACATGCGAAATTTCTTATAAACGTGGGCTATACTTTTGTTGTTGGTTAAATGTATGCATACATTGATGTAAGCTGTATGGCCAAAGTCGGGGGGGGGGGGGGTTCCGCCTGTGCTCGTACCGGGGGGGGGGGGGTCCCGTATATGCCAATTAGGGGGGGGGGGTCCCAGGTAAGGCAGTATGAGCCAGACACGCTGTCACTTTCGAGTGACGGTAGTGTGTGCCAGAAGCGTGGTTGTAAATACGATGTTGTTTTTTTATAACTGAATTGGTTTATTATATCATAAATCTTTCTTTACTTTGTTGGTGATAACTGTCTTTTAAGGGGACTCACTAGACCTCCGGTCTAACCCTCGCTTTTTCAAAAACTAAAAACATTTTCAGGTAATCGCGAAGTAGGAGGTTCTGGTAGAGGAAAAGAGAAGGTGTGAGCAGCACCCGATTCTATAAGACTTCCTTGAGGTTTATAAAATTCTCTAAAACTTGGTGGAGGGAGAGAAAAATGATTTTATTTATTCATTTTCACTAATGAAATTGAATTACTATTATATATACATATATATATATATATATATTTATATTTAAAAAGTGTATTGAGATGATAAAATTATTGAATATTTTATTAATAGAATTAATGTTGAACTATTGAAAGTAGATAATATGTTGGAGTTGAATGTAATTTTTTGGGAATTTAATTAAAATAACCAAACATCAAAAATCGGTATCCAAAATGCACAAAATCTTGAAGTTTTTGTCAAAATACCCAATAACTCCGTGTTTTTGGGCCGTGTAAATAGGAAAACGCGGGGTTGAGATTTTGGGCCGTGTATTCAAATAAAACGCGGGTAAAGCACGGGGTTCTTGGATTTTGGTCCGCGACTCCACGTATTGTGACAAAAACACGGGGTTACCCCGCGTTTTATAGATTTTACACGGGGTTGGGTGTGAGATTTTACGCGGGGTTGAACCATATGAAATAGGGAATTTAATTAATTAAAGTGAACCATATCAAAAATAAGTACCCAAAATGCCCAAAATCTCAACCCCGCGTTTTTCCATTTACACGACCCAAAAACGGTGTTGTTGGGTATTTTGGCAAAAACTTTAAGATTTTGGGTACTGATTTTTGATGTTTAGGTATTTTAATTAAATTCCCTATTTTTTTTAGAGATTTTAATTTTTGATTTTGATTTTGATTTTAGATGGATTATTGAGAAGGGAAATTGGCTCAAATAGGCACATTACTCTGCCAATTGCATCTCCTACCCATTTCTATCCCAGATTGACCAAAATAGACCTAGATCCGCAATGACGGACCTGCTAGTCCTCTACCTCCGCCATGGCGGAGCTGTCGTTGAGTGAGATCGTGACACGTGACGAAATGGCGGACCTGGGTCGGGTGGCGGACCTACCGACCCGACCCGTTGCGGACCTGGCTTGGATCGACAATTTTGTTTTGTCTTTTTTTGCATGGTAGCGGACCTGCAGGTCCACCATTGCAGACCTAGGTCTATTTTGGTAAATCAAGGAGAGAAATGGCTAGTAGATTCAATTGACTAGGTAATATGACTATTTCAACCAATTTCCCTATAGAGAATCTATTGGAGATGCTATAAGTCACCAATATTTCTTTTTGAGTTTTTATATAAAAATCTTGGTTCTTGTCTAGATTGTTATATCATTATTTTATTAGTTTTTCTGTATATATTTTTTTATTTACACATCAACATTAAATAGTAAAAAGTAGGATTTTTGAAAGAGGGTCTCTAATAAATTCTTCAAATTTGATAAAATTAAAATTTTAAGTAAGTTTTTTGCTACAATAGGTTTTCTAATTTTTTTTAATAAAATAAAGAAACTAAGATCATAAAATTCTACAAATTTCAAAAAGAAAACACCCAAAAAAGAGTGACTATGAAAATTTGGAAATTAAATGTTTAACGGAAAAAAAATAGTAATATTTAAAATATACGTACTTGTTTAGAATTGACAATAATTATTTAATAGTTTTTAAAGAAATTTGGTTCGTTGATGTGACAGCGGGTAGAGTGGAACGAAACACACTTTTTCTTGTTTTCTATCTTTTTGGAAAAACTACAACACTTTTTTGGTCTTGTCCAATCCTCATAGCCTTCCAGAAAGGGTGGAGCTACTAGGGCTACTTTCGTCAATTCACCACCTTTATTATTATTATTATTATTATTATTATTATTGACTTCGTTCAACCTTATATTTTTTTATAGAGTAAACTACGATTTTCGTCCCTATGGTTTCATGTTTATAACAATTTTCGTCCCTGGTTTTTCAAAACTGTTTTTTTAGTCCCTATGGTTTCTATTTGCTTCCATTTTAATCCCTCCATTCAATTTTATTAAAATTAAATGTTAATTCATTTAAAAATAGAATAAATAAATTACATATTTGGTTCTTATAATATATAAATTTTTACATTTTTATCTTAGTTTACATTTTTTTACTTTTTATTTGTTTATTGTATTTCATCAAGACATTTATTTTTCTATTAATTATATTGTATATTTTCATAATTATTATAAATTTAATTATAAAAAGAATCAAATAATTTCGTTAAAAATACTGCTAAATGCATGATATTTTTTTCAAACTATTAGGTTTAAATCTCCTAAAATTTATATTTTTTATCTATTGATTTATTAAAGTTTTTTATTTATTTTAAATTACCATCGAAAAAGGTTTAATAAAATTCGAGAAAAAATAGTATTATTTTTATAACAACCGACTGTTTTTTGTTAAATGCAATTTACTCTCACTATTCTAAATTTTCATTTAATCCTTATTTTCTATTAATTAATCAAGTTTGTTTAATATTTAAATAAAACATACACACACGTACACACCATTTTAAATTAGGTTATATATTAAAAACAAAAAATAAGGCAATAAAAGGATAAGAAGATTTTAATATGGTGTTACAAGAATCATGCAATAAGTCATGACGTGCCACAAAATTAACGTGACGTCAAACACAAGGCTTAAATCTCATGTTATTTAGAACATTGATGTATATATGTGTGTGTGTGTGTGTTTATGTTTATTTTAAATATTAAATAAATTTGATTAATTAATAAAAATAAAGTTTAATGAAAATATGAAATGGTGGAAGTAAAGTGAATTTAACAAAAAAACAACCGGTTGTTATAAATTAAAACTATTTTTTCTCGAATTTTATTAAATTTTTTTCAACGGTAATTTAAAATAAATAAAAACCTTTAATAAATCAATAGATATAAAATATTAATTTTAAGTGATTTAAACTAAAGCTTTGAAAAAAATATCATTATTTATCAGTATTTTTAACAAAATTATTTGATTATTTTTATAATTAAAATGTTATAATAATTACGAAAATATACAATATAATTAATAGAAAAATAAATGTTTTGATGAAATAAAATAAATATATAAAAAGTAAAAAAATGTAAACTAATATAAAAATGTAAAACTTTATATACCATAAGGACCAAATATGTAAATTGCTTATTCAATTTTTAAATAAATTAATAATTAATTTTAAATAAAATTGGATTGAGGGATAAAAATGGAAGTAAATAGGAACTATAGGGATTAAAAAAGCAGTTTTGAAAGACCAGGGACTAAAATCGTTATAAACATGAAACCACAGGGACGAAAATCGTAGTTTACTCTTTTTTATATATTTCATACGAGTAAATTACGATTTTAATCCTTGTGGTTTGTTAAAACTTACGAATTTCGTCTTTTTGGTTTTGAAATCATAGTTTTCGTCCCTATAGTTTGTAATTTATTTTTATCTTTGTCCATAATACCAAAATACTACTTTTAAGCATGAAGAACTAAAATAGAAATGAATTTCAAACCATAGTGATGAAAAAATTAATAAAAACTAAACCATAAGAATGAAAAAGGTAATGAATTATAAACTATAAGAATGAAAATGCAATTTTAAAATCATAAGGACAAAAATAAAAAAATTTAACAAACCACAAGGACTAAAAACATAATTTACTATATTTCATACCTACAATATGATTATCAAACATCCGCAATATGAAAATGTGGATAATGGAAGGGGAGCGAAATCTTAGGGCGTGTTTGGTTTGCGGGATTGAAATGGATTAGATTTCGAGTAAGGATTTGGATTTGAGGGGATTTGAAATCTCGGCCCATTCCAAAGGAATTCCAAATCCATCAAGTAAATGATTTTAAAGAGATCAAATGATTTCATATCCGGTCAACAAATTTCATTTCTGCAAACCAAACACAGGATTGGAATGGATTTGAAATCCAAATCCCTCCAAATCCATTCCAATCCCGCAAGCCAAACGCAACCTTAAAGTTCATCGATAAAACAATTATTTTTTTTATAGTGAAAACAGTGATTTTTATTTCATATATGAAATTTGATTGTTGCATTTTAAAAAAAAAGTTTTTAAAAGGTGAATGCAATAATTAAGAAAACTTAAACAAATTTATAGGTGAAACAATAAAGTGAAAAAAAATAAATTATATCTCTTAATCTATCTATAATATATTATAAAATATGGATAAAAAACTCTTAAAAACAATTATTAAAGATTGATGTACCGCTATTTAATGCTAATTACTTAAAGTTTAAATAAAGAATGAAAACTTAAATTTTTTTCTTATTTAATCCTTATATCTAACAAGTTTTATATCCTTAAAATCACTCATCACTTCAACTACCCTAAAATCACTTCCTACATAATTAAATACATGATAAAAATCAAATTTCAAATATAAAAAATCTAAAATATAATTAAAAAAAATCTAACAGAATATTTAATGTTTATTTTATAAAAAACATTATTTTATTAAACCTAAAATAAATTACATTATTATTAAACTATCGAAGAAACTCTTAAAACAAATTTTATGCATCAAGTAGTGTTTATTGATGCACATTACTTAAAATTCAAAATTACAAGTCATGATGCATGGGTACAAATTTCTAAAGCTGTATGTTTGAATTCATAACTAACCGATAAACATAATCAAAATAGGATAAAAACCATCCAAAAACATTATCACTTTCTCAAAACCATCCAATTTCGTACTGTAAATCGATAAAAAAAACAAAAAATAAAATGATACATTAAAATCGTGATGTATCTCGTTGCATTGCGCAAGTACGCTTCTAGTATTTAATGAATATGATAATTAAGAAATGCAATAAATAATTGAAGAAACTCATATAAATAATACGATAATTAAGTAATGTGATGATTAAGCGAATGAGATATTTAAATAATATGGTATCAATATATGAAAAAGACAAAAATATCCAAAAATATCTACATATTGGGTTAGTCAAATTTTTGGAATTTTTTTTTCTAGATTTTTAATCTGTTTCCATTTCAATTATGTGAAGAAGGATAGACGGTCGAAGTTCTGAGAAAGGAGAAGAAAGAGACGATAGGGATATAATATCTCATTTCTCCTAAATATCCATACAAAAACCCGCAAATTTGACATAAAAGTACAATACGCAACATTGCTCAATCAATTTATGGATTATGGGTCCATTTGATGATAGTTTCAGATAATTGGTGAATTTTGGGATACGATTCGTGGATGAAAGAGGACGGGATAGAGGAGTTGTTGAAATCTACATGTGGAAAAAATTGTACAATCAAATCGGTCGGATTGTGTTTTTCGGGACAAGTTAAAAAACGTGAAAGAAACCATTAGAGTATGGGCAAAAGCGAAGTTCGGAAACTTAGAAAAGGAGGTGGAGAAATGGAAAGAAGAGGCATCAAAAAAGGAAGAAGGGGCGTAACAAATAGGGTGGAATGAAGGAAGTAGAGAAAGTTGGTTTCAAGCGCGTTCAAAGTGGCTCGATTTGGAAGGGGATGAAAATTCCAAGTTATTTCATTTGGCAATAAAGTATAGAGAAAGAAAGAATTCAATTAGAGGCTTGAATACGAATTCGGGGTGGACGAACGATCCAAACTCAATTAAGAATTTTTCATTCGAGTTTTTTAGAGAAAAATTCGCATCAATAAGATCGGGGGGGGGGGGGCGTTTCTACATAATTTTTTTTTAAAAGACTGTCCAAAGAGGAGGCCGATGTCTTGGAGAGGCCTTTCGATGAAGAGGAAGTCTTGTTCGCGATTCAAAGTTGCGGGGCAAATAAAGCACCGGGGCCGGATGGCTCACTATAGGGTTTAATAAAAAGATTTTGGGATACGATAAAAAACGATCTCATGAGCATTAAGGTGGTTTGGTGATAACGGAGAAATTAGTCGGGGATGTAATGCTTCTTTCCTCACCTTGATTCCTAAAGTTGCAACCCGACAAGTTTAGGTGAATTTAGGCCAATTAGCCTTATCGGAATTTACTATAAGATCATTTCAAAGGTACTAGTGGAAAGAATAAAAACCGTGATGGAAAAGGTAATTAGTGATACCCAAAGCGCGTTTGTAAAAATCCGGTCCATCCTTGATGGGATTCTAATTGCAAATGAAGTGATCGATTTTATGCGAAAGAAGAAAAAAAAGGGTTGATTTTCAAGATGGACTTCGAAAAAGCTTACGATAGTGTGGAGTGGGAATTCTTGACCGATTGCTTGCAAAAAATGGGTTTTGGTAACAAATGGGTTATGTGGATAAAGGCTTGTCTTCATTCCGCATTGATGTCTATCCTCGTTAATGGAAGCCCAACGAAGGAATTCTCGATGGGTAGAGGATTGCGGCAAGGCGACCCTTTGGCGCCGTTCCTATTTCTTATTGTGGCCGAAAGCTTACATTTGATAATAATAGAAGCGGAAGAAAAGGGTTTATTCGAAAGCATCAAAGTGGGATCCAATAATGTCCCAATCTCGCATCTTCAATACGCGGACGACGCCATTTTCTTTGGTAAGTGGAGCTTAAACAATCTCAAAAACCTTCTAAAAATCCTAAAGTGTTTCCATTTGATGTCGGGTTTAAAAATCAATGTTAGCAAAAGTAAAATATATGGTTTGGGAGTGTCGGAGGACGAAGTTCAAAGTTGGGCAAGAAGCTTAGGGTGTGGCCCGGGCTCCCTTCCTTTTACATATCTAGGACTTCCGATGGGAGGCTCAATGAACCGGTTAGACTATTGGGGACCGACAATTGAAAAAGTAAAGAAAAGACTAGCATCGTGGAAAGCAAAAGTAATCTCATTTGGCGGTCGGTTGACTTTGGTTAAGTCGGTATTGGGAAGTCTACCATTGTACTTCTTTTCGTTGTATCGAGCCCCGAGCGGAGTGTTAAAAGAGTTGGGGGGGGGGGGGCGTTTCTACATAATTTTTTTTTAAAAGGCTGTCCAAAGAGGAGGCCGATGTCTTGGAGAGGCCTTTCGATGAAGAGGAAGTCTTGTTTGCGATTCGAAGTTGCGGGGCAAATAAAGCACCGGGGCCGGATGGCTCACTATAGGGTTTAATAAAAAGATTTTGGGATACGATAAAAAACGATCTCATGAGAGCATTAAGGTGGTTTGGTGATAACAGAGAAATTAGTCGGGGATGTAATGCTTCTTTCCTCACCTTGATTCCTAAAGTTGCAACCCGACAAGTTTAGGTGAATTTAGGCCAATTAGCCTTATCGGAATTTACTATAAGATCATTTCAAAGGTACTAGCGGAAAGAATAAAAACCGTGATGGAAAAGGTAATTAGTGATACCCAAAGCGCGTTTGTAAAAATCCGATCCATCCTTAATGGAATTCTAATTGCAAATGAAGTGATCGATTTTATGCGAAAGAAGAAAAAAAAAGGTTGATTTTCAAGGTGGATGTAACATCCTAAATTTCAGAGTAAATTAAAACTTCTCAAAATGGGCAACATGACATTTGTATTGATATAAACCTTCCAAAAAGGGTATCAGTCTTTAAGACTTTACAACAAAACCTGTACTGACATAGGGTTCATCAACAACTAATCTAAATATAACTATCTAGATTACATCAGTTGACGATTCAAAATTCATCAAAAGAATGGGACTTAACAGATGCCCAACTATCAATACTTAGTCATTTCAAAATGCCTCGAGACCAAGCCCGTTTCTCAAAACCCTTGGCAACCCACCGCTAAGGGAAACCTGTTATACATATCATTTGAGAAAAAGTGTTAGACTTAAAGCCTAGTGAGAACATACAGTTTATCAATTTCAAGAGATATAAATATATTCATCCAAACGGAAATCTTTTAAAATGAGCGTTTCCAAGATAACGGTTGATAAGAATAAAAATCCATTAAAACAAGGTCATAAACCTTCTTTCCAGAACCTCACAATTTAATGCACATGTAGTTCTTCGTTTTGGTTACTATATAGAACTTCACAATTTAATGCACATGTAGTTCTATATTTTGTTAACGGCCAGAACCTCACAATTTAATGCACATGTAGTTCTATGATTTGTTAACGGCCAGAACCTCACAATTTAATGCACATGTAGTTCCATATTTACATTACTTGGTAACCTCAAATAATGAAATATAAGTCGACTCAAAACCTAGGGATCCACTAGTAATGGTACAAACTCGTCACAACAACTTATGTGACCAACCATAGATAGTCATATGGTATAAACACATTTTATAACAAAATGTCATTTCCAGTTCAACTTCTGGCAAGAATTAAATAATTAAAATGAGTTCATAAACATTCTTTTTACATAATCACATAATGTGCAAGTAAGACATCATTTTACTTTAATAAGGCGGAACCAGTCATTTTAGTCAAAACTGATCGGGAACCCCGAAAATCACCAAAAACTTCATTTATATTAAAATGTAGAGAACATAAAATCATACCGTAGAAATACTTCAGATTTCGCAAATAAGAGTTTTGACATGTATAAAGTTTGTAAAATGGTAGTAGGAACTCACCCAATAGGTTTATACGAAAACCCGAAGAAGCAGATATCGACCCTTTAGACAAGACGAAGCTTTCTACACCGGAACCTCGGATCGAAATTAGGTAATAATCACCAAACGTAGAGAGAGAGAAAGGATTTAAGAGAGAGAGAGAGAGAGAAGAGAGAGATTGAGAGAGTTAAATTCTGAAACTCAAATGAGATATTTTGAGTTTTAAAACCCTTAAGTCGGTCCAGGCAATGTCGCGGGTTATGCCGCGACTTCAAGTCGCGGTGCAACTCGCGAAATGCCCAATAACTCAACCCAACAGTGAACGTTGCGGGTTATGCCGCGACTACTGCTCCCCATGCAACCCGCGACATACCAAAACCCACAATACAACAGTGAACATCGCGACTTATGTCGCGACTCTAAGTCGCGAGCAAGTCGCGAAACTTACTGGAACTTTCACCATTCACCGAAACCATAAACTCGCACGTTATACTGAATACGGTGATAACGATTATGATTTAAACACGAGGTTAACAACGATATAAATGTATTGAAAATCCAGGGTGTTACAGTGGACTTCGAAAAAGCTTACGATAGTGTGGAGTGGGAATTCTTGATCGATTGCTTGCAAAAAATGGGTTTTGGTAACAAATGGGTTATGTGGATAAAGGCTTGTCTTCATTCCGCATCGATGTCTATCCTCGTTAATGGAAGCCCAACGAAGGAATTCTCGATGGGTAGAGGATTGCGGCAAAGCGACCCCTTGGCGCCGTTCCTATTTCTTATTGTGGCCGAAAGCTTACATTTGATAATGATAGAAGCGGAAGAAAATGGTTTATTCGAAAGCATCAAAGTGGGATCCAATAATGTCCCAATCTCGCATCTTCAATACGCGGACGACGCCATTTTCTTTGGTAAGTGGAGCTTAAACAATCTCAAAAACCTTCTAAAAATCCTAAAGTGTTTCCATTTGATGTCGGGTTTAAAAATCAATGTTAGCAAAAGTAAAATATATGGTTTGGGAGTGTCGGAGGACGAAGTTCAAAGTTGGGCAAGAAGCTTAGGGTGTGGCCCGGGCTCCCTTCCTTTTACATAGCTAGGACTTCCGATGGGAGGCTCAATGAACTGGTTGGACTATTGGGGACCGGCAATTGAAAAAGTAAAGAAAAGACTAGCATCGTGGAAAGCAAAAGTAATCTCCTTTGGCGGTCGGTTGACTTTGGTTAAGTCGGTATTGGTAAGTCTACCATTGTACTTCTTTTCGTTGTATCGAGCCCCGAGCGGAGTGTTAAAAGAGTTGGAAAGGTTGAGATGTAGATTCTTTTTTTTTGGGGGGGGGGGGTGTCGGTGAGAGTGAAAAGAAAGGCTTGGTATGGGTGAGATGGGAAAATTCGTTGTTGAGTTTTAGTAAAGGGGGTCTAAATATAGGTAGTATGAAATCGGTTAATTGGGCTCTTTTGGGAAAGTGGTGGAGGCGATTCCGAAACGAAAAAAGTGTTTTGGGTAAAAATCATAAAAAGCATATATGGGGAGGGGGGGTTGTTTGGTAATCATGTGTTTGGTATTGGTGTAGGTACGGTTTGGAGCAAAATAGCACGAATTGGAGTGGAAATGGACAATAACGGAGTCACATTCACAAATTCGTTCCGAAAGAAAGTAGGAGACGGGAAGAATACAAGCTTCTGGAAAGAATTATGGACGGTCCTAAGGACCTTTAAAGAAGAATTCGGTAGACTTTATCGCTTGGAAATGGATCAAGAAGCAAAGGTCGCGGAAAGAGGAAAGTGGTCGGAAGAGTCGTGGAATTGGGAATGGAAATGGAGAAGACCACCGAGGGGAAGGGAAGTCGGAGAGTTGGAGAATCTCATGAGAAGACTAGAAGAAATCCATCTTGAAAGAGGGAGCGAAGATAAAACGTAATGGTCACTAGACGAGACAAATGGTTTCAACGTCCAGAAATTAAGAGAGCTCATGGAAGAAGGAAGGCCAAATTATAACGGAGCGGTGGAACCTACGAAGTGGATGAAAATCATCCCAAAAAGGTATGTGTTTTCATTTGGAGAGTAAAAAGAGAAAGAATCCCATGTCGATCGGTTTTGGATCGAATGGGAATAGAGTTACATTCGGTTTTGTGTCCAAGATGTGGTGAAATGGTTGAATCGGTGGACCACGCTCTAGTATCGTGCCCAGAGGTAAAACAACTATGGATTTTAATTGGAAGATGGTGGAAAAGAAACTTGGAAGCAATAACATCGGTAAGAGAAATTCTCCAAGAAGGAGCGAATTCGATTAATAACAACTCTAACGATTCGCTTTGGAATGGAGTGATTTGGGCTGTCTTGTATTTGATTTGGATGCACATAAATAGCGTGGTATTTAGGGAAGATAAAAGGAATATCGTGGATCAAATATACGAGTTTCAAATGATCATAATGGAATGGGTCAAAAGACGTAAAAACATCACAACGATCGATGGTACACGGTGGTTCATGGACCCTAACTCTATATAGTAATTCAGCAGGGGCGACGTCGATAAAAGCGAGGTGCGAGAAGCGGTAACTGGACAGCAGTCGATGGACACGTAAGTTTGCTCCTCGCGAACTGGATTCGAGCGCTGCATTGGTTCCTTCTTTCGTAACTGAGCATTTCCTTTACTTTTGTACACTTTGTGTAGCCATATGTTTATTTTCGTTCGATCAGACCTGCGGTAGGAAGATGGAAATGGGTCTGTTTCTTTGGTTGTATTTGGGTACGTGTGTTTCAATGCAACTTGCCTTTCAAAAAAAAAAAGATAATTGGTGAATTTTAAAGAAGTTGATTTTTTTTTCATTTAAAGTGATGTTTTAGGTATCTATTCCAGACTGGTCCGTTTCTGGCAAATTTTGGGCCCAAGTGTTAATAAAAAAAGGTCCTCAATCACAAAAAAAGAATTAGAGAAATGTTTTTTTTATATAAAAAGTATAATGGAGTACAATAAACTCTAATAGTTCATATAAAATAAAATTTCGGGTTATACTAGATGCAAAATCATTGGTATCAATATCTAGATCAACATCATCTACCAAATATATAACTAAGTTAATGTCAACAAACAACCAATTGTCCATTCCACCAAACCAAAGTTAAAACATGTTATTAACTATTAAAAAAACTATTTTAAACACCTGATTGTAAACAAAATCTACACATTGTAGTATTTCTATCTTTTGAATATATAAAGAAATAACTTTCACATGTAACATTTTTTTCCACAAAGATATGGGCCCTTGGTTTATGACTTCATTCTCACCTTAAAGTATAAAATGCTTAGACACCTGAAACGTTGGAGCCTCAATTTACCTCAAAACTGTAACAACCCAAACAAATCTATAAAGCATACTATTATAATAATAAATTTACGCCAAAAACGACCCCAAGACAACATTCAAATTCTTCAAGGTTTGCAATAAGGCAACCTATTACAACTGAGAATAAGAGAAATAAATCATGCTAAAAGGTGGTCTTCTATTCCGGCACTCGATCACACTTTCTCTTTACCCTTGCCCGAGCTTCCTACCTCACGGCGACCTGAAAAGGTTTTTAGTTTTTGAAAGAGCGAGGGTTAGACCAACGGTCTAGTGAGTCCCCTCTAAGCACAGTTCGAAATACATGATACAGAAAAGTTTAAAAAAAAATTCAACCCATTCAGCTTTGTAAACAAAACCACGTTCAAAAACTCGCTTTCGACACACACTACCTTTACTCGAAAGTAACGGCGTGTCTGACTCATACTGCCTTAGCTGGGTCACACCTCCCAATTGGCATAAACGGGACACCCCCCCCCTCGGTACGAGCACAGGTGGGCCACATCCCCCGACTTTGGCCATACAACTCACAACAATGTATGCATACATTTAATCAACAATAAAAGCATAAACCACGCTTACAAGTAAACTTGCATGTATAAAGCTCACGTAAAACAAGATATGCTTTAAAATAACTTCCACATGTGATAAACCACTTTAATACCACAAAACATTTAGTTAGAAACACTACTTTATCAACGAAGAGTTTTGGTTAGGAAACTCACCTTTGGTTCTTGCTTAACTTCTTGTTCTAGCGATCTCACAACCTACGATAACATCGATAAATGTTAAGACACTTCTTGATTCCGATAATTAACGATGGACGACCAATGTCTCTCTCTTGATCTTAGATAAAAACGTCTCCCAAACTTAGACTACACACCCTCACACAACATCTCACAAGGTTACTGGACCAAAGTCCAAGTGATCGACCTCCTCCCGGGGTGCTCCATCTCCCGGGGTCTTTCCCCTACCCTGGGCCCTCGACTCCCAGGTTTGCCCGGGTGCGCCGACTCCCGGCCCCCTTCACTTCCCAGGGCGTCCCTCCCGGGATCAACCCCCGGTCTTCCCCCTTCCCCCGGTGTAACACCTTGAATTTTCAATCTTATGAGAAACCCCTTGTATCTCTCTATTTTTATATGTTGGGGATTAAGGTTCATTGAGAGAAATCGAGGAAGAAGAAGAAAGGAAGAAAAGGCATATTTTCGGTGGTCTACAGGGCGCACGGCCCGTGCGCCTTTCTTCAGTATTTTTGGCACGGGTCGTGCCTAGGCACAGAAGCATTGGCACGGGTCGTGCTCTTTGCTTCACAAAATTGGCACGGGTCGTGCTTAGCGTCAGAAGGTGCAGCTCGGGTTAAATTAGATTTTTCCCCCAAATCTCATTCACTTCTCATTTCAACCTCCCAATTCTTCTCTCTCAAACCCTCCCTCTTCATTTACTCCACTTAGGGTTTGGTCCTACCACTTTCCTCACCATTTAGTGCTAGAACTTAGAGCACCATCCAAGGATCCGATTTTGGAAGCTTCACCACCATCTCCATCTTCATCTTCTCCAAGAGGTCAAAAATTAGGGTTTTGGGTTTTCTTCTAAACCTACTTGGTGAGTTCCTACTTCCTTTTTATCAAACTTTATACACATCAAAATGCATTTTTGACTTCTAGATATCTCATTGTTTACATTTTCATTGTTGATGAGTTTTGACCTAACATGGTATTTTGGGGATTTCTAGGGTTTCTTACCATTTTGTAAAATAAAGAAATAACCCATACCTTTGAACTACAAATGTGGTGTAACACCCTCAAATCTGGAAATAGCAACTTATTAAAATTTTCTAGATACGTCAATAAATGAATCATCTACAACCCCAAATTTAGATTCAACTGCAATACACATAAACAATCTATACAAACGGACCATAAAGGGCGGGTGCTACTCATACTCATGCATAGTCACTATCTCCAACTTGCGAAAGACTTCACCCAATACTTACTTTCGCGTCTAGCTAAGGCTCTACTCTTCATAGGACTGCTAGAACCCATCTCTCAACTGGAACCTGATGCACATGCCGACAAATAAAAAGGGTTAGGCTTAACGCCTAGTGAGCTCAAGAGTTTTCAACATATTATTTAATCATTTAGAAAGGAAGAATGCGAATAAAACCATAATCTTTCAAAATGATATGCTTCACTTATGAAAACGGCTCGTTTATCAATAACGATGCGCTTTGTACGAAATAGACACCGAGTTAACTGTTAACCAAACCAAACTGCTTTAAAGACGAGGATCACACTATGAGACGTAATTATGTAAAGTAAACCGGAACTTGCTAAAAGTAAAATAGAGGGCAGACTCCCAATTTTATAAAACATGATTAACACATTACAACTTGAAATACCCAACACGGGTGAAACGTGACACACAACTCATAAATCATAAATGAAGATCTATATAATTAAATATTGCCATGAACACGACTTTAAACCCAAAACTCACACGACCATAAAATGGACGAGAATGAATACCGACACGTGGAAATGACGCGGTCCATGCGAACCTTAATATACGTGGGAAGAACCCAATATTAAAGCCATCATTTGTCGTCAACCACTTAAAAAATCCCCTTGGTAAAATACCACATTACCAAATAAAATACCACGAATCAACGATGGGGAGATCCCTAAACACCGAGAATAGAAAACACGTAAGTAGGTCGTTCACGCGACTTCCCTGCATGTCCTCTAAACGTTTCCATCTTGGGTGGCGAGAACACGTGAATGGGGCCACCCTTGATGTTGTTGGAGTTCACCACGTATCCCGGACTTAGTTCCCATGCCATACCAGACATCACAACCTCAATCCGTTTTACTGCCTCTAGCCCTACTCCGTCGAGTTCCACCCCAAGGACTTATGGACACTGGTGCCTATCCAACCTAGACGAGTTACACCTCAACGGCTCGTGCCGCTTATTGCCTACTCGCTAGCAAACCCGAGCGGTCACTAAAAGTAACCCAAAACCTCCGGCCTTACAAGACCAACAAAACTTACGTGCCTATGGATCCATTACAACACCGTCTAACGTTACATGACTCCAATTGAATGACCAACGCACCCAAAACATGTAACTCACCAACGATACAAAATTAATCGTCATCTCAGTCAAAACCCCCGCTGGTTATAACTCCGGACAAATGTCCACACGACTCATTTAAATCAAAACCCCCGCTGGTTATAATTTCGGACAAATGTCCACACGAATCATTTAAATCAAAACCCCCGCTGGTTATAACTCTAGACAAATGTCCACACGACTCATTTAAATCAAAACCGAGCCAAAGGCCCAACACTTTACGTAAATCTCCAACGAAAGCCTTTGTACATTAAAAACACGTTTAGCCGACTGACAAAGACACAACGATCCCAAAAGTGTAAACAACTCCAAATCAACATTGGTTGAGACAAACCATCTTCCAAAAGGACCATTTTACCCTTACATTTCCAAAATACCTCTTGACACATTAATGTGAATTTTCCCAATTAGTTGTAAGTACATAATCATATAAATGACATTTATCTCAAATGGACTCCATTTATAAAATATGCATAAATGAAGCTTCTCAAACATGATTTATTTGACGAATGCCCAAACTCACAAATATGCATGTGACACAAGTGTATAAGGTGAGATATAACCAAATGCCCAACATTTATTAGTAGTGAACAATTTGATGCAAAGTATAAATACTTTAAAATAACCATTTTGGCATGTACACCATTTTCATAAATCATCATGAACTCACCTTGCTAGATTTAGGCTAAATCTAGATTTCCCCCAACTAGAGCTCCTTTGAAGAACACTTGGATTCTCAAGACAAAACTTCCAAGACCTAAATCCATACATATTCAACCATACATAAACATAATCAACCACAAAGAATCGTTTCCCAAACCATATACATGAATACCTCAACTAATACCGAAACCCTAACTTCTATAACCGAAGAGAATAGAAGATTACCTTAACCCAAGCTTGAATCCACCAATCAAAACATCTCTAGTTCACAAAAATGGTTACAAATCTCCAATCTATGAAAGGAAGCACAAAGGGTGGATGAAACCCTAGAAAACTTGGTGAAGAAGATGAAGTGGGAGAGATGAGAAGCTTACCACTACAAAATACTCTTGTATACTCCAATATACCTCCAATCTCTTTCTAGATTCTTGAAGATCTCTCAAAAACGAAACTGTAGCACTTTGAATCACCCAAATCGGAGTTGTGGATCAAGAGTTATGAGGAAATGAAGTTTGGGGCTGAAAAATCGCGATTTAAGCTGGAACAGTGGATTTCGCGACTTGTCTCGCGACTTAGGTCGCGGCATAAGTCGCCCGCTTCCTCCTGATTTTCTTCTCGATACTGTTTTGGCCGTAACTTCTTCGTTATAGCTCCGTTTTCGCTCCGGAAAGAACCGCTGGACTCGTAATTGAATCCTTCATCTATCTAAACTATAAAATCCAGGATTCAAGTCCAAAATTAAATATCTTATTTTTCCTTGATATATTGGTTTCTGTATTAACTCAGAATGATACCTTTCGAAAAATCGGGGTGTTACATGTGGTTGGTTTCATATTTTGATGAAGCAAATGTTCAACTTATGGCTTCTTAGTCAAGTTTATGTTTTAAACATATTATGGGTATTTTGGTTGAAAGGGGTCATCTTGGAAAAAGGAAATAAATCGTTTGGTCTTGAGGAAATTCATGTTACCGTTAAATAGTTTTTACACTTGAAGTGTTTACTTGGTAAGGAATTACATGTGAAAATGAGATGATAGCCTTATGTTTTATATATGGGCTTTGTATTTCTTATCAGCAGTTAACCATCAAAATGCAATTTGGGAACTAAATGGCAATATGAACTACATGTTTGATTATAGTTGGTCACAAGTGTATTGTGACAAGTCTAGACTATTAATAATGGATCCATAGGTATTTAGTTGACTTATTATGTGGGGGTAACTCATGTATGTAGCTAGTTGAGACATTGGACCCTAGAGGGCAACTTGGTACGGTTGTGTGGGACCGGTTACTAGCCGTGGGTCGTAAATGTAAATCCTAGTGAATGAGTATGACTAGGATCATTGGGTGTCATCCCCCCACATCTTTATTTGAGTCGGCGTGTTCACGGCCTTGATCCTAGTATGGTGAGATCAAAATTCGGAAAGTGGCTTACTTTGTGTTTCGCCACAATCCTTGGAATCCGGGCTTACACCCGTCATCGCAAGATGAGGTCTGGACCGGAAGGTCACTATGTGTTTACTAAACCATTTTCAAGGGTGTTGATGAAAACAGTTTATTTATTTTGCAACTAATTCTTTTACTGTCTTTCATATAAACTGTATGTTCTCACTAGTCTTTAAGTCTAACACTTTTTCTCAATTAATGTGTATAATAGGTTCCCTTAGCGGCGGGTCGTCAAGGGGTTGAGAGAAGAGCATGGTCTCTTGAGGGCATTTTTGAATGATAGAACTTTTGGAAGCTTTAGCATTGAAACAACTATTCATTTTTGGTATTGGGTTGACAACCAATGTAATCTAGCTAGATGTAGTTTAGATTAGTTTGTTGTCGTTTCCCCATACATTATCACAGATTTTGTAAATGCTCACGCTTTGCCCATTTTGGGTGGTTAGCCCTATTTATAAATGATTTATTTCCGAATTTTCAATTTTCAAAATTGTAACACGCTAAAAATTTGGGTAAAATAAAACTTAAAATTTATGCAATATAACGCTAAATTAAGACGAATCCAAAACCTGCAATTGTACTGACAAAAACCCAACAGAGTCGGGGTAGTTCAAAAATGAAGTAGCGGAATAAATAAGACATATACATGACAACCTATTCAATCTAGAATAATTAAAAACCCTCGTGCTAAGTCTGCGAAGGGGGACAAAGTTCTGTTCGTGATCAGCTTTTTTTTTCTCTGAATTTCTTTCTAAGATTTTCAGTATTGTGTGATTTTATCTTGACTTCTAACGATCTCATCCAGTTGATTGTTTCAATATCAGATAAGTTTGATTTCTAATCATATAAGTAAAGATGTCTCGGGAAGCTCTTGCTATTGGAACAGATGTGAAGCCACTAGTACTCTTCAAGGGGGAGTACGAGCAATGGAAGGACAGATTTTTGGACTTCATTGATCGACATGATTTGGGAGATGAAATCAGAAAATCTCTGAAAGACGGGATCATGACACCTCCGACCAAGGTTCTCACTGTAGCTGGAGAAAATGGTCAAGAAGAAGAGACAGAGTACAAATTACCGATTGGTGAATATTCGGAAGATCAGCTGAAGAGACACAAGGGTGACAAGTTGGCAAGATCATTTATTCTCCAAGGCATACCGAATGAAATATATGTCAAGATTGACAGCTATAACGCTACCGGTAAGCAAATGTGGGATCAATTGGAGAAGATGATGATCGGATCCAAAGTCGGCAATCAACTCAAAGTATCTACATGCCTGAATAATTATGAAGAGTTCAAAGCCAAAGCTGGAGAGTCTCTCGAAGCTACTTATGACAGATTTGTCACTTTGCTGAACGAGCTCAGCAAGAACAAGATCAGCAAATCTCACGTTGAGCTGAATGTGAAATTTCTCAGCAATCTTCAGCCTGAATGGAAGAGGTTCACCCGTCAGATGAGACAGTTGAAGGATCTGCATGACATTCCTCTTCATGAAGTTTATGAGATCCTCAGACAGAATGAGGAAGAGGTAGAAGAGATCAAGGCTGAGATGAAAAAGGCTGACAAAGCAGTTGCTGATCCAGTTGCTCTTGTGGTTAAGAAGTCAAAGAAGAAGAAGGTGATAGAATCTGATTCGGAAGAAGCTGATTGTGAGGAAAAGTCTGAAACTGACGATTGTGAAAAACTGATGGAAACCATGCTCATGTTAACCAAGGCTTTCCAAAAGAAGTTCTATAAAAAGCCAAACTCCAATAGTCAGCGATACTCGTCTGGTCCGAACAACTACAAGCATAAAGAGAAAGTTGAAGAAAGGAGATCAGAAGAAATGAAGAAGGATGGAGCTGAAGAGACCAAGAAAGAAGAACCGATTAAGTGCTACAACTGTGGTAGACTCGGTCATTTTGCCAAGGACTGCCGCAAATCAAAAGTCCGAAACTCAGACTATTACAAGAATAAAATGCTTCTAGCCAAGCAACAAGAGGCTGGAAAAGCATTAATGGCCGAGGATGAATACTGGCTCGACCATTCGGACGACGAATCTGAAGGAGAGAAGGACGAGACAGCACATCTGTGCTTGATGGGGAAGAACCAGTCAGAAGCTGAAGCTGATTCAGATGATGGAGATACTGATGAGGTATGTTACTTTACTGAATTTGATTTATTGAACCAAATGAATGCCATGATGTCTAAACTCCAAGAATTAGAGTCGAACCTGAAGCGTGAAAGAGGTGTCATAAATGAGAAAAATCAATGTATACATAAACTTAGTAATGATATTGCTGAGAAAAATGTATTAATTGAAACTTTGCACAAAAATATAGACACCAGCGTTAAAGAAAAGACTATAATTCATAAAGAGTTATCAGAAACTGATTCAAAGTTTAAAGAATGTGAGTTTAAATCTAGAGAGATTGCTAAAAGGTACTTTTCTACTTCAAAAGAGAATAAATTTTTAATAGAAAAGGTGAATGCTTTGGAAGAAAAATTACACTCTTTGGGTCAAACTGAACACACTATTCATTTGAACAAACCTAAAGAGAAACCTGATACTTGGGGACTTGGTTACAAGAACCCACATCATCTCAAAAAGGGTATATCTGAAGTGCCCGCACTTTATGACTTTGGGTTTATGTTGTTGGCTCCTCAACATCAAGAACTCAAACCCTTTTGGACTAGTCTGTCGGAAAAAGATAAAGCCAAGGAATATGATAAAAGAAAGAACACAACTAAAGTTCAACTTCCATTTCTCTATGAGAAGTTGAATAACAGTTATCGTTCTAATAAATCAAAATTTCTTTCAAATGATTATTTTGAGAGTTATTCTGTTAAAGAGTTGGAGGCTAAACCCATTGAAGGAAAGCTGTACGTTCCTCCCCTCGTTTTGGAAAGTAAAATTTCTGAACTTGAGAATACTCTTTCAGATGAAAGAATGTTGATGGACTTAGAACAAACTGTATTTTCAACAGTGTTCAAAAATTCTAATTTTCCTAAACTCTCCAAAGCTTTAAATTTGGATGACAGATCTGGTTCACTTAATAATGAGCTTAATTTCTTAAACTCTAAAGGCGTTTTAAATAAGTGTGTTTCTCAGTTTGATTTTTCTTCTGAACTTCCTGATCATTCATCTTGTGTTGTAAATTCCTTTGGATTACCCAGTGTGCATGAAAAAGGTGAAACATCAATGAAAGTTGATAAATCAGTCTCTGTGAAATCTAAGAAAGCAAAGGGTAAGAAACAAAAATCTCAGCTTTCACAGAAACCGATCCTCACTGGTAAGCCAAAGAAGAAGCATTCTCATATTTCTCACCATTCTAACTCTAAAGTTTCAAATGTTTCAGATTTGATAAAGCAAAGGGTTGGAGTTAAGACTGCATGGATACCAAAACAGAAGATAGACGAGAAAGCCAAATCTAGTTCTAGTTTTGTTTTGAATAAAAAGACTTATAGTAAAGATGATGTGATTGTGAATGTTGCTACTTTTAAACCTAATCTTGTTGATTCTCGCAAGAAATACTCTATAAAGCAATTATTCCAGTTAGCTCCATCTAAACATAAGAAGTTTTTAAATTATGGTGAATGTGATTATGCTTCTCGTAAATTTTCTGATGTTTGGTATGGTTCATATAATGTTTCATCTTATCGTTATCATCATGATTATGGTTTTCAAGGAAAAAGCGGGCCCAATTTTAAATGGGTGCCAAAATCAAGTACTAACAGTGGAGGTCCCATTTTTAAATGGGTTCCTAAACCTCTTCTTTCTTGATTTATGTTGTGCAGACCCGTCATATGTGGTATTTGGATAGCGGGTGTTCCAAACATATGACCGGGCAGAAGAGTATGTTGTCTAATTATACGGACAAATACTGCGGCACAGTTCGTTTCGGGAATGACCAGTTTTCACCTATTCTGGGATATGGTGATGTTGTACATGAAAATCTTACGATCAAGAAGGTGAGTTACGTTGAAGGCTTAGGGCACAACCTATTCAGCATTGGCCAGTTCTGCGACAAAGATTTAGAGGTTAATTTCAAGGCCAAGACATGTTCAGTTCGCACTAAAGAAGGAAAAGAACTCCTGGTCGGATCTCGCAAGTCAAACCTCTACACCATCAATTTGTCAAAGGTCCAGGCTGACAATCAGGTCTGCCTACTATCAAAGGCCTTGATGCAACAAAGCTGGTTATGGCATCGACGACTTTCTCACCTCAATTTTCGCTACATCAACAAGCTGGTCAGTGGTAAGCTAGTGAAAGGCCTTCCAGAGCTGAAGTACGAAAGAGAACATCTATGTGCAGCGTGCGAAAAGGGAAAGATGAAGAGAGACCCACACAAACCAAAGCCTGAACCGAGTACCAGCTCTCCTTTAGAGTTGTTGCATATGGACTTGTGCGGTCCTATGCGAACGCAAAGCTTAGGAGGAAAGAAGTATGTGCTAGTTATCGTGGACGACTATACGCGATACACTTGGGTCAAGTTCCTACGGTCTAAAGATGAGACGCCCGAAGTCCTCATTACATTCTTGAAGACGACCCAAGTCAATCTGAAAAACAAGTCAAGATTCTCAGGACTGACAACGGCACAGAGTTCAAGAACAAGACAGTTGAAGAATATCTCGAATCGGTCGGGATATCACATCAATACTCTGCTGCTCGCACGCCTCAACAGAACGGAGTCGTCGAAAGACGCAATCGTACACTCGTCGAGGCCGCTCGGACGATGCTAAGCCAATCTGACTTACCTTTATTTTTGTGGGTTGAAGCTGTATCGACTGCGTGTCACACTCAGAATCGCTCCATGATACACCGCCGATTTCAGAAGACTCCGTATGCGTTGATGAACAACCGAACACCAACCATTAAATATTTTCATGTTTTTGGTTGTAAGTGTTTTGTTCTAAACGACAGAGAGAATCTGAACAAGTTCAGTGCTAATGCGGATGAAGGCATCTTCGTTGGTTATTCCTCTACATCTACTGCATATCGGGTTTACTTGAAGAAGTCGAAGACTGTGATAGAGAGCATCAATGTTACATTTGATGAGGAGATGGCTTCTGAGCACATCAGTTCAGAACCCGTCATTACCGGAGTGTTAGCTTCTGGACCAACCAGTCCAGGACCTGCACCTCAAGATAACAAATCAGATGGCGCTTCGTCGTCTACTTCTAATTTATCCGATTTGGATTTATTATTTGAACTATTCTATGATGAATTTCTTGGTTCTAAATTGCCTAACTCTGTTGTGGTTGACAGGATAGAAGACTCGATGACTACTCATCCGACCACTTCCGATATCTCTACTGAATTTGGTTCTCCTATTCAGCAAGAAGTTCAAGTTTAAAAGCCTACTCCGACAGTTGAAGTTGTGACCAACAATGCCGAGACAGAAGTAGCTGACTTCGTAGGATGTACTGTAAGGACTGATCAACAGATTGACCAAGCTGTACCTACTGTAACTTCTGCAACGACCACTTCAACTGAAGCCCCCATTAATTCTGAACCATCTGAAGGAGATACCAGTGGATTCCTAGATGCGGACAATGATCAATCTACATCTAATCCACTCCCTCATGAACATAAGTGGACCAAAGAGCACCCGATACATCAAATTATTGGAGATCCTTCTGCATCGGTGCAAACTAGGTCTGCAACATCAAATCTATGTATGTATGAATCCTTTCTGAGCAAGATCGATCCTACACGCGTATCAGAGGCCCTTGCCGATTCAGATTGGGTAACTGCGATGCAAGATGAGCTGAATCAGTTTGAAGCACTGAAAGTCTGGAGACTCGTACCCAAACCGCAAGGTAAAACCATCATTAGTACGAAATGGGTGTTCAAAAACAAGAAAGATGAAGATGGCACCGTTATTCGAAACAAAGCACGACTTGTTGCCAAGGGCTATAGGCAAGAGGAAGGGATAGACTACGACGAGACTTATGCTCCAGTGGCACGTATAGAGGCAATTCGGATGTTCTTAGCCTACGCAGCCCACAAGAACTTCACCGTCTATCAAATGGATGTGAAGACAACTTTTTCTGAATGGAGTACTGAAGGAAGAAGTCTACGTATCACAGCCAGAAGGGTTTGTAAATCCAGATAAGTCGAACCACGTCTACATCTTGGATAAAGCTCTTTATGGACTGAAACAAGCTCCTCGCGCCTGGTATGATATTCTATCTCAATTCTTGGTTAAGTCGGGTTTCACAAAAGGTACGGTTGATACCACTCTTTTTATTAAAAAGGATAAAGGCGATATCATTCTAATTCAAATATATGTGGATGATATTATTTTTGGTTCTACAAATCCTAAGTACTGTAGGAACTTTGCAAACCTCATGGTGTCTTGTTTTCAAATGAGCATGATGGGAGAGATGAATTTTTTTCTCGGATTGCAAGTCAAACAATTTTCAACGGGGATTTTTATCAATCAATCTAAATACATTCTGGATATTCTTCGGAAGTTCAAAATGGAAACTTGTAAACCGATTGGTACCCCAATGACACCTGGTACTAAGATTGGCACCGATCTTTCGGGAACGGCTGTTGATGTTAGAACTTATAGAGGGATGATAGGTTCCTTAATGTATCTCACTTCTAGTAGGCCGGATATAATGTTTTCTACATGCTTATGTGCTAGATATCAGGCCAATCCTAAAGAATCCCATTTGTCTGCTGTAAAGCGGATTTTCAGGTATCTGAAGGGGACTGCAGATCTTGGTCTGTGGTATCCTAAGGATACAAGCTTTGAACTAACATCTTATTCAGACGCAGATCATGCTGGTTGCATGTTAGACAGGAAAAGCACCTCGGGTCATATACAATTCCTCGGAGATAAACTCGTCAGTTGGGCTTCGAAGAAGCAATTATGTGTCTCCACATCAACGACCGAAGCGGAATATGTAGTTGCTGCTAGCTGCTGTTCTCAGGTCTTGTGGATGAGAACACAACTGCGAGACTATGGATTTCATTTCAATAGAATCCCGATCTATTGTGATTCGAAGAGCGCTATTGCGATTACCGCTAACCCTGTTCAGCATACTAAGACCAAACACATAGATGTGAGGTATCATTTTATAAAAGATAATGTAGAAAAGGGCACAATTGAACTTTACTTTGTAAAAACCGATTATCAGCTTGCAGATTTTTTTACCAAACCTTTAGACGAAAAGAGATTTAATTTTCTTGTCTCAAGACTTGGTATGCTAAATCTTAAGACCTAATCGGTGGTTACCTATTAAAGTTTCTTATTGTATTTCTTTATCATTTCTTTATTATTATTTCCGCATGATACCTGCTCTTTAATAGTTTGTTCATGATCTCAGGGGGAGTGTGAGAAGTATCTTATAGATGATCAATGTTAGTTTGAGGGTGAGCAATTCTGAATGCATTGTATTTACTGATCGACTTGTTAGTAATGCATAATTTTAGGGGGAGCGATCAAGTCAAAGGAGTATGGCGATGACTTCTGATTATTTCTGATCAGAACTCGTACATCATTTGTTTTACTGCTTTATGTCATTTCAATTTCAGTGAATAAAGTTACTTTGACTAGACTTTTAGATTTTTGTAGGTTGAGAGATCCTTCAAAGATCATATCTTTATGACTTTAAGCTTGACTTCGCGAGATGTAAGACTGTACTCGAAAGGTATAATTTATTTATCTTCATCTCATCTATGGTTGAAAGAAGGACAACTTTCAATCATAAGAAAACATGTTCTTAAATGTTCAAACCACTTCCTAATTCTCAAAAAGATTTCTTGATTTGGAAGTGTGATTTTAAATGTTTTCTGCTTCATCATTGAGCCTTAACTGATAAAGTTAAATCACCTGAGCATCTTATGCTTCATAGGAAAACATGGGATCAGAGTGCTAGGACTTAAGTGAACTTCTATGGATTCACGTTAACCAGTGTTTCCTACTCAAGAAGTTAATCCTGTAGTGAAAGAATGTGAGGAGTCCAACAAGAAATGAGTGTGGGATGTGTGATGAGGGACAATATTAAAAGAGAGTTTGGTTAGCTGTGAGCTTAAAGATTAAAAGAAAGAGGGTGAGAGATCAGAGTAAAAGAATTTTTAAACTCTGCACCAACTACTTTCTGAGCCGGGCAGCCACATTTCTAATGCTTCACAATTCTTGGTGAACATTATTGAAACAGGCAACTAGCCCATGCCAACTCTTGACTTTACCCCACCATCTACTCATTTTCTTCTCAACAAGAAAATGTTTCATTTTCAAAGGGGACGCAGCACATATGCTATCTGATTTTCATTTGGAAAATCTGGATATTGAACAGAAGGAAGTCTGCCCCACCTTCATACTTCACTAATGCACATTGAGTCTGTGTTTAACTGCTTGTCTCAGTGGTTTACACTTATTTGAGCCTTATAAGCAAACATCATCTGCTTAATTTATTCTATCACTTGCACGAACACACAAAGAATTTGTTTCTTTGTCATACCGTTCATAGAAATTACCTTTGTGGTTTTTCGATGATTGAATGGAAGCCCTGGGGGAGTGAACATCATAAAAGCTCCTTTATATTGTGTATTCGTTACACACAGTGACTTTGTGTTACTGACAGGCAATTTTAACTGATTCATTTGTTGATTCAGGTGTTACACTTCATTTACTATATTGTCTAGATTTGCAAAGATCTGGATGAACATCTTAATGAATTGACGGATACTCAGTGGTTCTGTTTGCAAGATCAATGGTGGAAGAAATTTCTTGAAGACACGTTTTGATGAATTCTTTGCTCTTTTCATCAAAAAGGGGGAGAATCGTCAATCAAGAAATGCGGAGATCAAAAGTTTTTGAAAGAATTTCTGAAGATATTATGAAGTTTTTGCTGCTTTGAAATTTTTTTCATTGAAGATGCTTTACTGGAGATAATTTCTTTCCAAGAGATATTCTCATCGATTGGGGAGATTGCTACATTCTGAAGACATATATGTTTTGTCCATGCGAGAGACCCTACCGATGATATTTGATTAGCGATATCTCTTGGAAAGAGACCCTACCGATGGCCAAACTGGTAGAATATCAGTCTTTTTGGGATATCATCGGTAGGGTCTCTCGCATCGGTAGGGTCTCTCGCATGGACAAAACATATATGATATTTTTACCATTTTGATATTTTTACTAAAATGGTAGAATATCAGTCTTTTTGTTTAGTTTTTTCTTAAAACATATATGATATTTGATTGTGATGATTGCCTTTTTCTTGTACTAAAATATAGGTTTTTGTATGTTTATTCTGATGATGTTCTGCATGTGTTCAATGGAAGATCAATATAAGTTATATGTTTTCAATACTTACTCAATCGTGTTTGCGTTTGATACATGCTCGATAGGTGCAACAATGATCAAGTGAGAGTCGGAACGTCTGGGGTTTTAAGAAAAGGACATCAAGTATGGTGAAGTAAGTAGTAAAACCGATCTGATTGTTGAAGATAGTCGAGGGAATCAACTTCGTTGACTGTGGAGTGTTAATTGACAAGGTGAGGTACCAATTCAGGTGAAAAGGGGTGCAATTAAAGCCTTTTCAACATAATATCTATCTTGCTCCTACATTGCTCTGTCATCAAACTCACCATCATTAATCGAGCTTTCGAACAAGCCGAGCCAAATATTGGTATATTCTCAATACCATACTATAGATTGGAGAACTCTTTTAAAAGCATCTCCAGTGGAATGACTAACAAACTCAAAACCTTCACAAAACTACACCATGGTAGTCATTTACAGCATCCACAACGGGAGGTTACTGTAAGCAAAAAAATATACATATTATAACTTACTACCATTGTTAAGAGTTTTTAAAAGTCACCAACATGTTTTGAGCTCTTATATAAGAACTTTGGTTCTTACATCTATGATTATATTTAGTAATTTTTTTGCGTGTGTGTGTATATATCGACTTATTAAGGTTCTTAATTTGTTATATTGACAATGATTTGCCAATAAAAAAGTGCAAAAAGAATGTTAGTATTAGTCACTCCATTTTGAGATGTTTTTACAATAACCTTCTTTTTGTGAGTCATGTGTGTATATATATATATATAGAGAGAGAGAGAGAGAGCAAGGATCATTTGTTAACCAACCATTTGTTGTTAACTTTATGAACCATTTCCAATCAATAGAAATTCATCTTTGATTGTTATTTTCTTTGTTTTAGTATTAATGCTAAAGGGTAGAAATGTCAATTCTTAATTAGCAAATATTTTATATTTCATTTAATTATTTGGGGGTTACAAAAATAAAGTCTCCTTGATTATAGCGTAGGTTATGATTTAAAAAAAATCCATTTTCAAAATAATGTTAAAATCATGTGAACATTTTTATGACTGATTTCATATTTTTTTTCAAAATCATAGTGTTATTTTCAAAAACTTTATCCGGTATTAATTTTAATTCAAAAATTCTCATATAGTGTTAACCTGTAACGTTAACTGTTTCGAAGGTGTGTTCAACAATGATGAACATTTTGTACGTGTTCATGTATGTTCAACTAAGTATTCATGACATTGTGTAAATATATGCAACAACACTTGGTATGATGTTTGGTGTTTTCATACGAAACTCTGTTGGCTATAATTATCAGTTAGAAGTAGTTTGAGAACTAAATGAATTATGGGTATCAATTTTGATGGATTTTGAATTTCATCGAACTCCATATTATGTTTATTTTTCATTACTCTTGTCTTTTAGTTCACTGTTCATGAACCAAGGTTGGGTGAAAGTTTACATCCAATATTTAAGCAGTGATGATGGTAGTTCATTGATTGCATGTATCGTGGTAGCATCAAATCATACATACGACCATGAATTTTTCATCCAACCTGTTCATGTTTGTTCATTACTTCACCATTGGGCATATGAACAAAAACTTGTTAACGAGTCACATGAACAGTAAGGTGGTGGTTCATTCATGTTCATATTTCTTTATATGAATATGATATTTAAAAGTAATATTGTTCATATTTCTTCATAATGAATATGATATTTAAAAGTAATATTGTTTATATTTCTTCATATGAATATTATATTTAAAACTAATGATGTTCATATTTCTTCATATGAACATGCATGAACCAGGGGTTACAATTCTTTTGGAAAAATAATGTTCAAATACATGCAGATTCATGACAATAATGAACCGGGGGTTACAATTCTTTTGAAAGGAACATTAATTAAGAGAGAATAAAGACATAATGTTTCATTTATTTATTTTTTTCCCCAAAATACCCTTATCACTATAGTTCACTCCTATTTTTTCATTAATTGTGCATTTATTAAGGCTTTTAAAAGATATTCAATCTCAACCATTGATTTCCATGATCAATGGCTTATAATAGTTCATAGAGTTAACACAAAAAATGTGGTTAACAAATGAACCTGACTCTCTATATATATATATATATATATATATATATATATATATATATATATATATAAAGAGAGAGAGAGAGAGAGAGGGGTGTTCAAATGCAACCCCTCTATCCACCACTCATTTTATTTTCACTTTTTTAATTAAAAAATATGAAAATAAAATGAGTCGTGGATAGAAGGGTTGCATGGGTTGCACCATGTAAAAGGTTGCATAATAACCTACCCCTATATATATATATATATACTAGTGGTGTACCCGCACGATGCCGCACATGTGTATCACAATTCTGAAATATTAATTTAGTCTGAATCATGTTACTTGTGTACCATAGCAATGCGGCGGGATGTGAAATTTGAATAAATATAAGCAAGTATACCAATTACAGATGAACATTTGCATTCAAAATTGTTGGACGATAAGCTTTATTAATTGTCATATCAAAAGTCTTTTCTTTTCAGTTTGATACTTTGAATAATGTCTTTTTTGGACAAACATAAAAGAATTTTTGATCAACTAAATCAATTAATTTTGTTTATCCCAATTATTTAAATTCCAACTTTCTCACATCAAACTATCAAAGGATTAATTAATTTATTTGGTATTTTAATTTCTAATGTAACTATGTTAAGATGAAATGTAAGTCATTAATTGATCACTAATCTAATGAAAATTTCAAAAAAGTTGTTTCAAAAGAGTGATAAGAGCATTATATTCCATAGGAAATACCAATTATTACCACAAAATTTGGGTATAAGACGTAGTATGTTTGACTTCAAAAAGTCTATTGTATCTCATGTTCTTCTTCATGAGTTAAAATCACCTATCTTCCTCATAGCTATTGTAAACAAAATTCACAAGCATGATATTGTATGTTTGCACAAATACATCCATTTAAAATAAACAATCTATATCAAAAGCATACACAAAGGCCTAATTTAAAAACTAAAATTGTCTAACCAAAACATATTTGGTAAACCTTAGGTGAAGGACTAATCCTATACCCGTTATATTCTTTAAAATCAATCTATTCAAATATAATTTCTTCCAAAAATGAGATATACAACTATAATCCCTACTAAAATTAGCACTATGATTCAACGTGGATCAAAACATAAAATGGAGCCATATTAAACTGATATCTCAAACTTTAATCTTGCTTCCTACTTTGTTTTTTTCGCCGCACATCATGTAAATAATTGTCGATCGACTTATAAAAAACATGATTGATATATCACAGATTTAAAAGAACAATAAGAAGATGCTTGAGATTTGGATATAGAATCAAAGGATCAAGTTAGTAAAACTCAATTTTTATGTTGTATTTAAATATACTTACAAATTGATTAATACTTAATGTACGAAATTCAAAATGAAATTTTAAGAAATCATAAATAAATTATAAACTTGTATTTTAAAATTTTTAAAACCTTCATGGTATATAACAAATTATTCATTATAAAAAACCAAAAAGTATAGTTAAAATCTACATGACAATTGGCTCAAAACTTATTGATAAGTTATGGAGAATCCCATATCCTCCGGCACCAACAAAAACATGGTGACATTTGTAACCAACTTTATTATCAGTTTATCACCCTCACCAATTTTTGTCACTCCAAACTTCAAGGCCTAAGGAAATCAAATAACGGCACCTTAAAAACCTACGAATAAAAAAACTTGTATTTGGCTTAACAACATACGAATCAAATAGAATGTCGAGCAAAGTAGGTTACAAAATTAACATTCGCTAAAAAGTAATTCATGGAATGTAGCAGAGAAAAGCGAACAAGCTCAAGGTAACAGTTTCCTGTGTCAAAATAAGTTAACCAAATAATCCACCCTTCAAAGCTAATCATCTACACTGCTCCATAACTCTAGAGGCTAGAAAATTAAACCAACTTCATTTGAGAAGACACGATCAATAACGGGAAAAAAACCTCTACAAACCAAGAAGAAATTAGTAATAATAAACTTGTAAAATAAAAAGAATATTAGAACAATATTTTCCCTTGTCCACCCTTATAACCCACACTTCCATAATCCATACATGTTAGACAAATCCAAGTAAGCTTTTATGTGCATATGGTTATATAACTAACATCCAAATTTATTAGTGCCATCAAATTACTTGTATAATTGTTTGATGATGTGGTTGCTTTTGAAATATGCAATATTTTGATTGCTCACATCTAGAACCAAAACTGTATCAAGGATGCCACCTGAATACATGATTCAAGTACACTAATGAACTGAGATGCCACATTCGACATTTTATCAGATAAAAGCTTCTGTACATGCTAGCAACTCCAACAACCTAAAATTTTGTTATGTACATCCTCAACTTTGTATATACAAACAAAATACATTAGCCATCACATAAACATAAATTTCACATCTTTGCATATATAACCAAAAAAGTTTCACAACAAAAATAATATAAAACTACAAACCTGAATTTTGAGTATTGCTAAGAGTATTTATGGAAAGTGGAAAGAAAGATTGGGTTTAGAACTTTTTAAGGCTTTTGTGCTTTTATATAGAGTACCAAAAATGAACATATAAGCTATTTCACAATAACCACGAAGATGGTAATATAGTATAATTAGACCAAAACAAGCTATGTTGCCAGAATCCATAACATCCAAGCTATGTTACAGTTGTACCAGGAGTCCAAATACAGTTGAAGCCCTTCAAACGATTTTGAACTCAACTGTCAATCTACTATAGCATTGAAAATCATCATCCATAAACATAGACATATACATTGTTGCAGACCCTCTATTGTTCAACATCCAAATTTCAACACATAATTGAAACAAATATGTCTTAGAGAAAACATGTTTTCTGATCAAATGTGATCCAAACATATTAGTCACATCCCAGAATATACTGTTTACACCGTCTAGATGCATTACGGTCAATAATATACAACTCCATAAAAGGTTAACAGAGTCTTGGTTTATGTTCTCCAATATTAGTAAGGTTTGGCCACAAAATCTAGAAATCTACAGAACCTGCCAACATAGAAATGAGAAACGAAGATCTAGGCCTATGTTAAAGATTCAAGATAGATTCCTAAGATTCAAGATGAATGGATTGGCAGGCAGATTCTGCCCAGAAATCAAGTTTGAGTAAACTTTAATGAACAATGAAAACAGAGATCACAAATAATGAAGTTGGTAAACTTGTACAAACTGTAAAGTAATGCGAACAGTGGAGGTTCGGTTATTTGACTTGTGATTTTGAACCGTGTGCAAGTCACTTCTTTGGCACTCTACTATGTAAAAGAATATTAAAGTAACCCATCGTGTAAAAAGGGACTCAAAATCACATAAGAACCTAAAAATGCAGCCTGTGGTAGTATTAGGACTGAAAATGCAGTCTGTTGTAGTATTAGGACTGGTCTGTCATATCTGAAAATGCAGCTTGTTAGCAATTCGACTACACAATGTCATGGTCTGTATTAAAACCACAAAAGTGGAAAAGTTGTAAATGGTGTCTAAAAGGTACTATAAGGATTGTCAAGGAATGAAGAAAACGTAACATAAATCACAATAAAAGGCCAAAACAAATGCAAATAAGATAATGAGATCATACTTTCCACTCTTAGCCGTAGGGACAATTATTCCTCTTTTCTCAAAGCTCTTGTATCGGTCTCTTGCAAGGGTGCAACATGCCTACATTACATGGGGAATATTTCAATTGTTAGTAATCTTATAGACCACCCCACTTTGTGAAAATAATTCCTCCAACAATTGTGAAATAACACAAAACTGAGAAAATCTTTTAAACTGCACAAAACATCTGGAATATGTTGGGGCGGGGGGGGGGGCATAATAGGAATAAAGGCAAACATTCAGCTTTCTTAGAGAACCAGTAGTTTCTTCAGATAACAACACTTGAACAGGTGCACGATCAAATCTGAAATGAAATATGACATAAGCCTGAATCTATTATGTTCTTCTACATTCATTATATACTCCAATCAAGATGCCATAAACGCTACACAATCAAAAGCCCTTAAACATAACTAAATCTGGCTTTGAATATAAAAAAAGTGTACAACAATTTGGCTATATAACAATAATGACAATTTATAGAAAATAACAAGCCTTAGGGGTTGTTTGGTTGGGTTTTCATTAAGCCCTGTATGAATTAAGTTGCATGCATGAATTAAGTTGTCTGTGTGAATTACTGTAACACTCGTAAATCTCTACCCGTGAAGTTAACCCTTTGAGAAATTCTTGTTTCTTATCGTAGAATTTCATCCCCTACATCTTACCTATTAAGCCTTATTGCGTCATGGGTGGTCTGCGTGGAAAATGGGAAGAATCGAGCTTCGGTACACTTTGGGCGATAGTGCCCTGGCGAGAGTGCCCTGGGCACAATCGCCGGGCACAATCGCCAGTGGGGGTGTGCCCGCGGTACGTTTTGGACGATAGTGCCCTGGCACAATCGTCGGGCACAATCGCGGTCGGCCCTAGGGTCTTTTAGAGTCGTGATTCTCAACCATTTCCCTCATTCTCACTTCCTAATTCCTTCCCTATTCTCTCCCAAACCCCAAAACCGAACCCTAACCTATTTTGGGGGGTTTTCCTCCTCAAATCACATGATTCTTCACCATCTAACTAGTTGGGTCAATGAACCGCAAAACCTTCATATTCATCTTCCTCATCAAGTTCAACGGTTGGGAGCTCGGGTTGAAGTGTTGGATTGGGTGTTCTCGGGAAGTCTCGTCATATTTAATGGTAAGCTTCTTTGATTTAAGGTTATAAATGTTCTTTGGATGTTTCCCTAGTGTTTGGTTTATCAGATCTCGGATTTGTTAGTTTTGGAGAAACTAGGGTTTTGATCTCGTTTAGGGATTTTGGTATATAATGTTGGGGAATGTTTCTATGTGGTTGTTTATGGATATTTATGGTTTAGAGTGTTTGGATCTAGGTTTCGGAAGTTCTCGGCTTGAGGATTCAAGCGGCCTTCAAAAGAGCTCGTTGGGTGAAATCTAGATTTAGCCTAAATCTAGCAAGGTGAGTTCAAGTTGATTTGTGAAAACGGTGTACATACCACAATGTTTATTCTAAAGTGTTTTACATGAAATAGTTAACTGCTGATAAGTTTTGAGTATTTTGAAGTAAAATATGTTTTACTTGGTTATTTGTCAAAGTGTGAGTATTTTGATAAGTTTTCATATTTGGTAAACTTGGGTTGTGTTAACCTCTTAAAATGCTTATGTTGGGCTTTGAACGTTTCAACAACTAAATAACATGAATTACGTATTTTTGGTGATTTTGTACAAGTAAGATCTATTTTATGAGTTATACATCTTTGACGATGATGTACAAATGAAGTCTATTTCATGTTACATGCATTTTGGTGTATTTGCATTTATAAATCCTTTGGAAAATCTTGGTCCCAATACGTGTTGAGTTTTGGGTTAATCACGTCTTTGAGGTATGTGTCTTCGTATACGTCGTTTAAAGACATTTCATTATTTGGGGGACCGGTAGTGGTTGGTCAAATGGGTTTCGAGCATTTTAGCTCGGTGTTGGCTTAAAAGAATCTTGAGGACATTCGTCCGGTTTTAATGGCTCGAGGTGAAGTCCAATTTATGATTTACATCTTAATGCATTTTATTGCATGTTATTGATAATTACAGACTCGAGTGCTTTAGTCATTCAGGGATAGTCATGTAATCTTAGATTGTGTTGCATTGGATCCATAGGCACATGAGTCAGTCTTATTTGATGGTCAATTGGGTGGTATGGGGTTGGACTCCGGGACTCATGGTTTATGACCTTGTCTTTACGAGTGGTTGAGTTCCGGTTGAGCTATTATGACTATGGGAAGTCCTCTTATGGGCGTTGGAACCTTCGCCATGTGGGGCAATGCCTTCGTTGTATCCCCTGTAAGTCGAGCCTTTGGCGGTAATTCCGGTGTTGTTCGCTAAGGTCAGCTGTCTCTTTGGGTGAAACTTGTTAAGAGGTCGTAGGGGCACTTGGGCATGCGTGTCGTGAAGTGTCGTACGATCAACGTTGTTTGAGTGGCATATTTTGTGTTCCTCCACTCTCACCGGATACGGGTATCCCCCGTCGTCGGCCCACTGTATTTTTGGATATTTAATTGTCCATGCTTTAATATTTGAATTTCATTCCAGTTTATGGTCGCGTGAGTATTAAGTTTCAGTTCCATGTTTTAATGGTGTATCATATTTCTATGGATTTTTTTCCGTTAATTAAGGGTCGAGTATTATGTCCCATCCGAGTTTTGGGTGTTTTGGGTTATGAAGTATTATTTACATTTTAGCAAATTTAAGTATCGAACTATGACCCCGTTTGGGCGAGTTACGGGTTGTATCGTTTTATAAGAAATGCATGTTTGTGAAGCATTGTCTTTAAAAGTGTATATTATGAGAAAATGTGTCATTTCCGTTTTGAAGTACATTATTTCGAAGGATCTTGCTTTAAACTGAATTCCTTTCTTTTAAAGATATATTCATTCATGTTAAAACTCTTGAGCTCACTAGGCGTTAAGCCTAACCCTTTTTATTTGTCGGCATTTGCATCAGGTCCCAGCCGGGGGTTTCGATTCTAGCAGTGCTATGAAGAGTTGAGCCTTAGCTAGGTTCGAAAGTAAGTCTTCGGTGAAGTCTTCCGCAAGTTGGAGATAGTGACTATGCATGGGCTTTAGTAGCACCCGTCCTTACCATGGCTTGTTGTATAGATTATTCATGTGTTTTTTAAGTTGAATCTAAATTGTGGTTGTAGATGATTCATTTATTGATGTATTTAGAAAAATTTTAATAAGTTGCTATCTTTAGAATTAAGGGTGTTACAATTACATTAAATGATTGTTTGTTTGATGTGTTGAATAAACTGTTTGAATGGTATAAATGACCAATTTACCCTTAATTATTTCTTTTTTGTTTTTTTATTAAACCCATATATAACTGCATTTCATAAAACATCTTATATGCATTGACAATATAATACCAATTCAACCCAAAAATAAAAACAAATCAGACAACATAACCCAAAATACAAAAACACATATAACATAACTCAAAACCATAAGAACAGAGGGTGAATTTCTTGAACAATTAACATCAAATTGGTTTCATGTTTATGCAATAACAACTCAACTCGGAAACTTTTACTGTTTTTTTTACACATGAACATCACCGATTCCAACCTCAAGTTTATAAGAGGAGTAAAAATGATAAACAATGATAAAAGAAAATTAGGATTAAAAATGGCAATGATGAACCTGGGTCACAAAACCTCTAGAAGAAATCAAAAGTGAGGACCCATTATCTTCTTCCATGCTCTATAATGGTTCAACTCCATCTCCAAATAACTTTCATCTACTTCACTTCACTTTTTCAATTACCAACGAATCTTTCACCTTCATCTTCTTCCCTACTTTTCAACCCAATCTCCAAGCAATTTCCATCTTCTTCATTTCATCTCTTCCAGTTTTTTTTTATCTTTTAAAAAAACCCTAGAAATATGCAAACTACAAGAGTACTTCAGAATAGAGGGATGTGGATTTGACGAAATAGGGGGAAGGGCAAAAGGGGAAGAAATGATTGGTTAAATGACTTAATGCAGAGGGGTTCATTTTTTTTATTGAGCGAATAAGCTCCAATCCAAATCATTAAGCTACTTCCAAACATCTCAAGATGGTTGATCAAATAAGTTAAAGGTCCATTAAGCTCATTAAGTTAGTTCCAAACAATCCCTTACTTGTGCCTAGTTTTTATAACACAACCAACAGCTCACGACATTTTATCAATTCAGATTAAATGCATATCAATTCAGAATGTAGTACATTATGCTTCACAACATGGTCTCACTCTTTCTCCATCTTGAAATTGTAGCACTTTAAGTGATGCTTTATAAGATAGTATATATATTAGATAAGTACAGATCAAAGCTTCCATGATCGAATCAAAGTAGATATGTACAAATAAGAGATTACATGATCGAGTAACCCAACATGTTTATTCAAAGACTTTAAAAGCAGAAGTTCAAATGTTTCCATAAACCATGCATGCAATTTTTTTTTACCAAACGTTACAGGGTCAGAGCTTAAGAACAAGCTTCACCACCCTCGCCTTATTGAGCAACGTTTTTTTGCCTCAAAATGAAAGTTTGTAAGCATCTCTTAAACGGTAAAATCTAAGCGGGAAACAATTTCTCCCTCAAGTGTGGGGAAAACAATGCATTGGAATCGGTATAGGAAAACAGAAAGAAAAATCAACACACAGAAGCGGAGATGGAAAACAAAAAGAAGTTACCTCGATTAGAATCGGTAGAGGAGTGATGTATTGAGATTGAATAAGTAAGATTGGTCACTGTTCTGAAGTCGGTGAAATCACTGTTCAAAACTGTCATGGAGAAATTACTGAAGTCACATTTGTTAGCGGTAAAAGTTGGTCACTTTTCTAAAAGTCGGTGATATCACCGTTCAAGGACTCCAATTCAACATGAAGGAACGAATTCAAAGGAATCGGCGACATAGGATTGTAACCGTACCTATCGATGCATGTTAGGATGTTCTCAGAGGGAATAATAACTACAGGTATCTCTCTCAACTTTAAAGAATTTTGGCAACTGATTAACAAGCAGATTAATATCAGAAAACCAAGTTCTAATCGAGTACATGTGTGAATTTTGAAATTATAACACAAAAGGCACATACAGTAAGACGTTTGATCTATAATCCAGAAGAAAAATCAAGCACAAACAGAATGAAATGAAGACAAATATAGATTACATACCTTGATTTTCTTGAGTAGTTCAAATCATCCAGGCATGTAATAATTTGTCATTATCAATTTTACCTTCAAATCATGCAACATTAACAACAAAATTTGTGAATAAAAGCATCTAAACTTAGAACCGTAATAAAGAGCATAAAACCATTTCTTTTCATTCATTTCAGGGGTTGTTGCTATAACCAAACAGATAAAAGTCCTAGGAAAAAACCCCAGATGAACATGACTGATTATTGAAATACCTTCTTCAACCTCATATAAACTAAATTGCGTACTAAAAACCATCTGATAGAAGCTCGAAACTAAACATACCAAAATGTTCATAAACACACAGAAAACAATCAACTACAATTCATACCATATAGCATGTGTAGCTACTGTTTGGTTACTGTACATGTGTTATGTCATTGTTCCAGTAGACACGCCTACGAGCAACAGATAAAACCACATAAGAAAAAACACATCAGTATTCGTGTGTTTGATATATTTGAAAGTGATGTTTAGGGGTACTTAAATGAAATATTATATCGTTTATGTTTTATGTATGTGAATGACTGAATTGAGTGTCCACCATGGATTCATTTAGTATTTCATTTCTAGTAACAAATGTGCACCTTAGATATGAAAGAATACATATAGGTGTAGAAAATTACATCATGATCAGATCTAAGAACTGTAAGATGCAGCTAATAACATGATTCGATAACAGGAAACATGAAATCTATTGAAATTTCAAATCAATCGGTTAAACCAAAGAGATTGAAACACTAAGAACACTAAGAATTTATAAGCAAAATTTCAGAGAGAAAACTCACAAATTGTCCAAACAAATTCAACTTTCAGGAGTCAATTAAAGCCCTAAATCCAACAAATTTCTGCAGAAGAACATCCAAACACATTCTCACAAATTGTGCATAAAAATACCTCAAAAATCCACAAATTTCTGCATAATCCATACCTCATAGAACTGTGCAGGGTTTTGAATAACCTGTGGAGAAATCAAACCCTCATGGCTGGAGTTATATGCAACGTGAGGTAGTAGCAGGCAGGGATACAAGAAGAAATCTTCCATTTCAGAGACTTTGAAGGAAGCAGGTAGAAGGAAGGAAGCGTATGAATCTATCAAAAATCGGTATGGCTGAAATAAGGAGGTACAAGGGATGGAGTTCTCAGAGGTACAAGGGATGGAGGATGATCAAACCCTCATGGCTGGAGTTATATGCAACGTGAGGTAGTAGCAGGCAGGGATACAAGAAGAAATCTTCCATTTCAGAGACTTTGAAGGAAGCAGGTAGAAGGAAGGAAGCGTATGAATCTATCCAAAATCGGTATGGCTGAAATAAGGAGGTACAAGGGATGGAGTTCTCAGAGATACAAGGGATGGAGGATGATCAGAAAGCATGGCTGGAAATAGTTATAAATTTCTTGTATCACTGAGTTGTACGTTATGCTTTAAAAGTTGTCCTTAAGAGATTTTTGAATTTTATGCTTAAATTAGTAGTACATTGTGCTTTAAGATTTGTGTTTAAGACATTTGGTCTAAATGTATATTAAGGCAGTATATATATATATATATATATATATATATATATATATATATATATATATATATATATATAGGGTGCGTTTCTTTTGCAAACCAAACAATTTGTACAAACTATGCAAACCACTATATTAGGAAACAATAGATATATTTATGGATAATGATTATGATTCATTAATAATGATTGTGATATATATGAAAAATGTTAAGTTTATTCATTATAATCATGATTTTAAATTAGGAAATGTTAAGTTTATTTATTATAATCATGATTTTAAATTAGGAAACATAATAAAATCATATATTCATTAGACTTGATGAACGGCTAAGATTGGTTTGCATAGTTTGAACAAATTGATTGGTTTGCAAAAGAAACGCACCCTATATATATATATATATATATATATATATATATATATATATATATAAAGGAAGACATAGGAGAGAGAGAGCGAGTTAAGGAGAAGCCTCCATTAAGGCTTTAGAATTTTGTGAGAGTTTTGATTTTTTTTTAAATAAAATGTTGCATTAATCGATTATATTGTAATATTCGGGTTCAAGATAATAAAATTGAATGTAAGGGTGAGAATTTGTCTAAAGATTTAAGTGCGAGGGGCTATGTGGTAAATGTGGAAAAGAGGGATTTTAACCCTAGCTCACCTATCCTAAACCTCTCTCTCTCTCTCACTAATTGTTGGCGGCTTAGAGTACCCAAGAGGAGCAAAGGCGATTTTGGAAAAAGGCAGGGATAGGAGCAATTTCTCTTTGGGGAAGAAAGGTCTGCATAAAATCCCATCAAATTCCTCTTGTTGTCTTCTGGAGTAGTGAATTTATTACAAGTTATTTTGGATTGAAATCTTGTAAAACCAAGCTTTCCTGTAAAATAAGAAAGTTGTTAGAACTTGGGGTTTGAGTATCGATCGATTTTGGGAAAGGGAGTCATGACTCTAGTTGATTCGTTCTAGCACCGATCAGAGAGAAAGAAAAAAAAGAGTAGAACAAAGGGTTTGGCTTGGGAAGAAATCCCCGACCAAGCTTGGGTCGAAAGGTTGGAGTAATCGGCGGCCGGGGGGAAAACCCTTGGCTGCACTTTCGCCGACCTAGGCGCTAGCAGGGAGACCACCACCGGGTGACCCCGGGCTTGTTCCAGCCGGGCGATCCCGGGAAGGAGGTGCCTGGGTGACCCCGAGCTTCTTCCAGCCAGGCGATCCCGGGAGTTATGGTACCGGGTGACCCTGGGCTTGTGGCAGCCGGGTGACCCCGGGAGTGAGGGATCCGGGTGATCCCGGGAGAGTCCCAACCGGGTGAACCCGAGAAAACCTTCGGGCTTTCTTAGAACCTTACCACCGAGGGTTTACCATTGGATTTCTAGACCATTACTCTTAGTGGCGTTGATTGAGAGTCTCTTTACATTTCGAAAGTAACCGTGTAACTTATCGAACGATCCTACTTTGTGCATTAGGATTCGTTACCGGGCAATCTCAAGTGTGGGAATTTTTAGCACGAGAAGCACCAGATGAGTTATCTGACTAAGTGTTTTTACGATGTTAAAGTGGTTAAAGACACGTGGAAGTTTATTTTTAAAGCATCTTATTACGTGAGCTTTATACATGCGAAATTTCTTATAAACGTGGGCTATACTTTTGTTGTTGGTTAAATGTATGCATACATTGATGTAAGCTGTATGGCCAAAGTCGGGGGGGGGGGGGGTTCCGCCTGTGCTCGTACCGGGGGGGGGGGGGTCCCGTATATGCCAATTAGGGGGGGGGGGTCCCAGGTAAGGCAGTATGAGCCAGACACGCTGTCACTTTCGAGTGACGGTAGTGTGTGCCAGAAGCGTGGTTGTAAATACGATGTTGTTTTTTTATAACTGAATTGGTTTATTATATCATAAATCTTTCTTTACTTTGTTGGTGATAACTGTCTTTTAAGGGGACTCACTAGACCTCCGGTCTAACCCTCGCTTTTTCAAAAACTAAAAACATTTTCAGGTAATCGCGAAGTAGGAGGTTCTGGTAGAGGAAAAGAGAAGGTGTGAGCAGCACCCGATTCTATAAGACTTCCTTGAGGTTTATAAAATTCTCTAAAACTTGGTGGAGGGAGAGAAAAATGATTTTATTTATTCATTTTCACTAATGAAATTGAATTACTATTATATATACATATATATATATATATATATTTATATTTAAAAAGTGTATTGAGATGATAAAATTATTGAATATTTTATTAATAGAATTAATGTTGAACTATTGAAAGTAGATAATATGTTGGAGTTGAATGTAATTTTTTGGGAATTTAATTAAAATAACCAAACATCAAAAATCGGTATCCAAAATGCACAAAATCTTGAAGTTTTTGTCAAAATACCCAATAACTCCGTGTTTTTGGGCCGTGTAAATAGGAAAACGCGGGGTTGAGATTTTGGGCCGTGTATTCAAATAAAACGCGGGTAAAGCACGGGGTTCTTGGATTTTGGTCCGCGACTCCACGTATTGTGACAAAAACACGGGGTTACCCCGCGTTTTATAGATTTTACACGGGGTTGGGTGTGAGATTTTACGCGGGGTTGAACCATATGAAATAGGGAATTTAATTAATTAAAGTGAACCATATCAAAAATAAGTACCCAAAATGCCCAAAATCTCAACCCCGCGTTTTTCCATTTACACGACCCAAAAACGGTGTTGTTGGGTATTTTGGCAAAAACTTTAAGATTTTGGGTACTGATTTTTGATGTTTAGGTATTTTAATTAAATTCCCTATTTTTTTTAGAGATTTTAATTTTTGATTTTGATTTTGATTTTAGATGGATTATTGAGAAGGGAAATTGGCTCAAATAGGCACATTACTCTGCCAATTGCATCTCCTACCCATTTCTATCCCAGATTGACCAAAATAGACCTAGATCCGCAATGACGGACCTGCTAGTCCTCTACCTCCGCCATGGCGGAGCTGTCGTTGAGTGAGATCGTGACACGTGACGAAATGGCGGACCTGGGTCGGGTGGCGGACCTACCGACCCGACCCGTTGCGGACCTGGCTTGGATCGACAATTTTGTTTTGTCTTTTTTTGCATGGTAGCGGACCTGCAGGTCCACCATTGCAGACCTAGGTCTATTTTGGTAAATCAAGGAGAGAAATGGCTAGTAGATTCAATTGACTAGGTAATATGACTATTTCAACCAATTTCCCTATAGAGAATCTATTGGAGATGCTATAAGTCACCAATATTTCTTTTTGAGTTTTTATATAAAAATCTTGGTTCTTGTCTAGATTGTTATATCATTATTTTATTAGTTTTTCTGTATATATTTTTTTATTTACACATCAACATTAAATAGTAAAAAGTAGGATTTTTGAAAGAGGGTCTCTAATAAATTCTTCAAATTTGATAAAATTAAAATTTTAAGTAAGTTTTTTGCTACAATAGGTTTTCTAATTTTTTTTAATAAAATAAAGAAACTAAGATCATAAAATTCTACAAATTTCAAAAAGAAAACACCCAAAAAAGAGTGACTATGAAAATTTGGAAATTAAATGTTTAACGGAAAAAAAATAGTAATATTTAAAATATACGTACTTGTTTAGAATTGACAATAATTATTTAATAGTTTTTAAAGAAATTTGGTTCGTTGATGTGACAGCGGGTAGAGTGGAACGAAACACACTTTTTCTTGTTTTCTATCTTTTTGGAAAAACTACAACACTTTTTTGGTCTTGTCCAATCCTCATAGCCTTCCAGAAAGGGTGGAGCTACTAGGGCTACTTTCGTCAATTCACCACCTTTATTATTATTATTATTATTATTATTATTATTGACTTCGTTCAACCTTATATTTTTTTATAGAGTAAACTACGATTTTCGTCCCTATGGTTTCATGTTTATAACAATTTTCGTCCCTGGTTTTTCAAAACTGTTTTTTTAGTCCCTATGGTTTCTATTTGCTTCCATTTTAATCCCTCCATTCAATTTTATTAAAATTAAATGTTAATTCATTTAAAAATAGAATAAATAAATTACATATTTGGTTCTTATAATATATAAATTTTTACATTTTTATCTTAGTTTACATTTTTTTACTTTTTATTTGTTTATTGTATTTCATCAAGACATTTATTTTTCTATTAATTATATTGTATATTTTCATAATTATTATAAATTTAATTATAAAAAGAATCAAATAATTTCGTTAAAAATACTGCTAAATGCATGATATTTTTTTCAAACTATTAGGTTTAAATCTCCTAAAATTTATATTTTTTATCTATTGATTTATTAAAGTTTTTTATTTATTTTAAATTACCATCGAAAAAGGTTTAATAAAATTCGAGAAAAAATAGTATTATTTTTATAACAACCGACTGTTTTTTGTTAAATGCAATTTACTCTCACTATTCTAAATTTTCATTTAATCCTTATTTTCTATTAATTAATCAAGTTTGTTTAATATTTAAATAAAACATACACACACGTACACACCATTTTAAATTAGGTTATATATTAAAAACAAAAAATAAGGCAATAAAAGGATAAGAAGATTTTAATATGGTGTTACAAGAATCATGCAATAAGTCATGACGTGCCACAAAATTAACGTGACGTCAAACACAAGGCTTAAATCTCATGTTATTTAGAACATTGATGTATATATGTGTGTGTGTGTGTGTTTATGTTTATTTTAAATATTAAATAAATTTGATTAATTAATAAAAATAAAGTTTAATGAAAATATGAAATGGTGGAAGTAAAGTGAATTTAACAAAAAAACAACCGGTTGTTATAAATTAAAACTATTTTTTCTCGAATTTTATTAAATTTTTTTCAACGGTAATTTAAAATAAATAAAAACCTTTAATAAATCAATAGATATAAAATATTAATTTTAAGTGATTTAAACTAAAGCTTTGAAAAAAATATCATTATTTATCAGTATTTTTAACAAAATTATTTGATTATTTTTATAATTAAAATGTTATAATAATTACGAAAATATACAATATAATTAATAGAAAAATAAATGTTTTGATGAAATAAAATAAATATATAAAAAGTAAAAAAATGTAAACTAATATAAAAATGTAAAACTTTATATACCATAAGGACCAAATATGTAAATTGCTTATTCAATTTTTAAATAAATTAATAATTAATTTTAAATAAAATTGGATTGAGGGATAAAAATGGAAGTAAATAGGAACTATAGGGATTAAAAAAGCAGTTTTGAAAGACCAGGGACTAAAATCGTTATAAACATGAAACCACAGGGACGAAAATCGTAGTTTACTCTTTTTTATATATTTCATACGAGTAAATTACGATTTTAATCCTTGTGGTTTGTTAAAACTTACGAATTTCGTCTTTTTGGTTTTGAAATCATAGTTTTCGTCCCTATAGTTTGTAATTTATTTTTATCTTTGTCCATAATACCAAAATACTACTTTTAAGCATGAAGAACTAAAATAGAAATGAATTTCAAACCATAGTGATGAAAAAATTAATAAAAACTAAACCATAAGAATGAAAAAGGTAATGAATTATAAACTATAAGAATGAAAATGCAATTTTAAAATCATAAGGACAAAAATAAAAAAATTTAACAAACCACAAGGACTAAAAACATAATTTACTATATTTCATACCTACAATATGATTATCAAACATCCGCAATATGAAAATGTGGATAATGGAAGGGGAGCGAAATCTTAGGGCGTGTTTGGTTTGCGGGATTGAAATGGATTAGATTTCGAGTAAGGATTTGGATTTGAGGGGATTTGAAATCTCGGCCCATTCCAAAGGAATTCCAAATCCATCAAGTAAATGATTTTAAAGAGATCAAATGATTTCATATCCGGTCAACAAATTTCATTTCTGCAAACCAAACACAGGATTGGAATGGATTTGAAATCCAAATCCCTCCAAATCCATTCCAATCCCGCAAGCCAAACGCAACCTTAAAGTTCATCGATAAAACAATTATTTTTTTTATAGTGAAAACAGTGATTTTTATTTCATATATGAAATTTGATTGTTGCATTTTAAAAAAAAAGTTTTTAAAAGGTGAATGCAATAATTAAGAAAACTTAAACAAATTTATAGGTGAAACAATAAAGTGAAAAAAAATAAATTATATCTCTTAATCTATCTATAATATATTATAAAATATGGATAAAAAACTCTTAAAAACAATTATTAAAGATTGATGTACCGCTATTTAATGCTAATTACTTAAAGTTTAAATAAAGAATGAAAACTTAAATTTTTTTCTTATTTAATCCTTATATCTAACAAGTTTTATATCCTTAAAATCACTCATCACTTCAACTACCCTAAAATCACTTCCTACATAATTAAATACATGATAAAAATCAAATTTCAAATATAAAAAATCTAAAATATAATTAAAAAAAATCTAACAGAATATTTAATGTTTATTTTATAAAAAACATTATTTTATTAAACCTAAAATAAATTACATTATTATTAAACTATCGAAGAAACTCTTAAAACAAATTTTATGCATCAAGTAGTGTTTATTGATGCACATTACTTAAAATTCAAAATTACAAGTCATGATGCATGGGTACAAATTTCTAAAGCTGTATGTTTGAATTCATAACTAACCGATAAACATAATCAAAATAGGATAAAAACCATCCAAAAACATTATCACTTTCTCAAAACCATCCAATTTCGTACTGTAAATCGATAAAAAAAACAAAAAATAAAATGATACATTAAAATCGTGATGTATCTCGTTGCATTGCGCAAGTACGCTTCTAGTATTTAATGAATATGATAATTAAGAAATGCAATAAATAATTGAAGAAACTCATATAAATAATACGATAATTAAGTAATGTGATGATTAAGCGAATGAGATATTTAAATAATATGGTATCAATATATGAAAAAGACAAAAATATCCAAAAATATCTACATATTGGGTTAGTCAAATTTTTGGAATTTTTTTTTCTAGATTTTTAATCTGTTTCCATTTCAATTATGTGAAGAAGGATAGACGGTCGAAGTTCTGAGAAAGGAGAAGAAAGAGACGATAGGGATATAATATCTCATTTCTCCTAAATATCCATACAAAAACCCGCAAATTTGACATAAAAGTACAATACGCAACATTGCTCAATCAATTTATGGATTATGGGTCCATTTGATGATAGTTTCAGATAATTGGTGAATTTTGGGATACGATTCGTGGATGAAAGAGGACGGGATAGAGGAGTTGTTGAAATCTACATGTGGAAAAAATTGTACAATCAAATCGGTCGGATTGTGTTTTTCGGGACAAGTTAAAAAACGTGAAAGAAACCATTAGAGTATGGGCAAAAGCGAAGTTCGGAAACTTAGAAAAGGAGGTGGAGAAATGGAAAGAAGAGGCATCAAAAAAGGAAGAAGGGGCGTAACAAATAGGGTGGAATGAAGGAAGTAGAGAAAGTTGGTTTCAAGCGCGTTCAAAGTGGCTCGATTTGGAAGGGGATGAAAATTCCAAGTTATTTCATTTGGCAATAAAGTATAGAGAAAGAAAGAATTCAATTAGAGGCTTGAATACGAATTCGGGGTGGACGAACGATCCAAACTCAATTAAGAATTTTTCATTCGAGTTTTTTAGAGAAAAATTCGCATCAATAAGATCGGGGGGGGGGGGGCGTTTCTACATAATTTTTTTTTAAAAGACTGTCCAAAGAGGAGGCCGATGTCTTGGAGAGGCCTTTCGATGAAGAGGAAGTCTTGTTCGCGATTCAAAGTTGCGGGGCAAATAAAGCACCGGGGCCGGATGGCTCACTATAGGGTTTAATAAAAAGATTTTGGGATACGATAAAAAACGATCTCATGAGCATTAAGGTGGTTTGGTGATAACGGAGAAATTAGTCGGGGATGTAATGCTTCTTTCCTCACCTTGATTCCTAAAGTTGCAACCCGACAAGTTTAGGTGAATTTAGGCCAATTAGCCTTATCGGAATTTACTATAAGATCATTTCAAAGGTACTAGTGGAAAGAATAAAAACCGTGATGGAAAAGGTAATTAGTGATACCCAAAGCGCGTTTGTAAAAATCCGGTCCATCCTTGATGGGATTCTAATTGCAAATGAAGTGATCGATTTTATGCGAAAGAAGAAAAAAAAGGGTTGATTTTCAAGATGGACTTCGAAAAAGCTTACGATAGTGTGGAGTGGGAATTCTTGACCGATTGCTTGCAAAAAATGGGTTTTGGTAACAAATGGGTTATGTGGATAAAGGCTTGTCTTCATTCCGCATTGATGTCTATCCTCGTTAATGGAAGCCCAACGAAGGAATTCTCGATGGGTAGAGGATTGCGGCAAGGCGACCCTTTGGCGCCGTTCCTATTTCTTATTGTGGCCGAAAGCTTACATTTGATAATAATAGAAGCGGAAGAAAAGGGTTTATTCGAAAGCATCAAAGTGGGATCCAATAATGTCCCAATCTCGCATCTTCAATACGCGGACGACGCCATTTTCTTTGGTAAGTGGAGCTTAAACAATCTCAAAAACCTTCTAAAAATCCTAAAGTGTTTCCATTTGATGTCGGGTTTAAAAATCAATGTTAGCAAAAGTAAAATATATGGTTTGGGAGTGTCGGAGGACGAAGTTCAAAGTTGGGCAAGAAGCTTAGGGTGTGGCCCGGGCTCCCTTCCTTTTACATATCTAGGACTTCCGATGGGAGGCTCAATGAACCGGTTAGACTATTGGGGACCGACAATTGAAAAAGTAAAGAAAAGACTAGCATCGTGGAAAGCAAAAGTAATCTCATTTGGCGGTCGGTTGACTTTGGTTAAGTCGGTATTGGGAAGTCTACCATTGTACTTCTTTTCGTTGTATCGAGCCCCGAGCGGAGTGTTAAAAGAGTTGGGGGGGGGGGGGCGTTTCTACATAATTTTTTTTTAAAAGGCTGTCCAAAGAGGAGGCCGATGTCTTGGAGAGGCCTTTCGATGAAGAGGAAGTCTTGTTTGCGATTCGAAGTTGCGGGGCAAATAAAGCACCGGGGCCGGATGGCTCACTATAGGGTTTAATAAAAAGATTTTGGGATACGATAAAAAACGATCTCATGAGAGCATTAAGGTGGTTTGGTGATAACAGAGAAATTAGTCGGGGATGTAATGCTTCTTTCCTCACCTTGATTCCTAAAGTTGCAACCCGACAAGTTTAGGTGAATTTAGGCCAATTAGCCTTATCGGAATTTACTATAAGATCATTTCAAAGGTACTAGCGGAAAGAATAAAAACCGTGATGGAAAAGGTAATTAGTGATACCCAAAGCGCGTTTGTAAAAATCCGATCCATCCTTAATGGAATTCTAATTGCAAATGAAGTGATCGATTTTATGCGAAAGAAGAAAAAAAAAGGTTGATTTTCAAGGTGGATGTAACATCCTAAATTTCAGAGTAAATTAAAACTTCTCAAAATGGGCAACATGACATTTGTATTGATATAAACCTTCCAAAAAGGGTATCAGTCTTTAAGACTTTACAACAAAACCTGTACTGACATAGGGTTCATCAACAACTAATCTAAATATAACTATCTAGATTACATCAGTTGACGATTCAAAATTCATCAAAAGAATGGGACTTAACAGATGCCCAACTATCAATACTTAGTCATTTCAAAATGCCTCGAGACCAAGCCCGTTTCTCAAAACCCTTGGCAACCCACCGCTAAGGGAAACCTGTTATACATATCATTTGAGAAAAAGTGTTAGACTTAAAGCCTAGTGAGAACATACAGTTTATCAATTTCAAGAGATATAAATATATTCATCCAAACGGAAATCTTTTAAAATGAGCGTTTCCAAGATAACGGTTGATAAGAATAAAAATCCATTAAAACAAGGTCATAAACCTTCTTTCCAGAACCTCACAATTTAATGCACATGTAGTTCTTCGTTTTGGTTACTATATAGAACTTCACAATTTAATGCACATGTAGTTCTATATTTTGTTAACGGCCAGAACCTCACAATTTAATGCACATGTAGTTCTATGATTTGTTAACGGCCAGAACCTCACAATTTAATGCACATGTAGTTCCATATTTACATTACTTGGTAACCTCAAATAATGAAATATAAGTCGACTCAAAACCTAGGGATCCACTAGTAATGGTACAAACTCGTCACAACAACTTATGTGACCAACCATAGATAGTCATATGGTATAAACACATTTTATAACAAAATGTCATTTCCAGTTCAACTTCTGGCAAGAATTAAATAATTAAAATGAGTTCATAAACATTCTTTTTACATAATCACATAATGTGCAAGTAAGACATCATTTTACTTTAATAAGGCGGAACCAGTCATTTTAGTCAAAACTGATCGGGAACCCCGAAAATCACCAAAAACTTCATTTATATTAAAATGTAGAGAACATAAAATCATACCGTAGAAATACTTCAGATTTCGCAAATAAGAGTTTTGACATGTATAAAGTTTGTAAAATGGTAGTAGGAACTCACCCAATAGGTTTATACGAAAACCCGAAGAAGCAGATATCGACCCTTTAGACAAGACGAAGCTTTCTACACCGGAACCTCGGATCGAAATTAGGTAATAATCACCAAACGTAGAGAGAGAGAAAGGATTTAAGAGAGAGAGAGAGAGAGAAGAGAGAGATTGAGAGAGTTAAATTCTGAAACTCAAATGAGATATTTTGAGTTTTAAAACCCTTAAGTCGGTCCAGGCAATGTCGCGGGTTATGCCGCGACTTCAAGTCGCGGTGCAACTCGCGAAATGCCCAATAACTCAACCCAACAGTGAACGTTGCGGGTTATGCCGCGACTACTGCTCCCCATGCAACCCGCGACATACCAAAACCCACAATACAACAGTGAACATCGCGACTTATGTCGCGACTCTAAGTCGCGAGCAAGTCGCGAAACTTACTGGAACTTTCACCATTCACCGAAACCATAAACTCGCACGTTATACTGAATACGGTGATAACGATTATGATTTAAACACGAGGTTAACAACGATATAAATGTATTGAAAATCCAGGGTGTTACAGTGGACTTCGAAAAAGCTTACGATAGTGTGGAGTGGGAATTCTTGATCGATTGCTTGCAAAAAATGGGTTTTGGTAACAAATGGGTTATGTGGATAAAGGCTTGTCTTCATTCCGCATCGATGTCTATCCTCGTTAATGGAAGCCCAACGAAGGAATTCTCGATGGGTAGAGGATTGCGGCAAAGCGACCCCTTGGCGCCGTTCCTATTTCTTATTGTGGCCGAAAGCTTACATTTGATAATGATAGAAGCGGAAGAAAATGGTTTATTCGAAAGCATCAAAGTGGGATCCAATAATGTCCCAATCTCGCATCTTCAATACGCGGACGACGCCATTTTCTTTGGTAAGTGGAGCTTAAACAATCTCAAAAACCTTCTAAAAATCCTAAAGTGTTTCCATTTGATGTCGGGTTTAAAAATCAATGTTAGCAAAAGTAAAATATATGGTTTGGGAGTGTCGGAGGACGAAGTTCAAAGTTGGGCAAGAAGCTTAGGGTGTGGCCCGGGCTCCCTTCCTTTTACATAGCTAGGACTTCCGATGGGAGGCTCAATGAACTGGTTGGACTATTGGGGACCGGCAATTGAAAAAGTAAAGAAAAGACTAGCATCGTGGAAAGCAAAAGTAATCTCCTTTGGCGGTCGGTTGACTTTGGTTAAGTCGGTATTGGTAAGTCTACCATTGTACTTCTTTTCGTTGTATCGAGCCCCGAGCGGAGTGTTAAAAGAGTTGGAAAGGTTGAGATGTAGATTCTTTTTTTTTGGGGGGGGGGGGTGTCGGTGAGAGTGAAAAGAAAGGCTTGGTATGGGTGAGATGGGAAAATTCGTTGTTGAGTTTTAGTAAAGGGGGTCTAAATATAGGTAGTATGAAATCGGTTAATTGGGCTCTTTTGGGAAAGTGGTGGAGGCGATTCCGAAACGAAAAAAGTGTTTTGGGTAAAAATCATAAAAAGCATATATGGGGAGGGGGGGTTGTTTGGTAATCATGTGTTTGGTATTGGTGTAGGTACGGTTTGGAGCAAAATAGCACGAATTGGAGTGGAAATGGACAATAACGGAGTCACATTCACAAATTCGTTCCGAAAGAAAGTAGGAGACGGGAAGAATACAAGCTTCTGGAAAGAATTATGGACGGTCCTAAGGACCTTTAAAGAAGAATTCGGTAGACTTTATCGCTTGGAAATGGATCAAGAAGCAAAGGTCGCGGAAAGAGGAAAGTGGTCGGAAGAGTCGTGGAATTGGGAATGGAAATGGAGAAGACCACCGAGGGGAAGGGAAGTCGGAGAGTTGGAGAATCTCATGAGAAGACTAGAAGAAATCCATCTTGAAAGAGGGAGCGAAGATAAAACGTAATGGTCACTAGACGAGACAAATGGTTTCAACGTCCAGAAATTAAGAGAGCTCATGGAAGAAGGAAGGCCAAATTATAACGGAGCGGTGGAACCTACGAAGTGGATGAAAATCATCCCAAAAAGGTATGTGTTTTCATTTGGAGAGTAAAAAGAGAAAGAATCCCATGTCGATCGGTTTTGGATCGAATGGGAATAGAGTTACATTCGGTTTTGTGTCCAAGATGTGGTGAAATGGTTGAATCGGTGGACCACGCTCTAGTATCGTGCCCAGAGGTAAAACAACTATGGATTTTAATTGGAAGATGGTGGAAAAGAAACTTGGAAGCAATAACATCGGTAAGAGAAATTCTCCAAGAAGGAGCGAATTCGATTAATAACAACTCTAACGATTCGCTTTGGAATGGAGTGATTTGGGCTGTCTTGTATTTGATTTGGATGCACATAAATAGCGTGGTATTTAGGGAAGATAAAAGGAATATCGTGGATCAAATATACGAGTTTCAAATGATCATAATGGAATGGGTCAAAAGACGTAAAAACATCACAACGATCGATGGTACACGGTGGTTCATGGACCCTAACTCTATATAGTAATTCAGCAGGGGCGACGTCGATAAAAGCGAGGTGCGAGAAGCGGTAACTGGACAGCAGTCGATGGACACGTAAGTTTGCTCCTCGCGAACTGGATTCGAGCGCTGCATTGGTTCCTTCTTTCGTAACTGAGCATTTCCTTTACTTTTGTACACTTTGTGTAGCCATATGTTTATTTTCGTTCGATCAGACCTGCGGTAGGAAGATGGAAATGGGTCTGTTTCTTTGGTTGTATTTGGGTACGTGTGTTTCAATGCAACTTGCCTTTCAAAAAAAAAAAGATAATTGGTGAATTTTAAAGAAGTTGATTTTTTTTTCATTTAAAGTGATGTTTTAGGTATCTATTCCAGACTGGTCCGTTTCTGGCAAATTTTGGGCCCAAGTGTTAATAAAAAAAGGTCCTCAATCACAAAAAAAGAATTAGAGAAATGTTTTTTTTATATAAAAAGTATAATGGAGTACAATAAACTCTAATAGTTCATATAAAATAAAATTTCGGGTTATACTAGATGCAAAATCATTGGTATCAATATCTAGATCAACATCATCTACCAAATATATAACTAAGTTAATGTCAACAAACAACCAATTGTCCATTCCACCAAACCAAAGTTAAAACATGTTATTAACTATTAAAAAAACTATTTTAAACACCTGATTGTAAACAAAATCTACACATTGTAGTATTTCTATCTTTTGAATATATAAAGAAATAACTTTCACATGTAACATTTTTTTCCACAAAGATATGGGCCCTTGGTTTATGACTTCATTCTCACCTTAAAGTATAAAATGCTTAGACACCTGAAACGTTGGAGCCTCAATTTACCTCAAAACTGTAACAACCCAAACAAATCTATAAAGCATACTATTATAATAATAAATTTACGCCAAAAACGACCCCAAGACAACATTCAAATTCTTCAAGGTTTGCAATAAGGCAACCTATTACAACTGAGAATAAGAGAAATAAATCATGCTAAAAGGTGGTCTTCTATTCCGGCACTCGATCACACTTTCTCTTTACCCTTGCCCGAGCTTCCTACCTCACGGCGACCTGAAAAGGTTTTTAGTTTTTGAAAGAGCGAGGGTTAGACCAACGGTCTAGTGAGTCCCCTCTAAGCACAGTTCGAAATACATGATACAGAAAAGTTTAAAAAAAAATTCAACCCATTCAGCTTTGTAAACAAAACCACGTTCAAAAACTCGCTTTCGACACACACTACCTTTACTCGAAAGTAACGGCGTGTCTGACTCATACTGCCTTAGCTGGGTCACACCTCCCAATTGGCATAAACGGGACACCCCCCCCCTCGGTACGAGCACAGGTGGGCCACATCCCCCGACTTTGGCCATACAACTCACAACAATGTATGCATACATTTAATCAACAATAAAAGCATAAACCACGCTTACAAGTAAACTTGCATGTATAAAGCTCACGTAAAACAAGATATGCTTTAAAATAACTTCCACATGTGATAAACCACTTTAATACCACAAAACATTTAGTTAGAAACACTACTTTATCAACGAAGAGTTTTGGTTAGGAAACTCACCTTTGGTTCTTGCTTAACTTCTTGTTCTAGCGATCTCACAACCTACGATAACATCGATAAATGTTAAGACACTTCTTGATTCCGATAATTAACGATGGACGACCAATGTCTCTCTCTTGATCTTAGATAAAAACGTCTCCCAAACTTAGACTACACACCCTCACACAACATCTCACAAGGTTACTGGACCAAAGTCCAAGTGATCGACCTCCTCCCGGGGTGCTCCATCTCCCGGGGTCTTTCCCCTACCCTGGGCCCTCGACTCCCAGGTTTGCCCGGGTGCGCCGACTCCCGGCCCCCTTCACTTCCCAGGGCGTCCCTCCCGGGATCAACCCCCGGTCTTCCCCCTTCCCCCGGTGTAACACCTTGAATTTTCAATCTTATGAGAAACCCCTTGTATCTCTCTATTTTTATATGTTGGGGATTAAGGTTCATTGAGAGAAATCGAGGAAGAAGAAGAAAGGAAGAAAAGGCATATTTTCGGTGGTCTACAGGGCGCACGGCCCGTGCGCCTTTCTTCAGTATTTTTGGCACGGGTCGTGCCTAGGCACAGAAGCATTGGCACGGGTCGTGCTCTTTGCTTCACAAAATTGGCACGGGTCGTGCTTAGCGTCAGAAGGTGCAGCTCGGGTTAAATTAGATTTTTCCCCCAAATCTCATTCACTTCTCATTTCAACCTCCCAATTCTTCTCTCTCAAACCCTCCCTCTTCATTTACTCCACTTAGGGTTTGGTCCTACCACTTTCCTCACCATTTAGTGCTAGAACTTAGAGCACCATCCAAGGATCCGATTTTGGAAGCTTCACCACCATCTCCATCTTCATCTTCTCCAAGAGGTCAAAAATTAGGGTTTTGGGTTTTCTTCTAAACCTACTTGGTGAGTTCCTACTTCCTTTTTATCAAACTTTATACACATCAAAATGCATTTTTGACTTCTAGATATCTCATTGTTTACATTTTCATTGTTGATGAGTTTTGACCTAACATGGTATTTTGGGGATTTCTAGGGTTTCTTACCATTTTGTAAAATAAAGAAATAACCCATACCTTTGAACTACAAATGTGGTGTAACACCCTCAAATCTGGAAATAGCAACTTATTAAAATTTTCTAGATACGTCAATAAATGAATCATCTACAACCCCAAATTTAGATTCAACTGCAATACACATAAACAATCTATACAAACGGACCATAAAGGGCGGGTGCTACTCATACTCATGCATAGTCACTATCTCCAACTTGCGAAAGACTTCACCCAATACTTACTTTCGCGTCTAGCTAAGGCTCTACTCTTCATAGGACTGCTAGAACCCATCTCTCAACTGGAACCTGATGCACATGCCGACAAATAAAAAGGGTTAGGCTTAACGCCTAGTGAGCTCAAGAGTTTTCAACATATTATTTAATCATTTAGAAAGGAAGAATGCGAATAAAACCATAATCTTTCAAAATGATATGCTTCACTTATGAAAACGGCTCGTTTATCAATAACGATGCGCTTTGTACGAAATAGACACCGAGTTAACTGTTAACCAAACCAAACTGCTTTAAAGACGAGGATCACACTATGAGACGTAATTATGTAAAGTAAACCGGAACTTGCTAAAAGTAAAATAGAGGGCAGACTCCCAATTTTATAAAACATGATTAACACATTACAACTTGAAATACCCAACACGGGTGAAACGTGACACACAACTCATAAATCATAAATGAAGATCTATATAATTAAATATTGCCATGAACACGACTTTAAACCCAAAACTCACACGACCATAAAATGGACGAGAATGAATACCGACACGTGGAAATGACGCGGTCCATGCGAACCTTAATATACGTGGGAAGAACCCAATATTAAAGCCATCATTTGTCGTCAACCACTTAAAAAATCCCCTTGGTAAAATACCACATTACCAAATAAAATACCACGAATCAACGATGGGGAGATCCCTAAACACCGAGAATAGAAAACACGTAAGTAGGTCGTTCACGCGACTTCCCTGCATGTCCTCTAAACGTTTCCATCTTGGGTGGCGAGAACACGTGAATGGGGCCACCCTTGATGTTGTTGGAGTTCACCACGTATCCCGGACTTAGTTCCCATGCCATACCAGACATCACAACCTCAATCCGTTTTACTGCCTCTAGCCCTACTCCGTCGAGTTCCACCCCAAGGACTTATGGACACTGGTGCCTATCCAACCTAGACGAGTTACACCTCAACGGCTCGTGCCGCTTATTGCCTACTCGCTAGCAAACCCGAGCGGTCACTAAAAGTAACCCAAAACCTCCGGCCTTACAAGACCAACAAAACTTACGTGCCTATGGATCCATTACAACACCGTCTAACGTTACATGACTCCAATTGAATGACCAACGCACCCAAAACATGTAACTCACCAACGATACAAAATTAATCGTCATCTCAGTCAAAACCCCCGCTGGTTATAACTCCGGACAAATGTCCACACGACTCATTTAAATCAAAACCCCCGCTGGTTATAATTTCGGACAAATGTCCACACGAATCATTTAAATCAAAACCCCCGCTGGTTATAACTCTAGACAAATGTCCACACGACTCATTTAAATCAAAACCGAGCCAAAGGCCCAACACTTTACGTAAATCTCCAACGAAAGCCTTTGTACATTAAAAACACGTTTAGCCGACTGACAAAGACACAACGATCCCAAAAGTGTAAACAACTCCAAATCAACATTGGTTGAGACAAACCATCTTCCAAAAGGACCATTTTACCCTTACATTTCCAAAATACCTCTTGACACATTAATGTGAATTTTCCCAATTAGTTGTAAGTACATAATCATATAAATGACATTTATCTCAAATGGACTCCATTTATAAAATATGCATAAATGAAGCTTCTCAAACATGATTTATTTGACGAATGCCCAAACTCACAAATATGCATGTGACACAAGTGTATAAGGTGAGATATAACCAAATGCCCAACATTTATTAGTAGTGAACAATTTGATGCAAAGTATAAATACTTTAAAATAACCATTTTGGCATGTACACCATTTTCATAAATCATCATGAACTCACCTTGCTAGATTTAGGCTAAATCTAGATTTCCCCCAACTAGAGCTCCTTTGAAGAACACTTGGATTCTCAAGACAAAACTTCCAAGACCTAAATCCATACATATTCAACCATACATAAACATAATCAACCACAAAGAATCGTTTCCCAAACCATATACATGAATACCTCAACTAATACCGAAACCCTAACTTCTATAACCGAAGAGAATAGAAGATTACCTTAACCCAAGCTTGAATCCACCAATCAAAACATCTCTAGTTCACAAAAATGGTTACAAATCTCCAATCTATGAAAGGAAGCACAAAGGGTGGATGAAACCCTAGAAAACTTGGTGAAGAAGATGAAGTGGGAGAGATGAGAAGCTTACCACTACAAAATACTCTTGTATACTCCAATATACCTCCAATCTCTTTCTAGATTCTTGAAGATCTCTCAAAAACGAAACTGTAGCACTTTGAATCACCCAAATCGGAGTTGTGGATCAAGAGTTATGAGGAAATGAAGTTTGGGGCTGAAAAATCGCGATTTAAGCTGGAACAGTGGATTTCGCGACTTGTCTCGCGACTTAGGTCGCGGCATAAGTCGCCCGCTTCCTCCTGATTTTCTTCTCGATACTGTTTTGGCCGTAACTTCTTCGTTATAGCTCCGTTTTCGCTCCGGAAAGAACCGCTGGACTCGTAATTGAATCCTTCATCTATCTAAACTATAAAATCCAGGATTCAAGTCCAAAATTAAATATCTTATTTTTCCTTGATATATTGGTTTCTGTATTAACTCAGAATGATACCTTTCGAAAAATCGGGGTGTTACATGTGGTTGGTTTCATATTTTGATGAAGCAAATGTTCAACTTATGGCTTCTTAGTCAAGTTTATGTTTTAAACATATTATGGGTATTTTGGTTGAAAGGGGTCATCTTGGAAAAAGGAAATAAATCGTTTGGTCTTGAGGAAATTCATGTTACCGTTAAATAGTTTTTACACTTGAAGTGTTTACTTGGTAAGGAATTACATGTGAAAATGAGATGATAGCCTTATGTTTTATATATGGGCTTTGTATTTCTTATCAGCAGTTAACCATCAAAATGCAATTTGGGAACTAAATGGCAATATGAACTACATGTTTGATTATAGTTGGTCACAAGTGTATTGTGACAAGTCTAGACTATTAATAATGGATCCATAGGTATTTAGTTGACTTATTATGTGGGGGTAACTCATGTATGTAGCTAGTTGAGACATTGGACCCTAGAGGGCAACTTGGTACGGTTGTGTGGGACCGGTTACTAGCCGTGGGTCGTAAATGTAAATCCTAGTGAATGAGTATGACTAGGATCATTGGGTGTCATCCCCCCACATCTTTATTTGAGTCGGCGTGTTCACGGCCTTGATCCTAGTATGGTGAGATCAAAATTCGGAAAGTGGCTTACTTTGTGTTTCGCCACAATCCTTGGAATCCGGGCTTACACCCGTCATCGCAAGATGAGGTCTGGACCGGAAGGTCACTATGTGTTTACTAAACCATTTTCAAGGGTGTTGATGAAAACAGTTTATTTATTTTGCAACTAATTCTTTTACTGTCTTTCATATAAACTGTATGTTCTCACTAGTCTTTAAGTCTAACACTTTTTCTCAATTAATGTGTATAATAGGTTCCCTTAGCGGCGGGTCGTCAAGGGGTTGAGAGAAGAGCATGGTCTCTTGAGGGCATTTTTGAATGATAGAACTTTTGGAAGCTTTAGCATTGAAACAACTATTCATTTTTGGTATTGGGTTGACAACCAATGTAATCTAGCTAGATGTAGTTTAGATTAGTTTGTTGTCGTTTCCCCATACATTATCACAGATTTTGTAAATGCTCACGCTTTGCCCATTTTGGGTGGTTAGCCCTATTTATAAATGATTTATTTCCGAATTTTCAATTTTCAAAATTGTAACACGCTAAAAATTTGGGTAAAATAAAACTTAAAATTTATGCAATATAACGCTAAATTAAGACGAATCCAAAACCTGCAATTGTACTGACAAAAACCCAACAGAGTCGGGGTAGTTCAAAAATGAAGTAGCGGAATAAATAAGACATATACATGACAACCTATTCAATCTAGAATAATTAAAAACCCTCGTGCTAAGTCTGCGAAGGGGGACAAAGTTCTGTTCGTGATCAGCTTTTTTTTTCTCTGAATTTCTTTCTAAGATTTTCAGTATTGTGTGATTTTATCTTGACTTCTAACGATCTCATCCAGTTGATTGTTTCAATATCAGATAAGTTTGATTTCTAATCATATAAGTAAAGATGTCTCGGGAAGCTCTTGCTATTGGAACAGATGTGAAGCCACTAGTACTCTTCAAGGGGGAGTACGAGCAATGGAAGGACAGATTTTTGGACTTCATTGATCGACATGATTTGGGAGATGAAATCAGAAAATCTCTGAAAGACGGGATCATGACACCTCCGACCAAGGTTCTCACTGTAGCTGGAGAAAATGGTCAAGAAGAAGAGACAGAGTACAAATTACCGATTGGTGAATATTCGGAAGATCAGCTGAAGAGACACAAGGGTGACAAGTTGGCAAGATCATTTATTCTCCAAGGCATACCGAATGAAATATATGTCAAGATTGACAGCTATAACGCTACCGGTAAGCAAATGTGGGATCAATTGGAGAAGATGATGATCGGATCCAAAGTCGGCAATCAACTCAAAGTATCTACATGCCTGAATAATTATGAAGAGTTCAAAGCCAAAGCTGGAGAGTCTCTCGAAGCTACTTATGACAGATTTGTCACTTTGCTGAACGAGCTCAGCAAGAACAAGATCAGCAAATCTCACGTTGAGCTGAATGTGAAATTTCTCAGCAATCTTCAGCCTGAATGGAAGAGGTTCACCCGTCAGATGAGACAGTTGAAGGATCTGCATGACATTCCTCTTCATGAAGTTTATGAGATCCTCAGACAGAATGAGGAAGAGGTAGAAGAGATCAAGGCTGAGATGAAAAAGGCTGACAAAGCAGTTGCTGATCCAGTTGCTCTTGTGGTTAAGAAGTCAAAGAAGAAGAAGGTGATAGAATCTGATTCGGAAGAAGCTGATTGTGAGGAAAAGTCTGAAACTGACGATTGTGAAAAACTGATGGAAACCATGCTCATGTTAACCAAGGCTTTCCAAAAGAAGTTCTATAAAAAGCCAAACTCCAATAGTCAGCGATACTCGTCTGGTCCGAACAACTACAAGCATAAAGAGAAAGTTGAAGAAAGGAGATCAGAAGAAATGAAGAAGGATGGAGCTGAAGAGACCAAGAAAGAAGAACCGATTAAGTGCTACAACTGTGGTAGACTCGGTCATTTTGCCAAGGACTGCCGCAAATCAAAAGTCCGAAACTCAGACTATTACAAGAATAAAATGCTTCTAGCCAAGCAACAAGAGGCTGGAAAAGCATTAATGGCCGAGGATGAATACTGGCTCGACCATTCGGACGACGAATCTGAAGGAGAGAAGGACGAGACAGCACATCTGTGCTTGATGGGGAAGAACCAGTCAGAAGCTGAAGCTGATTCAGATGATGGAGATACTGATGAGGTATGTTACTTTACTGAATTTGATTTATTGAACCAAATGAATGCCATGATGTCTAAACTCCAAGAATTAGAGTCGAACCTGAAGCGTGAAAGAGGTGTCATAAATGAGAAAAATCAATGTATACATAAACTTAGTAATGATATTGCTGAGAAAAATGTATTAATTGAAACTTTGCACAAAAATATAGACACCAGCGTTAAAGAAAAGACTATAATTCATAAAGAGTTATCAGAAACTGATTCAAAGTTTAAAGAATGTGAGTTTAAATCTAGAGAGATTGCTAAAAGGTACTTTTCTACTTCAAAAGAGAATAAATTTTTAATAGAAAAGGTGAATGCTTTGGAAGAAAAATTACACTCTTTGGGTCAAACTGAACACACTATTCATTTGAACAAACCTAAAGAGAAACCTGATACTTGGGGACTTGGTTACAAGAACCCACATCATCTCAAAAAGGGTATATCTGAAGTGCCCGCACTTTATGACTTTGGGTTTATGTTGTTGGCTCCTCAACATCAAGAACTCAAACCCTTTTGGACTAGTCTGTCGGAAAAAGATAAAGCCAAGGAATATGATAAAAGAAAGAACACAACTAAAGTTCAACTTCCATTTCTCTATGAGAAGTTGAATAACAGTTATCGTTCTAATAAATCAAAATTTCTTTCAAATGATTATTTTGAGAGTTATTCTGTTAAAGAGTTGGAGGCTAAACCCATTGAAGGAAAGCTGTACGTTCCTCCCCTCGTTTTGGAAAGTAAAATTTCTGAACTTGAGAATACTCTTTCAGATGAAAGAATGTTGATGGACTTAGAACAAACTGTATTTTCAACAGTGTTCAAAAATTCTAATTTTCCTAAACTCTCCAAAGCTTTAAATTTGGATGACAGATCTGGTTCACTTAATAATGAGCTTAATTTCTTAAACTCTAAAGGCGTTTTAAATAAGTGTGTTTCTCAGTTTGATTTTTCTTCTGAACTTCCTGATCATTCATCTTGTGTTGTAAATTCCTTTGGATTACCCAGTGTGCATGAAAAAGGTGAAACATCAATGAAAGTTGATAAATCAGTCTCTGTGAAATCTAAGAAAGCAAAGGGTAAGAAACAAAAATCTCAGCTTTCACAGAAACCGATCCTCACTGGTAAGCCAAAGAAGAAGCATTCTCATATTTCTCACCATTCTAACTCTAAAGTTTCAAATGTTTCAGATTTGATAAAGCAAAGGGTTGGAGTTAAGACTGCATGGATACCAAAACAGAAGATAGACGAGAAAGCCAAATCTAGTTCTAGTTTTGTTTTGAATAAAAAGACTTATAGTAAAGATGATGTGATTGTGAATGTTGCTACTTTTAAACCTAATCTTGTTGATTCTCGCAAGAAATACTCTATAAAGCAATTATTCCAGTTAGCTCCATCTAAACATAAGAAGTTTTTAAATTATGGTGAATGTGATTATGCTTCTCGTAAATTTTCTGATGTTTGGTATGGTTCATATAATGTTTCATCTTATCGTTATCATCATGATTATGGTTTTCAAGGAAAAAGCGGGCCCAATTTTAAATGGGTGCCAAAATCAAGTACTAACAGTGGAGGTCCCATTTTTAAATGGGTTCCTAAACCTCTTCTTTCTTGATTTATGTTGTGCAGACCCGTCATATGTGGTATTTGGATAGCGGGTGTTCCAAACATATGACCGGGCAGAAGAGTATGTTGTCTAATTATACGGACAAATACTGCGGCACAGTTCGTTTCGGGAATGACCAGTTTTCACCTATTCTGGGATATGGTGATGTTGTACATGAAAATCTTACGATCAAGAAGGTGAGTTACGTTGAAGGCTTAGGGCACAACCTATTCAGCATTGGCCAGTTCTGCGACAAAGATTTAGAGGTTAATTTCAAGGCCAAGACATGTTCAGTTCGCACTAAAGAAGGAAAAGAACTCCTGGTCGGATCTCGCAAGTCAAACCTCTACACCATCAATTTGTCAAAGGTCCAGGCTGACAATCAGGTCTGCCTACTATCAAAGGCCTTGATGCAACAAAGCTGGTTATGGCATCGACGACTTTCTCACCTCAATTTTCGCTACATCAACAAGCTGGTCAGTGGTAAGCTAGTGAAAGGCCTTCCAGAGCTGAAGTACGAAAGAGAACATCTATGTGCAGCGTGCGAAAAGGGAAAGATGAAGAGAGACCCACACAAACCAAAGCCTGAACCGAGTACCAGCTCTCCTTTAGAGTTGTTGCATATGGACTTGTGCGGTCCTATGCGAACGCAAAGCTTAGGAGGAAAGAAGTATGTGCTAGTTATCGTGGACGACTATACGCGATACACTTGGGTCAAGTTCCTACGGTCTAAAGATGAGACGCCCGAAGTCCTCATTACATTCTTGAAGACGACCCAAGTCAATCTGAAAAACAAGTCAAGATTCTCAGGACTGACAACGGCACAGAGTTCAAGAACAAGACAGTTGAAGAATATCTCGAATCGGTCGGGATATCACATCAATACTCTGCTGCTCGCACGCCTCAACAGAACGGAGTCGTCGAAAGACGCAATCGTACACTCGTCGAGGCCGCTCGGACGATGCTAAGCCAATCTGACTTACCTTTATTTTTGTGGGTTGAAGCTGTATCGACTGCGTGTCACACTCAGAATCGCTCCATGATACACCGCCGATTTCAGAAGACTCCGTATGCGTTGATGAACAACCGAACACCAACCATTAAATATTTTCATGTTTTTGGTTGTAAGTGTTTTGTTCTAAACGACAGAGAGAATCTGAACAAGTTCAGTGCTAATGCGGATGAAGGCATCTTCGTTGGTTATTCCTCTACATCTACTGCATATCGGGTTTACTTGAAGAAGTCGAAGACTGTGATAGAGAGCATCAATGTTACATTTGATGAGGAGATGGCTTCTGAGCACATCAGTTCAGAACCCGTCATTACCGGAGTGTTAGCTTCTGGACCAACCAGTCCAGGACCTGCACCTCAAGATAACAAATCAGATGGCGCTTCGTCGTCTACTTCTAATTTATCCGATTTGGATTTATTATTTGAACTATTCTATGATGAATTTCTTGGTTCTAAATTGCCTAACTCTGTTGTGGTTGACAGGATAGAAGACTCGATGACTACTCATCCGACCACTTCCGATATCTCTACTGAATTTGGTTCTCCTATTCAGCAAGAAGTTCAAGTTTAAAAGCCTACTCCGACAGTTGAAGTTGTGACCAACAATGCCGAGACAGAAGTAGCTGACTTCGTAGGATGTACTGTAAGGACTGATCAACAGATTGACCAAGCTGTACCTACTGTAACTTCTGCAACGACCACTTCAACTGAAGCCCCCATTAATTCTGAACCATCTGAAGGAGATACCAGTGGATTCCTAGATGCGGACAATGATCAATCTACATCTAATCCACTCCCTCATGAACATAAGTGGACCAAAGAGCACCCGATACATCAAATTATTGGAGATCCTTCTGCATCGGTGCAAACTAGGTCTGCAACATCAAATCTATGTATGTATGAATCCTTTCTGAGCAAGATCGATCCTACACGCGTATCAGAGGCCCTTGCCGATTCAGATTGGGTAACTGCGATGCAAGATGAGCTGAATCAGTTTGAAGCACTGAAAGTCTGGAGACTCGTACCCAAACCGCAAGGTAAAACCATCATTAGTACGAAATGGGTGTTCAAAAACAAGAAAGATGAAGATGGCACCGTTATTCGAAACAAAGCACGACTTGTTGCCAAGGGCTATAGGCAAGAGGAAGGGATAGACTACGACGAGACTTATGCTCCAGTGGCACGTATAGAGGCAATTCGGATGTTCTTAGCCTACGCAGCCCACAAGAACTTCACCGTCTATCAAATGGATGTGAAGACAACTTTTTCTGAATGGAGTACTGAAGGAAGAAGTCTACGTATCACAGCCAGAAGGGTTTGTAAATCCAGATAAGTCGAACCACGTCTACATCTTGGATAAAGCTCTTTATGGACTGAAACAAGCTCCTCGCGCCTGGTATGATATTCTATCTCAATTCTTGGTTAAGTCGGGTTTCACAAAAGGTACGGTTGATACCACTCTTTTTATTAAAAAGGATAAAGGCGATATCATTCTAATTCAAATATATGTGGATGATATTATTTTTGGTTCTACAAATCCTAAGTACTGTAGGAACTTTGCAAACCTCATGGTGTCTTGTTTTCAAATGAGCATGATGGGAGAGATGAATTTTTTTCTCGGATTGCAAGTCAAACAATTTTCAACGGGGATTTTTATCAATCAATCTAAATACATTCTGGATATTCTTCGGAAGTTCAAAATGGAAACTTGTAAACCGATTGGTACCCCAATGACACCTGGTACTAAGATTGGCACCGATCTTTCGGGAACGGCTGTTGATGTTAGAACTTATAGAGGGATGATAGGTTCCTTAATGTATCTCACTTCTAGTAGGCCGGATATAATGTTTTCTACATGCTTATGTGCTAGATATCAGGCCAATCCTAAAGAATCCCATTTGTCTGCTGTAAAGCGGATTTTCAGGTATCTGAAGGGGACTGCAGATCTTGGTCTGTGGTATCCTAAGGATACAAGCTTTGAACTAACATCTTATTCAGACGCAGATCATGCTGGTTGCATGTTAGACAGGAAAAGCACCTCGGGTCATATACAATTCCTCGGAGATAAACTCGTCAGTTGGGCTTCGAAGAAGCAATTATGTGTCTCCACATCAACGACCGAAGCGGAATATGTAGTTGCTGCTAGCTGCTGTTCTCAGGTCTTGTGGATGAGAACACAACTGCGAGACTATGGATTTCATTTCAATAGAATCCCGATCTATTGTGATTCGAAGAGCGCTATTGCGATTACCGCTAACCCTGTTCAGCATACTAAGACCAAACACATAGATGTGAGGTATCATTTTATAAAAGATAATGTAGAAAAGGGCACAATTGAACTTTACTTTGTAAAAACCGATTATCAGCTTGCAGATTTTTTTACCAAACCTTTAGACGAAAAGAGATTTAATTTTCTTGTCTCAAGACTTGGTATGCTAAATCTTAAGACCTAATCGGTGGTTACCTATTAAAGTTTCTTATTGTATTTCTTTATCATTTCTTTATTATTATTTCCGCATGATACCTGCTCTTTAATAGTTTGTTCATGATCTCAGGGGGAGTGTGAGAAGTATCTTATAGATGATCAATGTTAGTTTGAGGGTGAGCAATTCTGAATGCATTGTATTTACTGATCGACTTGTTAGTAATGCATAATTTTAGGGGGAGCGATCAAGTCAAAGGAGTATGGCGATGACTTCTGATTATTTCTGATCAGAACTCGTACATCATTTGTTTTACTGCTTTATGTCATTTCAATTTCAGTGAATAAAGTTACTTTGACTAGACTTTTAGATTTTTGTAGGTTGAGAGATCCTTCAAAGATCATATCTTTATGACTTTAAGCTTGACTTCGCGAGATGTAAGACTGTACTCGAAAGGTATAATTTATTTATCTTCATCTCATCTATGGTTGAAAGAAGGACAACTTTCAATCATAAGAAAACATGTTCTTAAATGTTCAAACCACTTCCTAATTCTCAAAAAGATTTCTTGATTTGGAAGTGTGATTTTAAATGTTTTCTGCTTCATCATTGAGCCTTAACTGATAAAGTTAAATCACCTGAGCATCTTATGCTTCATAGGAAAACATGGGATCAGAGTGCTAGGACTTAAGTGAACTTCTATGGATTCACGTTAACCAGTGTTTCCTACTCAAGAAGTTAATCCTGTAGTGAAAGAATGTGAGGAGTCCAACAAGAAATGAGTGTGGGATGTGTGATGAGGGACAATATTAAAAGAGAGTTTGGTTAGCTGTGAGCTTAAAGATTAAAAGAAAGAGGGTGAGAGATCAGAGTAAAAGAATTTTTAAACTCTGCACCAACTACTTTCTGAGCCGGGCAGCCACATTTCTAATGCTTCACAATTCTTGGTGAACATTATTGAAACAGGCAACTAGCCCATGCCAACTCTTGACTTTACCCCACCATCTACTCATTTTCTTCTCAACAAGAAAATGTTTCATTTTCAAAGGGGACGCAGCACATATGCTATCTGATTTTCATTTGGAAAATCTGGATATTGAACAGAAGGAAGTCTGCCCCACCTTCATACTTCACTAATGCACATTGAGTCTGTGTTTAACTGCTTGTCTCAGTGGTTTACACTTATTTGAGCCTTATAAGCAAACATCATCTGCTTAATTTATTCTATCACTTGCACGAACACACAAAGAATTTGTTTCTTTGTCATACCGTTCATAGAAATTACCTTTGTGGTTTTTCGATGATTGAATGGAAGCCCTGGGGGAGTGAACATCATAAAAGCTCCTTTATATTGTGTATTCGTTACACACAGTGACTTTGTGTTACTGACAGGCAATTTTAACTGATTCATTTGTTGATTCAGGTGTTACACTTCATTTACTATATTGTCTAGATTTGCAAAGATCTGGATGAACATCTTAATGAATTGACGGATACTCAGTGGTTCTGTTTGCAAGATCAATGGTGGAAGAAATTTCTTGAAGACACGTTTTGATGAATTCTTTGCTCTTTTCATCAAAAAGGGGGAGAATCGTCAATCAAGAAATGCGGAGATCAAAAGTTTTTGAAAGAATTTCTGAAGATATTATGAAGTTTTTGCTGCTTTGAAATTTTTTTCATTGAAGATGCTTTACTGGAGATAATTTCTTTCCAAGAGATATTCTCATCGATTGGGGAGATTGCTACATTCTGAAGACAAAGAGGAATATTACATTTTCTGAGCTTAAAGAATGATCTTGATCCAAAGGGGGAGATTGTTAATGCACATATTTATTGGATTCAAGATCATAATTATCTGAAGATGGAAATCTGAAGTTAAAGCTGATCAAGTCGTCTCAACAAATAGTCTAGGGTCCTTTTGTAATAATTAGTCAAAGTTTGTTTTCGTATCTTATTTATTAGCCTTTTATTTTATTTAAATAAGTTTAGTTTGTTGTTGGGCCCAAGCAAGCCAAGCCCATTAGGCTTACTTAGCCTAAGTATAAATTAGTTTAGGTTAGAGTTTATTAGGTTAGAGATCTTAATTAGTAAAATTATTATTGTGAGGAAGCTTGTGGTGGTGGTGTGGCGCCGTGAACAAGACAGAGAGGAGGGAGAATTCGATTTCAAGTCTGTAACTCTTTGAATCGGTTGCTTAATCAATATCAGGTTTGATTTATCGTATTGTTTATGTGATTGCTTGTTTGAATGATTGCATATTGGGACACACACACGACCTCAACATGTCTTCGAGGGTCTGGATGGTCCTCTCGCTCTGTCCGTCTGTCTGTGGGTGATAGGCGGTACTCAACTTAACTCTTGTGCCCAGCTCCTTCTGTAAACTATCCCAAAAATGCGATGTAAAGCGGCTATCTCGGTCGGACACAATAGAGAGTGGCACTCCATGCCTCGAGACTATCTCATCAATGTACAGTTTGGCCAGTTTGGCCATCGGTAGGGTCTCTCGCATGGACAAGAAATGTGCGCTCTTGGTCAAACGATCCACTATTACCCAAATGGTATCGTGGTTCTTCAAAGTCCTCGGTAGCTTGGTTATAAAGTCCATGGTGATGTGTTCCCATTTCCACTCCGGTATTTCCAAGGATTGGAGGCTACCGTATGGTCGTTGGTGCTCCGCCTTCACTTGTAGACAAGTTATGCATTGATCCACATAACTAGCCACGTCTAGTTTCATCACTGGCCACCAGTAATTGAGCTTTAAATCACGATACATCTTAGTGCTTCCCGGATGTATCGAGTACTTGGACTTGTGCTCGTCCTCCAATAGTAGCTCCCGACATCCTCCAATCTTTGGTACCCAAATTCGACCTTGATATAACTTTAAACCTCTTCCATCCTCGGTCAATTGGAGATGTTGCTTCACCATAATCTCACTTTTGAGGTTGACTTCAAGAAGGGCTTCCGACTGTGATGCTTTGATTTTATCGATTAGGCTTGAGACTACCTCTACTCTTGCAAAGGTGGTTTGAACTCCATGACTGTATTCCTTCTGGCTCAAGGCATCTGCGACCACATTTGCTTTTCCGGGATGATATTGAAGTTCACAGTCATAATCCTTGAGTAGTTCGAGCCATCTCCTTTGTCGCATATTCAATTCTTTCTGATCGAAGACGTACTTCAGGCTTTTGTGATCGGTAAAAAGGGTACACCTCGTCCCGTAAAGGTAGTGTCGCCATAACTTCAAGGCGAACACCACTGCCGCTAGCTCGAGATCGTGAGTTGGGTAGTTCTTTTCATGCTCCTTCAATTTCCTGGATGCATAAGCTATTACCTTGCCCCTTTGCATCAAGACACACCCCAAAACCATCTTAGACGCGTCGCTGTAGACTACAAAGTCTTCTATTCCCTCGGGTAGGGATAAGATTGGCGCTTCACACAATTTCCTTTGGAGGGCCCGAAAAGCTTGCTCTTGCTTCTCGGTCCAAAGGAACTCCACGTTCTTCCTTGTCAGAGATGTCAACGGTGAGGCGATCTTGGAAAAATCTTGGAAAAATCTTCTATAGTAACCGGCTAAACCCAAGAAACTCTGGATTTCCGTGGGACTTTTCGGCGGTTACCAATTCATCATAGCCTCAATCTTTGATGGGTCCACCTTTACTCCCTCACTTGACACCATATGACCCAAAAACTGGACCTCTCTTAGCCAAAATTCACACTTGGAGAATTTGGCATAGAGTTTCTCGTCTCTTAACACCTCTAACACTTCTCGGAGATGTCGCTCATGCTCTTCATCATTCTTCGAGTACACCAAGATATCATCGATGAACACTATGACCGACTTGTCTAGGAAAGGTCAGCAAATACGGTTCATCAAATCCATGAATATCGCCGGCGCGTTGGTTAGCCCGAAGGGCATAACCAAGAACTCGTAGTGACCATATCGGGTTCTACATGCGGTCGTGGAAATGTCTTCTCCTCGAACTCTAACCTTATGATAACCCGATCGAAGGTCGATCTTTGAGAAACATTCGGCTCCTTGCAGTTGATCGAAGAGGTCGTCGATTCGGGGTAAAGGATACTTGTTCTTCACGGTTACCTTGTTCAACTCCCGATAGTCGATGCACATCCGCATCGATCCATCCTTATTCTTGACGAAGAGTACCGGAGCTCCCCAAGGCGAGGAACTCGGCCTCACGAATCCCTTCTCCAACAACTCTTGAAGTTGTGACATCATTTCTTGCATTTCGGTCGGAGCAAGACGGTACGGTGCGCGGGCAATCGGCGCTGCCCCCGGGATTAAATCAATTCAAAACTCCACCTGGCGGTCGGGTGGCAAACCCGGAAGATCGTCAGGAAAGACGTCTGGGTACTCACTAACAACTCGAACATCTTCAATCTTTTTCTTCTCTGCCTTGGAATCCAACACGTAGGCAAGGAATGAAGAGCAATTATTCGCAAGACACTTACTTGCCTTGATGGAAGAAATAAGAGCCACCTCACCCTTACGCTTCTCCCCGTAGACCAAGACGAACCCTCCGCTCGAAGTCGGCAATCTGATCATCTTCTTTGAACAAAAGATCTCCGCCTTGTGATGTGACAACCAGTCCATTCCGATCACTACATCGAAACTCCCGATTGCCATAGGGATTAGGTCCACAACGAACAACTCCCCACCAATATCTAGTTGACACTTTTCCAACGCTTCCTGTAATAACACTTGTTCCCCATTTGCTATCTCTACTACTAAGGCATTGCTAAGAGTATGAGAGGGCACGTTCAATTCTTTGCAAAAGTCAAGAGACACAAAAGAGAAATTCGCACCAGAATCAAATAGCACCTTAGCAGCAAGTGAGTTGAGTAGAAACGTACCCGACACCACATCGGTGGTTTCCTTCGCTTCGTCCCTGGTCATTTGGAAGGCTCTCCCTTGAGCTTTAGGGATGACTTCCCTCTTTGGTTGAATTGGTGGGTTTCCTCCTCTAGCTCCACCCCTTAGCGTGGGGCAATCCCTCCTAATGTGCCCTGGCTCCTTGCATTCGAAACAAAGTGTCCCCGGCATGGGACAACGCGAAATTGTGTGACCCGACTTATTACACTTGTAGCACGTGATTGGTCGAGGGTTGGAGTTGCAAGGACCAAAATGCTTGCTTTTGCACTTGGGACACAAATTCGCCTCTCGGCGGTCCTCAAAGCTTCTAACGTTCGGTTGGAACTTCAGTCGCTTGAATGAGCTCGGCGGTACTTCGCTCTTCCTCTTTTCTGCGGCCTTCGACTTCTCTTCCTTGTCTCTAGCGTAGACTCTTTCCATTACTTTGGCTTCCTCAATGATCTCTCGTAAATTTGTAGATTTCGAGTTTTGGACTCGGTTTCCCATGTCCGCGGGTAGGCCCTTCAGATAGGCCTTTATCTGTTCCTTCTCGGTCGGGGCCACATGCCCCACAAGATTTAGTTTCTCCATGAAAAGACGAGTATATTCCCTCACCGTCAGATCCCCTTTCTTTAGAGCTCGGAACTCTTCCTCGATCAGATCCATTTCGTTTTCATTACAGTATTCTTCCATAACCTTCTTCTTGAAGGTGGCCCATGACATCTTTGCTAACACGGCTTCCCCTAGGGTTGCGGTGTGGACGTCCCACCATATTAAAGTCGCACCCCGAAGCATTTGGGACCCAAAATTCACCTTCTGATTCTCATCGCATCCGCAAGCCCGGAAGGCCTGCTCCGTCTCCCTCAACCATTTCATACAAGCTACGGGATCGTCGGCCCCGGCGAACTCTGGCGGTTTACACCCCATGAAGGACTTATACGAACAACCCTTTCCTGTTTTCCCTGTCGCTACGACCACCACTCCCTCAGTCCGGTTCTCACCCCCAGTACCGCCCGAGCCAGCTACTGCGTTCTCTGCCACCACCTCTGGCCTCCGAAGACTGGCATCTCTGTCTTCTAACATTTTCAGGAATGCTTCTTGTTGTTTTTCCATGGCCGATGTTACCATTTGCATAACACTGGCCACCATGTTAGCTTGTGGGTTTGCATCCTGAATGACCGGACTTGTGGAGGCTAGTTCCACTCTAGGTATGATTTCCTCTGGTCCGGTAAATATCGGCGGCATGCCGGGAGGAACCACATTTGCCACTCGAATCACGGGGTTCGGGTTAGATGAAATATCCTCATGCACTTCCCCATCGTTCAGTGGGCGACTCCGAGTATTTACCATTTCGGATCTGCCACACAAGAAATAAGGAAATAGAAATAAGCGACACTAAAGTACACAAGAAACATACTCGTACGACCCATTAATCATCATAATCATAGTAATTCAAGTACGTTCACGTAATCATATATTCATAACAACAGTAGCTACTTGAAATTATGAACATACACTACATAAAAATTCTCGCTACCACTTTTACAATTCTCAAGGACGTAGTTTCTGTCGACTCTAGGGTCGTCCCATCTTAGAAATTCTACCCAAAGCTCACAGTTCATAGCTTAATAGTTTCAGCTTAAGTCTAGGCATAGTGTCTACATACCTAGTTCTCTTAAACTAGAGCCCTGATACCAACTTGTAACACGCTAAAAATTTGGGTAAAATAAAACTTAAAATTTCTGCAATATAACGCCTAAATTAAGACGAATCCAAAACCTATAATTGTACTGACTAAAACCCAACAGAGTCGGGGTAGTTCAAAAATGAAGTAGCAGAATAAATAAGACATATACATGACAACCTATTCAATATAGAATAATTAACAACTAGATTAAAGTGGGTGTCACTACGACTTCCAAAACGCTCTTTCTCTTTTCCCAAAATTATGCCCGGTCCATGGAGGAATCCTAGGTGCGATCCCGACCGATCAAGGCATCCTACTCGCACCGCTAACAAAACCTGTGAACCATTTAAACATGAACACAAGTGTTAGAACGAAGCCTATTGGTTATTATACCGATACCAGTTAATATGCAAACAAGTACAATAATTAAATGTTACCGGCTCCCTTTGCATGAAGGTCAAAGCCAAACCTCCCAATAGGAACAATGTAATTTCCTATACAAAATAACACACAAATATCTTCCATACAAAGCGGGTGACCCGCGATCTAGATTGGATTTCACCGTCCAGCCCGGTTCTAGTTCCCATGCCACGCCGGACATCACAATCCTCAAACCCTCTCTACCTCTAGTGCTTACCCCGTCGGGTTACACCTCAAGGTCTTACAGGCAAGGGTGCCTATCCAATCTAGCCGAGTGTACAACTAAGGGACTTGTGCCCCCTATTGTCTACTCAAAATGCCCAACGGCAATAACCATGCAATAACCATGCATACCATCTAAATCCTCGTGCACAAGGAAATAGATATAGGACTCCCAACAAGAGTTAAGAACGATTATAGATGACAATCTTCATGCAAACATATTATTGGCCCAAATAGTGTGATCATGCTTGATACATATTCACCATAAGAAACTACAACTCATTTAATCACATACAAAATCCCAACTAGTATAGTGACCCTAACTGCTGATAAGAATTTAGTCATTTGACATTTCCTTATGTATAAACGTAGGCCTTCTCCATAATTTACCCCTTTTCTATAAGACTTGTAAATAACATTCTTCTTCATATTTAAACACTTCCACCAACCCCCAAAACCCCATTTATTGAAGATAAGCAAAACCCTAGTTTTTAGAACAACATCATGCATTTCATATATTTCGTATAAACAAGTAATGGTGCAAGTATGCATGTTCATAAGTTAAGAAACTTACCTAGAAGTTAAATGAACAAACCCTAGAAGTGGGGAATGAATGGAATTGAGACTTCCACCCTTTGATCTTGATAGGGTAACTCCTAAGAACTCCAAAACCCTAAAGATCATTCACCATTAATGATTTTCCCACCTAGTAATAAATGAAGAGGTAAAGGGTAGAGTGTGTGTGAAAATCGCACCTTTGGTGAGTGAAAGCGTCCTCAAGAAACTACAACTTCAAATAATGAGTTAAACCCTAAAAATGGCATTAAATGAGAGTTTGGTCGTCTAAACACCGCGTGCGATAGTGCCCACGCGATAGTGCCCTTGGCACAATCGCGGGCACAGTCGCGGCAATTGTACCGAGACTTCTCCCCCTCTCGCGACCTTTCCATTGCGATTGTGACCATGGCACTATCGTCGGTCACAATTGCGCCATATGTACCGTAGCCTCAAACTTCCCCGCGATAATGCCCATGCGATAGTGACATATCGCAGGCACAGTCGCCGAACCCCCCTCCAACTCCGAAATCAGACGATTCGACCCGATTTCACCCAGATTCAACTATCATAAAAGAAATCTCTTAACCATAAACTTAAAGTAAATATTTTACAAAGAGGTCTAAAATTCGGGGTGTTACAAAAATTACCCAAAATTTTAGGGTGTTACACCCGGGACCCCGACTCCCGGGCCACTTCCAGCCCCTCATCACCCGGTCCCCGGGTGCGACTCGACTGCGGGAGGGGATTCCATCGCAGGGTCATTCCTAGCAAATCCAAAACACCGGGAGATTTCCCATGAATTTGATTTCCAAGAACGTGAAAGGAAGGATTTAACCACCAAAACAAATGGGTGAGGACTCCCCACCGATTAGAGTCTTTCCCACCCTACTTTACCAAAATCAACACAATCTCCCCAAAGGTTCAAAACACACAGACCTCAAGCTAAAACTTAAAATCAGAGAAAACAATTCAAGTAGCGAGGATGATAACAAGTTTAAGGTTTACCTTGAATAACAGTAGACCGATTTCTTCAACAATCTTCTTCCTCCATGCCCCCATACTTGACTTCCTCTTTAAGGACTCTCTCTGGTTTCTAGCCGCCTCCAAATAACCCAAAATGAATTAGGGTTAGGCATTAGGGTTAAAGCCCCCCTTTTTTTCCTTATTTACAAACTAGACCCCTCCAAAAAGGCTTTGAGCAAAAACTCCCCCAAACTCTCAACTTTTCTAATTTTAACCACGGTTATTACAAAAACAACCATTAATTGTATGGGAAACTGGCCTAAATGGCCTAAACACGCGGTGGGATTGGCCTCCTAGTCGTTTCACTCCCGTGTTTACACAAAAGTCACAGCCACCGCAAGAAAAGGGGTTAGGTCTGCAAAACTCTGGTCCACAATTACGGACGTGACACATGTCACGTTGTGGTGGAAACCCTAATTTGAGCCCTCCAATACAGAAGCTAGGCCGCAAGAATCCACCCCATGTCCGCAAATTTTGTGTAAAAACTCATTATTCACGTTTTTTGGCATGTTTTTTCTTGCGGATGTGAATTATTTTTGACATTGTTGAGAAATCAAATCAACTTCAGCATATGAAGTAAAGGGGTCTAAAGTGTCAATTTGTAATGTAAAGGGGCCTAAAGTGTCAATTTGTAATGTAAAGGGACCAAAGTGTCAATTTTTAATGTAAAGGGACCTAAAGTGTCACTTTTTAATGTAAAGGGACCTAAAGTGTCAATTTCTAACTTAAAGAGCCTAAAGTGTCAATTTGTAATGTAAAGGGACCTAAAGTGTCAATTTGTAACGTAAAGGGACCCAAAGTGTCAATTTCTAACGTAAAGGGACCTAAAGTGTCAATTTGTAACGTAAAGGGACCCGAATTGTCATTTTGTAAAGTAAAGGGACCCGAAGTCTCAATTTGTAATGTAAAGGGACCTAAAGTGTCAATTTTTAATATAAAGGGACCTAAAGTGTCAATTCCTAACTTAAAGGGACCTAAAGTGTCAATTTGTAATGTTAAGGACCTAAAGTGTCAATTTCTAATATAAAGGGACAAAGTGTTAATTTCTAATATAAAGGGACCTAAAGTGTCAATTTTATAATTATAGGGACCTAAAATGTAATAACTCTAAACAACAAGGACCAAACATGAAAATAAGTACCAAAACTGCAAATTCCTAATGTGAGGGGATCAAAATTATAACTACTGTAGAGACCAAAACTGTAAAGGGACCAAACATGTTAATTTCTGCAAAAAAGAGCCGAAACTGAAAAATTTCAGGGGCCCGCAATTGCGGTGGTGGTGGGTCCGCATTTGCGGTGTTGGAACAACAATTGCGGTATCTCGCCGTGCGCGGTGTGGTCCGCTAGAGGGTCGGCGTTGGGAAAACATCAAAAAAATGAGGAACTTTCAAGCAAAATAATCATACCTCAGCCATTATTGTTGCGAATGTAGACACGTGCGACGTTGCAGATGACAAACCTTGATCTGATCGAGAAGGATGTAGGGAATGGGGGTGCTTGCGGCGGTATCTTGGATAATAAAGAAATATGGTTTCTTTAAGAAAGGGATGTGGTGGGGTTCAATGGTCCCCGACTCCTGTTTTTATATAAAGTAAGACCCCCCGCCCCCCCCCCCCCCCCAAAAAAAAAACAACCCTATTAAATTCGGGATTTATGGCATGTCCGCAATTGCGGACCAATTTTTTGCAGACTTAGCTGGGGCCGCAATTGCGGACCCCTTTTTCTTGCGGTGGTTGTGACTTTTATGTAAATACGGGAGAGGGACGGCTAGGAGGCCAATCCCAACGTGTGTTTAGGCCATTTAGGCCAATTTCCCTAATTGTATCATCAATATAGAATGAATGAATAGTAAGAGTAAGACATCTCACTTTATTACGATATACAATTGGAACATACATGGAATACATTTTTACTCTTAACCATTCAATATAATTTGTTTAAATCACTGTCATTAATTTAGGTGTTAAGTCACTTTATATAAATTCATAAATAATGAAACCTGAAAATACACTACAAAAGAAAACTAAAATGCCTATATATAGATATAATATGAAATGAATCGTGGATAGCAATAGCTAGTGTTGGTACCAGGTAGGGAACTAAAGAGAAAACATAAAACTAATAAGCTAGACAAAAATGAAGGATCGTTACAGTGTGATTAGTTGAACAAACTCCGATATAACTAGGTAATACATTTTTTGGACCCTTGCTATCTCCTAAAATTTTTAGGTCATTTATATCAACTATTTTCTTGATATTTTGTTATGTAGCAAAACAAGTTTTAGGTATTTTTTTTAGGGAAATTAATTAAAATACCTATATTTCAATCCCGTATTACCGAAATACCCCAAATCTCTCTCATTTTGCCGAAATACCCCTTTTTCCGGGATCGTGGCCGGGATTGACACCCATCCCGGGGTTACCTTCATCGGCGCATGAATAGTGACCGAAATACCCCTTTTGGCCGGGATCGTGGCCGGGATTGACACCCATCCCGGGGTTAGCATCATCAGCGGCGTGAATAGTGGTTTTCCCGGCGTTAAGCCAGGATGAATAAGGGAATCCCGGCATTAGTCCGGGATGAACAGTAATTTCCCGGGGTTGGGGGCCGGGATGGAAGAGTTTCTTGATCAAAATAAAATCGACGGTTGGGATTAAGGGAAATTAGGTTTAGAAGTGTTCCCCCATTATTATAAAAGCATGGTCCCCAATTCAAACCCCACCCCACACAACCACTTCCTCTCCTCTACTTCTAACTCTCTCTTCTATCTCGTGTATATCACGCTCGGATTTCGACTCGAGTTATTGGAGTTTTAGCAATCTTCGATATGTCTCGTCTACTTACTTTGGTAAGTTTTCTTTTAGAGAAATTAATTAAACTAGCCATTTCAGAAAATCGGCTTTATCTCCTAACCAATCTCTCCCTCAATTTATTAAAATAGCCCATAAGTTCGTGAAATGTGTTCGTATATACGAACACATCCTTAAAACTGATAAATTTGACATATGTTCGTAATATACGTTCGTATATACGAACATAATTTAAAAACTCATTAAAAACTGATACGTTCGTGAAATGGTTCGTGGAATTCCAATATATTACGAAGATGTAATATATCACGAACTTAAAGTTTAATTTTTAGCCCAATATCGTGAAATGCCTTTGTTATATACGAACCTGAAAGTTACAATTTTGGCCCTTGATCGTGATATACGAACATCAAAACTTAATTCAAATAAAAAAAAGTTACAATTATGGTCCCTTATCTTTGGAACCTAATTCAAAAATATTTACACATTTAACCCAAGTTCGTGATTTGTGTTCGTGTATCACGAACTCAATTTATAAAAAAATTAAGAAAGTTACAATTAGAGCCCCTCAACTTTGTTCTAATTATCAAATGATTTACAATTTTGGCACATGTTCGTGATCATGTTCGTGCCCCACGAACATGATATTTCAAATAAAACCAAAGTTTCAATTATGGCCCCTCAACTTTGGCCCCATTATCAAATTATTTAGTGCCAAAATTGTAAATAATTTGATAATGGGCCAAAGTTGAGGGGCCATAATTGAAACTTTGATTTTATTTGAAATATCAAGTTCGTGCCCCATGAACATGTGCCAAAATTGTAAATCATTTGATAATTGGGACAAAGTTGAGGGATCCTAATTGTAACTTTCTTAATTTTTATAAATTGAGTTCATGATACACGAACACAATTCACGAACTTGGGTTAAATGTGTAAATATTTTTGAATTAGGTTCCAAAGATAAGGGACCATAATTGTAACTTTTTTTTTTAATTTGAATTAAGTTTTGATGTTCGTATATCACGATCAAGGGCCAAAACTGTAACTTTCAGGTTCGTATATAACAAAGGCATTTCACGATATTGGGCTAAAAATGAAACTTTAAGTTCGTGATATATTACATCTTCGTAATATATTGGAATTCTACGAACCATTTCACGAACGTATCAGTTTTTAATGAGTTTTTAAATTATGTTCGTATATACGAACGTATATTACGAACATATGTCAAATTTATCAGTTTTAAGGATGTGTTCGTATATACGAACACATTTCACGAACTTATGGGCTATTTTAATAAATTGAGGGAGAGATTGGTTAGGAGATAAAACCGATTTTCTGAAATGGTTAGTTTAATTAATTTCCCTTTCTTTTAACCCCATTGTAGTTTTATATTTTATCAAACATTTATTGTATGTTATTTAGACTATGTGTTTGATTATTCGTTTATTTTAGAGATTATGTGTTATGTTTATGTTGTTAATATGCTAGAGTATTTCGTGTTTTTTTAGAGTGTTGCGTTAATTTTAGAGTGTTTCGTTAATTTTAGAGTGTTGCGTTAATTTTAGAGTGTTGCTTTAATTTTAGAGTGCTGCGTTAATTTTAGAGGTTGCGTTAATTTTAGAGTGTTGCTTTAATTTTAGAGAGATTGCGTTAATTTTAGAGTGTTGCGTTAATTTTAAATATTTTAGAGATTGCGTTAATTTTAGAGTGTTGTTTTACTTTTAAATATTTTAGAGTGTTGCGTTTATTTTAGAGGTTGCGATAATTTTAGAGATTGCGTTAATTTTAGAGTGTTGCTTTAATTTTAGAGAGATTGCGTTAATTTTAGAGTGTTGCTTTAATTTTAGAGAGATTGCGTTAATTTTAGAGTGTTGCGTTTCATTTAGAGTGTTGCGTTAATTTTAGAGTGTTGCTTGATATTATATTGTATGGTTGGGGCCATTTTGGCATTATTATAAGAAAATTAAATTGTTATCTTGCTATTCTTTGGTTGGGTTGTTACATAAAGTTTTTTATTTGGTACATATTTCCAAAAACATTTAATTAAATGAAATAACGATACAGTTTTTAAACCCAACTTAAAATAAAATTTTTGGAAAGTGTAGACAAAGTTTCATGTATAGGGGTTGCGTTAATTTTAGAGTGTTGCGTTAATTTTAGAGTGTTGCGTTAATTTTAGAGAGATTGCGTTAAATTTAGAGTGTTGCGTTAATTTTAGAGTGTTGCTTTAATTTTAAATATTTTAGAGTGTTGCGTTAATTTTAGAATGTTGCTTTACTTTTAAATATTTTAGAGAGATTGCGTTCATCTCCAAGTGTTGTGTTTTTTTTATAAGAGTCGTAAGGACGATATGAATGATCAAAATAAAGTGTGGTGTCGTAGGATGCCTGAAATTGAGAATCAGGCTCCTGTTGACTACCACCGAGATGGATTTCGTCATCACCTCCGGCATCATCTTCGTCATCACCTTCGTCGCACATCAATGTTGCCTCATACACAAAGACTTTTGGAGGTGTTTCTGAATCGGCTGCAATTTGCATAAAACCAAGGATTAGTTCATCGCTGTTTAGCTCCACTAGTGAGCGATCTTCACGTTTGAACACCAACTTGCAAGTAGCAAAATCTTCGATTCCACATTTTCCCATGGCGTAATGAAGAAACCTCTTATATGTATAGATTACTGGAATTTGTACACCACGCTTTGTGTACCCAATATAATCCCACTCATTGTTGTTTTGAACCCACTGACCATCGAAACATAAATAGAGCTTAGCTTTTACAACAGGTGAACTCATCTTTCCAATTGTATGAAAAATGAAGCAATTCAAACAATGAAAGTTGAGAGAAAGAAAGAAAAATGCAATGGATCTGATGAATGTCTTGCATTATACTGATCTTTAAAGGCAAAATTTATAGCCGATTATTATTAGTTCAAAGAAAAATTCAATGACAAGTACAATTATTGTATGACAGAGTAGAAAAAAACAGTAGAAAGAATAACAACAAAAACGTGAAAAATACTGGAATCACATGAAATCATACGACCAAACCCTCATTTTCTCAAACCCTAACCCTAAATTACCCAATCCCGACCCCCATCCCGGACTAACGCCGGGATTTCACTATTCAACCTCGTCTTTGAATATAACCCCGAGATTGGTAAGCATCCCGGCCACGGATCCCGGAAAAAAGGGGTATTTCGACAAAGTGAGAGAGATTTGGGGTATTTCGATAATACGGGATCGAAATACGGGTATTTTAATTAATTTCCCTTTTTTTTAATCTATTAATACTTTTTGCACTTGTAATATATACTAAAATGTTTTTTTAGGCCCTATTTTTTCTGGACCTGGGCGAACTTCCAAGCCCCCCATCACACCCTGTGTGCGCACACACGGGGCGAACGACCCTAATTCCAAAATCATTGATTATTGAAATTTGAATAATCAAAAGTTTAATTTGTTTATTTACCGGCAACATAACCATTTTCATACTAATTATACCAAAAATGGATTATCAAAATGTGTATATATATATAGATGGGTTCAAATAAAAACTAATTTTTCATTGTGTACATGAGCACAAATCTTAACCATTGATCAAAACTTATAAAATTAATCAATGGTTAATATATAATAAGGTTAATTGGGAAGTGATTAAGGACAAAATTGTAATTTTGAATCAACGTCTACCATCTTTGACTTTTTATTTTTATTTTTAATTGGGAAGTGATTAAGGACAAAAAGTCAAAGATGGTAGGCGTTGATTCAAAATTAAAATTTTGTTCTTAATCACTTCCCAATTAACCTTATTATGTATTAATCATTGATTAGTTTTATAAGTTTTGATCAATGGTTAAGATTTGTCCTTATGTGCACAATTAAAAATGAGTTTTTATTTGAACCCATCCCAATATATATATATATATATATATATATATATATATATATATATATATATAAATTCTTATACAAAAAATCAATACATTGATGACTAATTTGTTATTTTGAGGTTATTCAAAACTCATAATATTGGTTGACATTTTTATAGGGGAAGTTTATTTGAAGCATTAATCGATCATTATTAATCATACAAATACATGGCGATGAGAATCATGACATCTTGAATTATGAGTCATAATTTATGTCACCAACTACTACAATTAAACTTAAATAAATAAACAAAATGTATCATATAGAATTGAGAATTATTTGTAACTTATCATCAGTTATTTAGAACATCTTCAACAGATTATTTAAAATAGATAAAATAAAATTTTTAGTATATTTATTTCTTTTAATAAATTCTTTAAAACATTTCTTCAAAATAAAGAAAAGTGTAAAATCCTCCAAATTTCGAAAACTCCCCAAAAATGACTATAATGAGAAAGAAGTAATTCGTGTTAGGATCTATCAAAGAGGATATAATAAAAAAGTTTCCATTTCTATGGTCATAAAATCAATCAAAAATTTTAATATATTTCCACAAATTGAAAACTTTGAAATTAAATTTTAAGATAGAGGAATAATATTTTATTAGATGAATTGAATATTTTAATAATATAATCAATGTTGTAATGTATAAAATCTGGAGTTAAATATATTTTTGTTTTAGATATTTTGAAATTTCATTTTCCATTTTGGAGATATTTTTGGAAAATATGTTAGAGATGCTCTTATAAGATAATTTTCAACAAATTTTTAAAAATTCCTTTAAAATTTTACAAAGAATTACATTTAACTTCAACAGTTTTTCATTTTTAAAATTACTAGAAGCATACTCGCACAATGCAGCGAAATACATCACGATTTTAAAGTTTCCTTTTTTTTTTGTCGATTTACAGTACGATTTTGGATGATTTTGAAAAAGTGATAATGTTTTTTTTTATAAATTTGTTTAATTTAGGCTTAATAATATAATGTGTTTTATATAAAAAAAAATTAAGTATTTTGTTAGAATTTAATGATTATCTTATATATTTTAATGACATCTAAAAAAAATAACCAATTACATATTTGATAATATAATTAAGGGAAAAGTCTAAAAAACTTAATGGACTTTAGTGTTTGGAGTGATTAAGTTCTTGGACAATTTTTTTGGAACAAATAAATCCTTAAACAATTCAAAACACACTAAATAAATCATTGGAATTTTGGAAATCTGTTAAATACATTCTTATTACTTAAAAATGTAACTTGCAACCTATATAATAGGTAAAACTACAAATTGAAAAAAAAATGTCACTACTTTATCCCCCTACAAATAAAAAAATAGAAAAATTAATTAAAATAGTCAATCTCATCAATCAAATTCATTTTTAAACACTTTTCAAAATGTCTTTTTAAAATAGTCAAAGTTTTGACATAATTTTTTTTTTCTTGATTAAACATGTCTAATGAATTGCTAGTAGCAAATCAACGTGTGTACAAGAATAAAACTGAGTAACTTTATGCAGTGAATACAACTAAACTATTTTGTAACCAAAAATCAGTTAAGAATTTTAACTTTTTTTGTTTCTTACTCCTATTTATGTGGTCATCGATTAAAAAATAATCAATATTATACCCATTAAAACACCCATACATTCGAACATAAAAGTCTTTTGGTCTCGTATACCAAACGAAATGATATAAGTTATGAGTTATAAGTTCGAGTTTTTAATGAAAATAAATAAATACAAAAAAAAGCCTCGTCCCTAGAGCCGGTCTCCGTCATGGGCCGGGCCAAATCGATCCTACTTTTTTTTTCAAAAATTAATTTTGAACATATAAAAAATATTGTTTGAAATTTCTTTTTGGACAATATGTTATTGAAATACACTTTAAAATTTCTAATTGGGTTATTTACATATACTTTTAAATAATTTTTAAAATCTTTTATATAAAAAAACAGTATACATGTTTTCGTAACCACGACCAACTAAAAAAAATTAAAAGATTTTTCATTATCACGGTTGAAGTAACGAGTCTCCCAATATTTTTAAATTTTAGTATCGAAACATTTAAAAAAACTTTAAAAAAAACTTGAAAACCTTGATATACATTTTTTAAAACTTTTTTTTTAAAATCAACCATATATATGACCATCCTCAGGTCGGACAATAATTGATCTTAATCAGTCCTGGTCGAGTCGGCCCAATTTGAACATCTCTATTTCTCTAGTTGGCCAGCTTAGGTGTCCCATGCAAGGTTCTAAATAGCGTGAGACGTGACATGGCGGCGAGTCCAAGCGTCAAGCCTTAGGAGACAAGGCGAAACCATGGCGTTTTTCAAAATGTGACTTATGGCGTCAAAATTCTAATTCATGTATAATATAATATATTGAAAAACATATATTTTGTACCGTTACTTAATGAGTCAATAGTAATAAACAAGTTAAATTAGGTCTATGTATTAAACACTAGCAAATAAGACATTAAAAATGTAAATAAAAAATCAAATATCGCATTACGAAAACTGCACATTAGACCATGGCGTACCACAAGCTTAACGTGACTTAAGGCACAAGCCTTGTATCATAGCATGCCATGATGACTATACGGTGAGTTTTTTAGAACAGTAGTTCCATGTCAAACCCAAGAGGCTACTGTAATTTCAAAAGCCACTACTAAGCCCAAGCTTATTTAAAAAAAAAAAAATATGGGCCCGGCCCAATCATTCGGGATAAGAACCCTTTATTTTTCGACCCATAACTTATTAATGGTTAATTTGGCTTATAATATAAACTATGGGTCAACCACAATATTTGGGTTGGGTTGGGTGGCATAAAATAGAATGAAATTATAGTGTGAATTCATTTTGATTTCAAATTTGATTTATAGATATAAAATATGAATATTAAAAATAATAATGATGATAAATTAATCATAATCATTAATAAAATAAAATGATGAATAATAAAATGTATATTCGTCTTGATATGACTTTTATTGAAATTGTTGTGATAAAATTGATTCGTGGGCAAGGAAAACGAAAGATAAATTCTTCGAATGATAACTTTTTTTTTCTTTTCTGTTTTAGGGAATGGTAACTTAGGGGTTGTTTGGTTGGTTTCCATTAAGTACTGTATGGATAAAGTTGTCTGTGTGGATTAATCTGTTTGTATAAATTTAGAAGATTTTTATTTGAGAGAGTTTTTTTAATAGATGGAAGGAACGTGTTTTTTAATGGGAGTGACTGGTTTGGAAAAAAATTGGCTTTCTGCATAAAGCTCCCCCTTGAAATCTTACTGAATAAGCCATTTTCTATATCATTAAGCTACTACCAAACAGTCATATATAGTTGATTGAATAAGTTGTAAGTCTCATTAAGCTCCTTAAGCTGCTAACAAACAGGCCCTTACCCATTCAATGATTTTGGTACAGGATGTTTCCTAAATGGATACTGTCGGTCAGTGAATTCAATAAGAAGCGTTTGTTGGCATCCCAACCTTCCTTCGCCTTGGCCACATTAAGGGTGTAAATGAGACGAGATAACTCGCGAGCTGCTCGAGATCGACTCGGTCAACACTCGACTCGAATAGGCTCGACTCGAACTCGAGCTCGACTCGACATACTAACGAGTCGAGTCGAGCGACCTGATACTCGACTCGATAAGCTCGTGAGATACTCGAATATATATATATATACGTTCATTAATGTTCGTTTACGTTGGTTTACTTATAATAGTAATCTAAATAATCTAAAGAACATATATTAAAGAAATAAACATTAAAATAATTATATATATATATATATATTATAATTATATAATTATAATTATTATTAAAGAATTACTAGCATTTTCTTTAGAAAAAAAATAATAACACCTATATGACTTATGGTACCATTATTTAAATAAGAATTGTCCTCCTTTTGCTTAAAAACTCATCTCACATTGGTGGGACAATCCATCCAAAGCTTTTGCATTCAACTATAAATAGGACTCACACCCTTCCTTTCCCTTGCTATTCCATAACATTTGTGGCATAGCTTTTCTATTGTGCCTAGTGGCTTGAGCCCTTTGGCTTGAAGTATGACAAAAAAAATGTGTTGGTACCTATGGAAGTGGGTGCAACTAGTTTGTTATGTTTGTTTACAATTTTAATCAAACAAACATAAACAAATAAGAACACATTGAATTTTTAAATGATTGAATACGAACACTAGTTCGAGTTTGAGCTTGAAATGAGTTCAAGCTTGAGCGAGCTTGAAATGAGTTCGAGCTTGAGTGAGCTTGAAACGAGTTCGAGTTCGAGCTCGACCTTGGAAATTGGTTATCGAGTCGAGTTCGAGCTTGGATTTTCAAAAATCGTGAGCTTTCGAGTCGAGTTCGAGCTTGAGAATTTTTTTTCGAGTTCGAGTCGAGTTTACTGATACTCGAGCTCGACTCGCATCATTTACACCCTAGGCCACATATCTTTTCGGCTAAGAAATAGGAAAAAAAGATGGAATTCAATTCCATCAAAATACTCAAACAAACATAACTTGTGTGGCGAGTGGCAATTAAGATAGAGGAGTTAATCGATTATTGTCGTGTCGAGCCTTATTTTATCTGGAGGAGGAGTTTGATGTCCGTTTGACCATTAAAGCATGGTTGATAGTTTTGGAAGCAAAATGGGCCACTCGTCATTTTTTATCATAACGTATGGGCTTTTTCACCATACTGGCTTGTTTTGGGACTCAAAATTACGTGTTTTGGTCCGTTTTTATTTGCATTTCATATTCGTTTTGGGATTTGGACGTGATTTAGTTTTCTTTAGATTCCAGTATCCATTTTACATTATAATTCTTTTTTCCACGATTATAAACACCCTTAAAATGTTAGGTTTTCATTATTTTTAATTACTAATAAAACCTTTGGAGGTTCTCTCTTTCTTTGAGTTTGGTGCCGGTAAACTCATTTTCGTCTTTGAAGTTCAACGCTTATTTTGCCCCCACGTTTTCCCTGCGTCAATTTGGAAATCCAATGGAACAGAATTTGTAATTTCATTAATTCCATCAAATTCCAGTGAACCAAACGATCGAACTTTATAGCTTTAATTTTCTTTGTCTCGTTCATATGTCAATAGTAATCTTAACATGTCCATTGCTTACTTATGTTTTCACCATCGAACGATCAAACTTCACAACTTTTTACCAAGTGAGACTCGGACTTTCTCTGTGGTTTTCCCATTTCAAAGGCTAAACATAAATATATATATATATATATATATATAGAGAGAGAGAGAGAGAGAGAGTCGGGTTCAACTGAGAACAGTACATATTTAAAAGAACACGAGAACTAACAAAATCATTAATGATTTTACATTAACACACGAAAAAAGGACTTTGACCGCGGCTTTAGGTTTGCGTGGCTTTTGGCACGTTAATGTAAAATCACTAATGATTTTATTAGTTTTCGTGTTCTTTTAAATAGTTATTGTTCTCGTTTGATCCTCCTTATATATATATATATATATATATATATATATATATATATATATATATATATATATATATATATATATATATATATAACCCAATCATTTGTTAACCAAACACTTAGCGTTAACTTTGTAAACCAACAATAGGCAATCAAATACCATATTATAATATTGTTTCATTTTACGCCCTATTTATTGAGCAAGGGTAGTTTTGTACCTTTTTAAGTTTTTTTTTTTATAGAACTGTTACCATTATCAATTCCATAATCTTAGGGGCGATAATTATGCATAAATTGTTTTTCCAAACGTAGTTCCAAACGATTAAGAACATAAATTCAATTTATGCCTTAAAAAAATTAATCCAAGAAGTAAACCCACAAGTTACTACTATAAGTTGTGAACATTCACCTACAATTCATATATAAACAATATCACTTTTCATAAGTGAAAGCAGAATATCAAACATTTCTGGTTTGAACACTGACATCATTGATGATATTTGGTTGAATACTGAGAAATAGTTGTTCTTCTATGAACAATATCTCAACATTCAAATAGTTTAAGTTATAGTTTCAATGTTTCAGATTCCCACACATGTACAACGAATCATGTTCATTAGTGAACCCAGTTATTGGGTCTAATCCTCCACGAAAAGTAAGAAAACCCGCATATTTTAACCAATTCAAGGTGAAAAATGGGCTATGTTCATAAGTGAACGCTATGATTCCAGTCATATTTTAGGGACGTGACTACCTTCCTAAATTATGTGTTATTAAACTTTTCCGTTTTTACCCCTTTTCACTTTACTTCACAATGCATTCAGCAGGTTTCAGGCGCATGAACTTCGTTTTTATTACAAAATAGTCACCTTTCATTGTAGTTTGTTGATTTTACTAATTAAAGGTCCGGATTGGTTTGTATAGTTAACACTAATCGTTTGGTTAACGAAACAAGAGAAAATTCAAACGAGAACAACATAATTTTACGAAAACACGAGAAAACGCAATAACAACTTTATCACATGCGAGAACAACTTGTTTTGTTTCACGTCTTGCTTACTAATAACAAAACAATATAACATGTAAATATTTTCTTTAAGTTAATGTTTCCTAAGGGGTTTTTTGATTCAAGCATAAGAATGAAAATGAGAAATGACAGGACATGAATTTTCATTCCCTTAGTTCAACCTGAAGTGAAAATTTGGTCTTATACGGAAAGAACCCATTATATTATATAAAACCAAACATGTTCTATTATATTCAATCTCATTAATAACTGCTTAATACCTCTAACCAAACGCCTCTTTAACTAAGTATACATAGGATTCTCTAGATATCTAGTTTCTTTGTTGCAAAAAGCCACAAAATCTTTTGGTGATCCCTAGTCTAGGGTTGATTTGAATTCGGATCCAACGATATTGGTAAAATGTCTAAAATACCCTTTAACAAGCCATGTGATTTTGTAAGATTGAAGGAAGGGTGAGTAAAAGTCTAACATGCCCAAGTGGGACTAGTTGATTTGTGGAAATGACAAATGGGGGGAAGTATGCAGAAATTAGGGTTTTTGAGTGGTGTGAAAAGCAATTGTCTCAAGAGAATTCAATGGTGCATGTTGAATAAAGGACAAAGGGGGGTAGGGTAGCGGTACCCTAACAACCTCTTCTTACTTTGTAAATTTCTTTTTCCCCCTTTTTTTGTTCATTAGATGAAGTAAAGAATCCAAGGTTTTCATGTGAATTTTTCTTTTCTTTTCATGATCAATTAATTAATAATTAAATAATATTATATTCAGTATTCGTTTCCAAACCATATAATGAAACCGATAAAATTGACCTCATTGTGATCGGATTTGCACATTTCAAACAACCCCACTTTAAAAATCGTATTCGAAATTGATTAGACAGATGTAACTAAAAATAAATTATGAAGGGGTATAAGTTAAATATATAATTATATATATATATATATATATATATATTAGAAGCGTACTCGCGTAATGCAACGAGATACATCACGATTTTAATATTTATTTTTATTTTTTGTTTTTTATTGATTTACAGTACGATTTTGGATGGTTTTTATTGAGTGATAATGATTTTTTTATATATAAATTTGTTTAATTTAGGCTTAACAATATAATGTTTTTTATATAAAAAAAATTAAGTAGTTTGTTAAAATTCATTAATTATCTTATATATTTTATATTTAAATTGAGATGTTTATCCTGTTTTGATTATGTTTATCAGAATTCAAATTTTATAATTTTAGGGTTTGGGGATTAGAGATAAGGATTTTGGGGGATAAGAATGAAATATATTAATTAGGGTTAAAAGCTTTACAGGTAGTACATTAGGCTTTAGTAGTTATTTTTAAGAGATTTTAAGTAGATAGCTTTAAATGATAGTACATAAAGCTTAGTGAGTTGTAATTAAGAGTTTTTTATGTCATCTTTATAATATAGTATAGATAGATGTTGAAAATGGGATGTTTTTGATTTGAAGGTTTCCACAATGGGTATGATTTTGCTCCCCACATGGGGCTACTTGGCTACATTTTTTCACACTTTAAGTCAAATCTTTAAACATCAATAATAACTTTGGAATCAAGAAATTCCAATTATTTCCCTCCTTTTGCCTTTGCCGCCTTATTTTTTGCATCATATTATTTAAATTATATTAGAATTTTAATACTTAGATTAAATGAAAAAAATTAGTTATAAAAATTGATTAAAATGTATCATAATATAATTGAATTTGTCTTAGTTCACACGTTAGTTATAAAATCTAGCGGCTAGAAAAAAATGTAAAATATAAATAATTAAATATTTGTTACAATAATTGAGAAAAAAAAATGTTACAATAAATAAAAACTAAGTTAAATTTGTATATAGATGGTCAAATTAGGGGTGCTCACTGGTTGGATTGGCCGGGTTGAAGACACTTGAACAACTTAATCCAATGTTTGCGGTTTGAAAAATCTCAACTCAACTCAATTCAATCAAAAGTGCAACCCAACCCAAACCATACGGGTTGGGTTGGGTTGGTCAGGTTGGTTGGGTTGAACTTTAATACATCATTTCACAATCTAACTAAGTGATTCCGCTTAAAAAAACTAAATTCAAAACAGATATATAAAAATAAGATTAATAAGAGAAGAAAACAGTAGAAGCAGAGTATCATTTGCCTCTTGATTCTATCGATTTTGAAGATTTTTTAAGACTTGAAGGTTTGATTCGTGCAATTTTAATCGACGTGGTCGAGATAGGAAGACTTAAAAATTAATAGAAAGAAAAGACAATAAAAGTCTAAAACCATTATAAAAAAAATAAAAGCGTAAGTTTTGGTCGGGTTGGCGGGTTGGTCGGGTTACTTTGGGCTCAACCCGTTTCCAACCCAATAGATGCGGTTTGGAAAAAAATTCTATCGATTATGTATCGGATTACCTCGGTTTGAGTTTTTTTGCGTTTTTTTCGGGTTGGGTTGGTCGGGTTGGTCGGAAATTTGAGCACCCCTAGGTCAAATAGATATAATTGTCTTTGTTTTCCCACATCTTTTATTTAAAATTTTTGCATTATTATCTTTTGTTATGAAATTTTAAATATATTTAATGTATTAGCTTTTTGTTAAATTATTGTTGGAAGGTTAATCCGACATGTTTTGGACCAATATAATCACCTATATAACCTGCAATTTGACTGTGTAAAAATTCTAACATATCTTTACATGAACCGACACATATGTCCATTCATATTATACATATTATGCTACGTTATATCTTATACTCAATGGCAGATCCAACACCTTCAGTGACCCGACACACATTGGCATTGAATGCTAGGGACAAAGTTGCAGGCATAATTCATTAAGTAAATGATTTTTTTGTACTTTGTTGCCATCCACCGACATATAAAAAAACTTGTGATAATTCAAATACATTTACAGTAACACAAAATGTTTTGCTCAATACCGTATTTAGGTTTAACCGATTGGCATACTTTTCCAACAAATAAATCCCACAAGACAAAGCTATTAGTTTCCTCGTCTAGTTGATTCAAATAGGACGATTTATCTAAATTCTTCATTTATTGAATCGCGTTTTTGTTCCTTTTCTTATCAAACAAGCAACACCAATGTCTTGTTTCTAAATTTCTTATATAAACAAGATCGATAAAATAAAAATACAGATAAAACCCAACACAATCAGATGAATTAATATGCCTTGGTCCATCATTCACCCAACTATACAACATGTCAACGTGACTGTGTATAAATTATAAAACATCTTTACATGAACCGACACATCTGTTCATACATATTACAAATACAATACAAATACCATTTTACGTTATAACTTACATCCAATGGCAAATCAGAACCTTTGACGACCAAAGACACATTGGGTGCTAGGGACAAAGTTGCAGGCACGCCTCATTAAGGGGATGCTTTCTTTGTACTTCGTTATCATCCACCGACACACCCTATAAAAATTCGAAATATTTACAATAACACAATCTCTTGCTCGATACCGTATATTAACATATTTTTCCAACAAATAAAAACCCTCAAAAAGTATTTATTAGTTTCACTCTCTAGTTAATTTAACAAGACAATTTCTCCATGGGGGAGACTAATTGCACCTAAAAGTTTGCTATTTGCACCTTAATGATTGCATATATGATTGTGTTTTTTTTTTGTTTTTTTGTTGTCTTTTTTTTATTTATTTATTTGTATTATATAGTTTTAAAAGTTTTTTTTTTTACTTTTTGGTTTGATTTAAAAAGAAATAAATATTTATAAATATAAATATTACTAATTTTTTATAATTATATAATTATAAAAATAAAACATAAATATTGCGATTTAACATATAAATAGAACATAAAATAATCTATATTACATTCGATTATTCTAAAATTACAAATTTATAAAATAAAATCAAATCAAAAGTTACAAGTTTTATAAATTTATAAATAAATTTATAAAATCAAAACACACACACATGGGCCTAATCAAATGAGACCCTATTAGATTGTGGTAACTATGAGATCCAATCTTATCCAATCATTTTAATTTATTTATTTTTTTAATTAAATAAAAGGGGAGGATATATTAGTAATTTGATAAATTAATTAATATAACATTTTTTTTGTAACTGAAAAAATCAAAGTCTAATTAATCAAATATTATGTTTCCTTTATTATCTCAACAAATTGATTTTGGGATAATATCCATATGGACCATGTGACATTGTGTTACATTATGATAATATAATATCATCTGAATCTCATGTGTCACGTGATTTGGCATATATCTTATGTATGTGTTACATTGTGATTTGACATATATCTGATATATGTGTTACATTGTGATGTATGTGTTACATTATGATTTGGCATATATCTAATAATCTAACATCTGAATCTCATATGTACCATGAGACACTAATCACAATGTATCACCACCTACGGAATTAGCAACAATAATCCCATCATTCTATCATGAAGGATATAAGGTTTTGTAAGATGATCACAGTGTATCACACCCATTTTTCCTAATTTAGTTGCATTAAATCCGGTAAGCGCTAACTTAGATCATACCCAAAATTATCGGTACATGTCTAAATTAGATCACACTGAATTTAGTATTTTTTTGACAATTTTACCCATTTTTTCTAATTTAGTTGCATTAAATCCGTTTTTTAATTATTATTTATTTTAGACCATTGCTTAATTAAATGGATGGATGATATTGGATCTCATGGTTACCATAAAATATAGGGTCTCCCATGACCCCCACCCCCCATATATATATAAACAAAAATAATATATATATATGTATGTCGAGTGAGATACACGGAAAACAATGCATTTAACACCTTCACTTTTTGGTGCAAATAGCATTGCCCTTTCTCTACATTCTTCATTTAAATCCCATCTTTGTTCCTCTTTGTATCGAACAAGCAACATCCAGACTTGGAATCATGTAAGACCAATATGTTTTTATGAGACACGTGAGACCACATTTTTTTATTTGAAACTTCACAACAAAACACTACAAATGTAGCTTTCACAGTATTTTAACCATCACAATATTTTTTGCTGTGAAAGTTAATAATTTTTTACTTTCATAATGTTTTGTTGTGAAATTTCAAATGCAAAAATGTGGTCTCACGAGAACAAGTTAGTATCCCGCAAACCCAACCCGCAACACCCATGTCCCAATTTGACGATTTCATATATAAACAAAACTTATAAAATAAAAACACAGATAAAACCCAACACAATCAGATAAACTTCAAAAACACACCGTTAAAATTCATACAAACCAAGTCGAGTTTAACATCTCTTTTCCCCACAACTCACAAAATGTAAATTAGTAATAACACAAACACTAAATACAATTCACAATTAAAACCAAAAACCACCATTTTTTTAAACCTAAAATCTTTAGCAGCATTTGCTGCGGGCTGCATTTTTTTTCTTTTGCAGCCGCCTCAGCTTCACTGTAAAAACACAAGCCCTAAATGTCTGGAAATGAAAAAGTTTCCAAACATGTCACTTCCACCCCTCCATCTTTGACAGATTAACCTTCACCACCCCCGATAAAAGCAAAACCCCACTAAAAACACAATAACTAAAAAAAAGTAGAACATAATTTCCCTACATGGGTAAAACTGGAAATTCACTTCCGCCCTACACCCGGAAATTCTTTCCGGTGAATGTCTGGCCAAACTGCCAGTTCGCCGGAGCGATGTTCCAGGAGGTGGAAGTGCGGCGGTCACTGGACATGACCCGGAAAGAGAGCGATTGACCGGTAAGGACCGCATTTGATTGCCAGTTTTGCCCCCAGTTACGACTCATACTCATCCAGCTCGTTTTCGTCCCTTTGACCCACACCTTTTGTATGTCACCCGCACCCGCGACGTTGCTGATCAAAACCAAGTTGAAGTAACGGAAACCGTTGATCGTGAACCTGATCCCGCCAGCTTTCCGGCATGGCACCCTGCGTTAAATTCGACAAACTTTAAGGTCATTTTCGTCAAATTGAAAGGGGGACATATTAGCGTGCGACGAGGGACTACACATAAACCATGGGGACGCAGTAAATGCAACTAACGTTAAGGTCATTTTTGTCAAATTGAGGGGTGGACATGTTAGCGTGCGACGAGGGACTACAGATAAACCGTAGGGACGCAGTAAAGGCAATCTTGCTCGCACATTAAAGACAGATTGTCCCTACCGTACCTGCCTTAATGAAACCAACGGCCATGATTTCTTCAATCAAATCCCATTAACGGTAGACATACCACCATGAATCACGCGCTCGTATCTACCGTAATTATGGTGGGACCTATTACACCAATCACGTGGCTAACGTCTCACATGTAGTCAAGTAAAACGACACCGTACCATTAAATTTTCCTTGTTCTACATTAATTCACCAATCTTTACATTACAACATTTATAAAGTAGCCCCATGTGAAATAACTACCCTTAAAAACATTTGAAAAAACCAGCTTTTACACCGGTCAAACTTTCATCCTCTAAATGTGCAACTCTCACTTGTACCTCATGCATCTATAGTTGTACCATAAAAATACTAGATTTTAAATTCTAGGGCAGTTTTGTAATAATTTGGAGTATACGGTCATTTTTGATAATCTAACTTAGTTCAGAGGTAAAAAATAAAAATTTTAAGGCCGGAATTTCGGTAAATTTGCATATTAAAGGGTATTTTGGTAAATTCACGTTAAATATTCGGATGAAAAAAATACTCGCACAACGTTAAAAAAGAAACAGTTTTAACAATATATGTAATTATTATATTTTTTAATTAATTTTGGATAAATTAAAATAGAAATAAGTAATTTGTGTTTTGAGGGTTATACATAAATATATTCGAGGGTATTTTGGTAAATTTGCATATTAAACATTCTGACCAAAAAAAGTAACTTGTAACTTGTGCTTTGAGAGTTGTACTTATTTTAGGAGGGAAGTGCATACCGGCGGTACGAGACGGGGACGATTCCGGCGCGGTACTCGGCGATTTTAAGGAACATAGGCATGGCGAGATCGAAGTGGGTACGAGGAGGGTTGCACCATCCACCATTGTCGTTAGGTAGAGCGTAATTCGGAGGGCAGAAATTGGTGGCGGTGACGGTGATGGAAGGGCTACCAGGGTGGCACCACCGTGGGTCATCGGCGCACTTGATCTCAAAACACGCGCCGCAGCTAAGCCCGTTGTTGAACAGCGCGGTGCTCAGCGCCGCCGTGTTGACGCCGTATCCTTGACTGTACAGATTTCCGTACCCACAAGCACCTCCTGTAAAAAAATTAGAAGCCAATCAAGCCCTAAAAAGTTGATTAAATTTGTTTTGAAAGAATTCGAAGCTTCTGGAAGATATGCATTTTCTCAAAAAGCTCCTCCAAAATAGACAAAACAAGATAATGTAATTTTCTCAAAATTTGAAAAAAATAATTATCAAGATAGTGAAATAAGTTTTTATTATATCTCACCAATAATGACAAAATTTAAAATGAAATGTTTAGGTAATTGAATTAATATTATATTAAATATATAAAATATTTTAATAATATAATCAATAATTTATCTATAAAATGGGAATTCTATTGGAAATGAATGTAGTTTTTTTTTGAAAATTTTAACTATTATTTCTCCGTTTCAGATAAATTTTGAAGAATCTGTTAGAGATGCTCTAAAGCCACTAAGGGTATCTCCAACCACTAAACACTAAAAAGGTGTTAGCTTGAACACTACAACAAACTCAACTCCAACCGCTCACTAAACAAACAGTAAAAATTATTTTAATATCATAATATATAATTTACAAAAACTTAATATTATATTAACATATACTTTTAGAGAGCTACTTTATTGAACTTTATTTTTATCAGTGTTTTAGTGTTGGGTTAAAGATGAAAACACGATTTGAATTATGACATACCCATGGTACCAGAGGCGTCGCTTCCACCGTAGAATGTCGCATGGGCACCTTCCCAACCGCCGCCGGCGTAGTTTCCGGGAATTCTACCGTCGGCGACCGATAACGCCGAGAAGATGATGAAGACAATGCCGGGGACGACAGCCATTTTAGGGCACAAGCAGAGAGGGGAATTGAAGGAGAAGTGAAGAGAGAGAGAAAGTAAAATGGTGCGAAAATTGGGGATGAGGAGAAAGTGCAGGGGGTGTTGGGCGTACTTATGGAGAAGACTTGGGATGTCAGAAGGGTAATAAGGTAATTTCAACATTGTCCATGATACGACGACGTTTTCGAATCGGGTTGCTTACGACCCGTCGTACTGAATTACTGACAAAAGGAAATGTAAAAAGGAAAATGTAAATTGTTCTTTGCTGGTTGTGGGCCAATTTGGATATCATTGGGACCCACTTTTTACTTTTAATTTTCAAAAACCCAATTTTATTTCTTTTGGGAATGTTCTTAAATTTCGTTACAAATCTTTTTATCAATGTATTATTGAAAACAAAAATAACAACATCTCTAGTAGTTTTATCAAAATTTCTTCAAAATAAAAGTTAAAATTTCTAAAAAAAAATTACAACCATCTTTCACAGTTTTTCATTTTAAAGATAAATCATTGATTATATTATTAAAATATTCTATATATTTAATAAAATATTATTTCTCTCACCTAAATAATTCATTTCAAAGTTGGAGAAAAATGTATTATCTCTCCTACTTTCTCCATTTTGGATAATGTTTTGGGAAAGCTGCTCTTTTACACCTAAAATCTTCATTTTCTCCAAAATGGAGAAGTTGTTGGAGATCCTCTAAGTATTCAAATATTATATATATTTTTTAATATGGATCAAATATTATTTGAATTTAAAATTAATCAAAATTATTGGAAAATATAAACCATTTAACGAGAATAACTATTCGAATATATTTTGTAATGATTTTTTATATTGATGTTTAACATAAATTTTCAACATTTGTTTTTTTAGGAAGGTAAATAAAAAGAATTTAACAAACTAGAATAGAGAAGAATTATACTAAAAAAAAGTACTTGTAATAAATTTTGGAAAATAAAAAAATATATTTGAAAATTCAGAATTTTCTTTCAAAGAAAAGAAAACAACAAAAAGGAATGAAATATATTCCTTGATAAATATCGATTATATTCTTATCGGATAAACTAACATATTTTTATACTAATATTAATTTTATTACTGTATATCAGACATTACATTAATGTTAAATTAATAATCAAATGATATTACTAAATTAAAGTGAAAAGTTCATAAAAACCCAACAAACTATTTCATTTTGAATAAATAAGTTCTTGAAATAATTTTTTGAATTAAAAAACCATTAAACTTTCTCATTTTGAATGATTAAGTCCCTGAACTATTTTTTTTAATGAAAAAGCCATTAAATTTTCTTATTTTGAATAATTAAGTCTCTGGACATTTTTTTTTCAGTAAACTAAATCATCGAATTTATAAAAATTTGTTACTTACATCATTTTAACCCAAAAAAACTAACCTATAATTGGTTATCTTTTGATTTTTCCTCTTTTGATAGATAAAAAATAGATCAAAAAGAGGAGATCAATGATAGGGGCAACAACGTGTTAGGCGATATGGAGAATGGAGAATGGACAATGTTCGGGCAAAGGGGAGTGGCGAGGCAGAGCATATACGATTGTTTGTGAGGGGTTTTAATGGCGTAGAGTTTGAGAACGGTAAAACTGATTTAGATTTGTGTTTACTTTAAAACCTTCATAGTCAGTTCTAGTTGTCTTTAAAAAAATGTAACCAATTTTTAGAAGTTCAATGGTTTATTTATTCAAAAAAAATGTTTAGAGACTTGATCATTTAAAATTAAAAAGTTTAATGGTTTTTTCATTCGAAAAAATAGTTGATAGACTTAGGCTATGTTTGGCAAACTAGCTGATAAGTTAGCTTATAACTGATAAGCTAGCTTGTAGCTGATAAGCTAGCTTATGAAAAAGTCACGTTTGGCAAAAACTAGCTTATAATCATTTAAATTATCAAAAAAGACATTAATTATTTGTTTATAATTAAAAGTTAATATATAATAATGAATATTAATGAGGGGCATAATTGAAATATTTGCAAAAAGCTCCTCATAAGCTAACTTATAAGCTAGCTTATGGTCATCCAAACATGTACCCAAAAAATAAGTTAGCTTATAAGCTAGCTTATTTTTGCCAAACAATGCCTTAATCATTCAAAATACAAAAGTTTAATGGTTTTTTCATTCAAAAAAATAGTTTAAGAAATTAATTATTCAAAATGGGATAGTTTATTGGGTTTTTTTTGAACTTTTCCCTAAATTAAAACTAAGACATTTATTAGGTGTGTGAATTGATTCATCATTTAGAAAGGGGAAAAAAACATGTATTATCTTTCATATGGATGTAATACTAATTATCATTATATAAAATTTAAAAAATAACTAATTACATGTAAAACAGCTATCAAAAGGGTTGGGAGGGAGGGAGGGAGGGTTGACGATGACGAGTGGTCAATTGTAACAATAAAGGTGTGACTTATGTTACAACTCTTTATTTCACATTTTATGAAGAACGGATCCATAAATTAGTGTCATTGTATAATATAGTTAAAAAATAAATAAATAAGCATGATTTTTATCAACGTATTACCAACGTTTAATATCGCCCTATGTGTTTTTGGCCTAATTTCACCGTTTTAAACGATTTTTATAACTTTTTGTTTGATTTTGAACAATTTTTAAGTTTTTTTATCGATTTCGATGGACCTTTTTCTTTTTGGTTGATTACAAGAGTTTTTTTTTTGTTTTTGGTTGATTACAAGGTATGGTTGCACATTCTTGAACTTTTAAATATCATACGGTTATACCTTTCATAATCGTAAAATTTTTAACCTTTCGACGAAAAAATAATACAGTGACACGTGACACCGTATTCCATTAACTAAGTCCGTCCCTACATTTTATCTTATGGTATCATTGAATTACAATTTGGCACGCTAATTCTTTCTGTCCCTCAAAAGGGATAATTTAATTTTTAATTTATGATTCTTAGATTTATGGTTTTAAAATTTCGGTTTTAAAATAGACTTAGGCGCATTTGGTTTGCTGGAATATATTGGAATTGGACATTCCAAACCCGTGTTTGGTTTGTATGTGTAACATCACGGTTTTCAAAACGTCCATTCTCTATTTTAATCTCCAAAATTAATCATTTTAAAACCACCAAAATACGGGATATTAATTTTAGTCGAAACTTCGAAATGTACGCTTTAAAATATCGTTTTATAACCACTACTAACCGCATCGGTAAAATGTATAAGCAACCATGATTTTAAGGCTTACAACCCAAAAAAAAAGACATATTTACAATACTTCGGGGACATTTCTACCCGATATAACTATATACATAACCACCAAAAGAACATTATGACATAAGTACCAAAAGATCGAGTTGTCACTTCTAATCAACTTCACGATCTACTTTTCCACGGACTTGCTCTTATCTAATACTGCTTTGCAGTGCTATCGGTTGTCAACCGGAAGTCAATTCAGAAGCTACGTCCCAACTTCGTTATCCCATGTTGAGGTATCCTCCAAATATAACCAACATGTTTCAAATGATCCCTTCAATCTCTTGTTTGAATCACCAAAATGATGTTAGATCACCTCCAATTTTGTGAGAAATCGTTCCGCCATCATTCCAGAAGTTGTAGAAGTGAAATGGGGTTGAAAATTGGGCAAAAATTGTGTTTTAACCTCTTAAAAGTCGAACATATCCAGTTGGGTCGGGTTTGACCCGACTGGGTTGACCCATCACCCATTTTTAACCACTAAACACTAAAAATGGCATAACTTTTCGCTCAGAACTCCGTTTTCGATGAGGTTTTCGCCTACACGTTCGTAACGAGATAATGAACAACTTCCAACAAAAATATTTCAGAAAAAACCTACCAATAAAAGCAGTTTTACATATTTGTATACGTTATGCTCTCCTTTGCAATTTTGTCGTTTTTGATTTTGAGCTCGAAACCCCGTAAAAATTTTCCGACACTTCCAACAACTTCTAATAGGTCCAAAACTTAGTTCCCAAGCTTAACATCTCATCAAACACCTCTCATTAGAGTGTTGTGCGCGTAGTTTCCCGAAATAACATCGTACTTTGTAAAACCTGCATAAAATGCAATCTACGCGACTTTTTCGACATCCGTCATTTCTAGCACTTCATATTAACTTATTCAAAGGTGTTCCAACCTTTACATCACCATTTAGATCATTCGTTCAAGTTTTGGGTAGATTTTTCCTATTTAGGCACTCTAGTGACATACCCGATTTCCATTTAAGCAATGCACTTTGTATTTTAAACCCTCTCATCATCTAATTATGTCATTTGTGAGGTGTTAGCATCAATCTTACCTTCTACATATCAATCCAACTATGGGCTCTACTTATAGCTCACTATAACACTTACATTTTAGCAAATTCTCTTTTTACATAATTAACACATAAAACATGTTTTAACATATAATACATATTTAGAATCACTAGTTAAGCATATTTAGGAGAGTGGATGTTACAGTATGATTGTCAGGATTTGAAATCCTAAGATTTCTTTGAAATCCCTCCAACATAGAATTTTGAAATCCCAGAGGAATGACTAGGATTTCAAAGGATTTCGTAGGATGATATATAATAATGTTTAAAAATATGTTAAAAACAGTTGTTTCTAATAATCAGTTAAATAAAAGGCAATTTAATTACTTTTATATTTTTTCATAATTTTTTTAATGATTTTCTTTATAAATAATGAAATTCAAATCCATTCTAATCCTACAAACCAAATACACAAAAGGATTTCAAATCCAAACCCCTATATAAATTCAATTCATTTCATTTCATTCCTACAAACAAAACGGGCCCTCAGAGTTTAATTGTCTTGTAGATTTTTATGAGCTTGAGGGAGAACATTAAAAAAAATAGAGAATAAGAGAACCATGATCATCAATTGGTTTATAAGAGTTAGGGATGCTAAAAAAAAAGATCAATCCAACCCGAAAACCCCGAAAAAATTAACCCGAGGTAACTCGCCATATAATCGATACGAACTTTGGGCAACCTGAATCTATTAGGTTGCTATTGGATTAGACTCAAAGTAACTCGACCAACCCGATAATCCAATAAAATTTTTAGCGAATTCTCTAAAATTATTTGTATTTCTCTTTAATATGTATAAGTTGACAAAAACAACTCGGCAATTACGAGCAATGAAACTCATAATATAACATTATTGGAAAGTTACATATAATACGTACATATTTGAAGAATTTGTATATTCTTTTGAATGATTGATTGTATTTTGAATAAAGAGTTCCTTATTTTTATGTTTCCAACCCAACCAAACGACCAACCCGAACATGCTGAGTTGTGTTGCACTTTTTTTGTTTGGGTTGGGTTGAGTTGAAAATTTTCAAACCGCCAACTAGGGGTGTTCAAAAAAACCGTTGGATCGCTCAAACCGGTCGAACCAAGTCAAACCGGACCGTTTTTGGCGTTTTGAGCGGTCTGGCGGTCCGGTCTGGTCTGGAAAATTGCCAAACCGGGCGGTCCGGTCTGCGGTCTGGAGGTTTTTTTGGGCGGTTTAGACCAAACTGACCGCCAAATATATAATTAATTTTTTTTATATATACCTTTATTATAAAGAATAGATTATATAAAGCCCAAATGTCCAAGTATATACAAAAAGGCCCAAGATATTTTAAAAGACTGAAATCTTTATGGATTGTAGAATACAAAGAACTGAAAAATGAAGAAGTGAAGCATTTGATTTTATTTGCACTTTGCATATTACTTTTTTTTTAGTGTTTTGTCTTCGGATATTTAGTTAACTTTTGAGGACTTTATTCTTTATTTGAAATGGACTCAAGCCAACGAGCCTTTAAAATTCAAAGTTTTATATGTTTTTATGTTTAAACTTAAACGTCCACTAAAATGCACAAACCGCCTAAACCGGTCGACCAAACCGCCTAAACCGCGGTCCGACTTGACCGGTCTGGGCACTTGATGTCAAACCGCTCGGTTTGAAAATTCAATAAACCGCCACTTACGGTTTGGTTTGTGGTCTGAGGGGTTAAACCGCCCAAACTGGACCGCGAACACCCCTACCGCCAACATTGGGTTGGGTTGTTCAAATGTCTTCAACCTGATCAACTATTTGAACAACCCAACTCGTGAACACCTCTAATAAGAGCAGTTACATTTGAATCTAAGTCATCTATTTTTTATATCTATCGGTTGATAGATGATTCAACTGTTCTCCATTTTTTGAGATTAATTTTTTAACCACCCTCTAAAATTGGTTGTCTATTTATGATCTTTTTTATGGGACTTTTAGAGCACCTCCAACTGTTTTCTTCATAATATCTTTAAAGTGGATAAACTAAAATCAACATCTCCAACATTCAACCTTAATAGTTTTTTTTAAAGATTTTAATATTAATTATATTGTTAAAATATTCAATAATATAGAATATATTCTCTCTTTTTCTCCATTTCATTTTATTGGTACCTCATCCATTTCACTTTTGAGGATTCTTCAAATTTGTAGAGACTTTCCTTCTTCTCTCATACTCTCCATATTTCTAAAAAAAAATTGAATAATTTGGAGGGAAAAAAACATAAAAACTCAGAAAATCTCATTTTTTGCTATTTTAAAAGAGTTGTGGTGATACTTTTAAAGATTTAGGTTATGTTTGTCAAACTAGTTGGTAACTGATAAACTAGCTTTTTAAAACGCTACTATAAGTAGCTTTTCAATAAGCTAGTTTATGGTTATCCAAACATGTACAAAAAAAACTACTTATAAACTAGTTTTTTTTGCAAAACAATGCCTTAGTGTTGTCTCAATTATTGTAATGTGGTTGTAATGATAGCGGTAAGGTGTGAGGTGATACTAATAAGTAAAACATTGAAAATATTCAGAATTAGTAACAAATAATACAAAAATAACAATTGTAATAAAAGGATAATGATAAATTTTATCACATTATAAATTTATAATATAATAAAACATTAAATTTGTTTTTGATTTAGTGTAGTTCATTTAACGTTATTAATGTGTGAGACGTAAGTAAAAGTGACAAATATGAATCAAGACTAGAACTAAATACGTTTGGTTCAATTTCGACTCGGTTCAGAACCAAAGTCAAACTAAGGGGGTGTTCGGTTGTGGCTTAATGGGCTATATAACTTATTCGTTCAGCCATACATTGATATTCGGAAGTGGCTTATTGGGTCAGAAATGAGCTTATTCGCTCAGCTTGGTAACATAAGTCATATGCATACAACCCTTCCTTTTCCATCCTTACCCCTCTTTATAAAACAAAAGAAAAAAAAAACAGAACCAAGGTCGGTCTCTTCCCCCCCCCCCCCCCACACTCCATCTCCGACCGTTTCCTCCCCTCCCCCACAATCCATCTCCGACAGTCTCTTCCCCTCCCCACACTCCATCTCAGGCGGTCTCCTCCCTTCCCCCACAGTCCATCTCCGGCGGTCTCCTCCTCTCCCCCACACTCCATCTCCGTCGAATGCCAACTAAAAGAAACTGTATTGTTTGAACATAAGTTATGTTGTTTTAACGGTGATGCTTTGTTTTTGGTTTTAAACCGATTTTGAAATCTTCTTTGTTGTTTGAAATCTTCTGTATTGTTTGAAATCAATTTTGAACGCAAAAGTTGTGTTGTTTGAAATCAATTTAGGGTTTTGATCTAAAAGTTTATTTGGTTTAGGGTTTTGATCTAGAAGTTTATTTGATTTAGGGGTTTTGATTTAGGGGCAAGTCTGCTTGAAATTCCATATATAGATAGAGGGGTAAAACGGACTGTTTATTCAGCCCAACAACCGAACAATAATTTATCTGATATCATTTAGACAACTTTATCAATACAAACGGTTTTATCCATACATGTCTTAATGGAAAATGAACCGAACAACCCCTAATTCTAATTTTAAAAACTTGCAACTACGTTGTTTGTGCAAAAGAGTTCGTGTCCGACAACCTCCGATCTGACTCACACTGGCCCATCCAAACAATGTCATGTTATGGGTACACGGCACCTCGTTAGGTGGCTACTGAAGAACCTGATGCCACAATAAGCTCGATCCCAAAAGAAATTGTAACTCCCACTGCACACTATTATTATCAAACTCGGACTCTTACATGTTTGTGTAAGAATACCACTACATTGAAAACCAAACAATAACAAATGAGTTTAAATCATTTTGATCCTCGGTTTCAATCTAAATCCACGCCCGTACACCGTATTAATTATGTGTATGTAATTAAATTGGGTTGAATACGTATAAAGGTTCCGAATTGATGACGTCACCTTTTGGGTGGTTAATGTCCTCTAAAAATTTATTGTGTGAAGAAACATGTAGAGATGGGGTTAATGAGAATAAATAGACACCACATTGGTTGTCGGTTAGTTATTGATTGGGTGTTTTTTCTTTCACTTTTTAGGGTACACCACCGATTTAAAGGACGGTAATTTTTAAAATTAAAAAAATTCCTAGTTTTAGAAAGCTTATACATACATACATACATACATACATATATATAATGATTTTTTAAAAAAACAAAAAAAAACATACATAAAAACGTCTTGTAGTTCTGCAAGCAACAAAACCACCTCGAAGTAAGCTAACACGAAACAAAATTAACCTGAACTAAGGGACTTTTTGACAGTTGCTGAATTATTTGATTCATGATGATTAAGTTGTCAGAATGATTAAAAGACTGTTATGATATAGTGTAAAATGAAATATCGTTGTTTGGTAATTGTTCATGATGAAATTAGGGGGCTGAATGGTTAAGGGAGTCACAAAATACAAAATCATTAAAAGAGTTTTAGAACCATTAAGAGACAAAAAAAAATTGATAAACAAGATTCACCTTTTAACGATTCAGAATTTGTCTCTTAATGGAATATTAAGAAGTAACAAACCGCCCTAAACTGGACAAAAGAACAAAAACAACAATAAAAGTCAAGACCAGGCACATCCTTACCACCCTAGTTACTAGCGACCAAATGAATCAAGACTCTAATGGGGACATCAAAAAATGGCTCAGCCAAAGGTCATGCAAAATACGATTTGTATGAATTCATCTCTAGATACAGTCCTAAGATCTACAGACCTATTATTTGCAGGTATACAAACTAGATCATGTAATTATATTACATTATTATTTTTAATAATATATTTTTGAAATATTTATTTAAGATTTCATTGTTTATTCTTATTTATTTAAGTCTTAAACTTATTGTTTAACGAAAATTATTTAAATTTTACATTTTGAAAATTTATAAATTTTTACAACACGCTTATAAAATACATGTAAAAATCAAGACTATAAATAGCGTGATGGCAAGGTTAAACCTCAACTTTTAAGAGTCATGTCAAGACCGTGACGTTTTCCAATGTGTGACGACGACAATTATGTATATCATATATATGTATGTATATAATAGATACACGTTTGTTTTCTACTATTGATACTAAACAATTTAAATTATATTATACATTTAAAACTAAAAAGCAAGACATTGAAAAGGTACAAAGAAATCAAAATATTACGTTATACAAACCGTGCATTGGGGTATCGCATGCCACAAACTTAATGTGATGTCAGACACAAATCTTAAGTCACGGTCACCTGTGTCGGATCTAGGAAATTTATAGAGTGGGGGCACTTAAGAAATTAAACTAAGTACTAATATACCATATCATTATACTTAATAATAAGTGATTACATAAGTTGATTTTTACGAGTTTTCATCATCTGAAAACGAGTCATTACATCTTGATTTGTAACCTTAGCAAGTACTTCTTTTTCTACGACACAAATTACACACGCATTCAAAAAATCGTCACAAATGCGATTGCGCAAAGCTGACTTTACAAGCTTCATTGCAGAAAATCATCTCCCAACTGTTGCGGTTGCAACAAGCAAAACCAATGCAAGCTTCAATAATCGATAAACCAAAGAAAACACATGATGTTTCCTTGTTTCGATCATCACTTTACCAATGGAGAAGAAGGAATCGCCGGCGGCCGGCCGACTTGCTGTTGCCGCTAATCGCGTTGGATGAGAAGAGGGGAGGGAGTCGCCGGCTGAAGATGGGGTTCCCGGTATTTTCACTAGGGGGATGAATGGCAATTTCAGTAAAAAAAAAAATTAACCTAGGTATTTTTTTTAACTTTTTGACTAGGGTCCCATCCCCCACATTTAATACATTGAGTCCGCCCCTAACGGCCACGACAACTGTCATGATAAACCTTTTAAATACTGATAAAAGTAGACTTTTATATAGAAGAAAATCAAATTATAGTCTATAGATGTAATAACCAAAAAATTCAAGCACAACCATAACATGACATAATCCCAAAACCAAAGGTTTACAATAGCAAAACAAAGTATTTAACAACGGAAGTCTTGACTACAACCGAAAGTTTCTAATATAAAAGTCAAATGATGTAACACCCTTAATTATGGAAATAACAACTTATTTAAAATTTTCTAAATACATCAATAAACGATTCGTCTATAATCACAATTTAAGAATTAATCTCAATATATACACATATCCTGTACAACAATCTATGATAAGGACGGGTGCTACTAAACCCAAAATCATTTACTATCTCCAATCTACGGAAGACTTCAACAACTACTTACTCTTGCACAAAGCTAAGGCTCGACTCCTCAACGCATTGTTAGAACCGAACCCCCAACAGGAACCTGATGCACATGCCGACAAATAAAAGGGGTTAGGCTTAACGCCTAGTGAGCTCAAGAGTTTTCAACACATATAAATTAATCATTTAGAAAGGAAGGATGCGAATAAAAATCATAATCTTTCAAAATGATATTCTTCACTTATGAAAACGACTCGTTTATCAATAACTATGCATTTTGTACGAAAGAGACACCGAGTTAATTGTTAACCAAACCAAGCTATTTTAAAGACGAGGATCTCAATATGATACGCACTTATGTAATGTAAACCGGAACGTGCTAAAAGTAAAATAGAGAGCGGACTCCCAATTTTATAAAACACGGTTAACACCTTATAACTTGAAATACCCAACACGGGTGAAATGTGACACACAACCCGTAAGCATAGATGAAAATCTATATAATTAAATATCGCCATGAACACGGCATTAGACCCAAAACTCACACGACCATAAAATGGACGAAAATAAATACCGACACGTGGAAACGACACATTCCATTCAAACTTTAATATTCGTGGGAAGAACCCCATATTAAAGCCATCATTTATCGTCGACCACTTAAAAACCCAATTTGGTAAAATACAACATTACCATTTAAAATACCACGAATCAACGATGGGGAGATCCGTATATACTGAGAATAGAGTAACACGCAAGTAGGCCGTTCACGCGACTTCCTTGTATGCCATCTAAACGTTTCCATCTTGGGTAGCGAGAACACGTGAATGGGGCCACCCGCGATGTTATTGGATTTCACCACAGATCCCGACATCCTGGTTCCCATGCCTCCACGGACATCATACCACGAACCGTTTATGCCTCTGGCCTTACTCCGTCGAGTTCCACTTTCGAGGACTTACAGACGTGGGTGCCTATCCAATCTAGACGAGTTCCAACTCAGCGGCTCGTGCCACTTATTGTCCACCCGCTAGCAACCCGAGCGGTCACTACATCTAACCCAAAATCTCAAGCCTTACAATACCGACAGACTTACGTGCCTATGGATCCATTACAACACTGTCTAACATTACATGACTCCAATTGAATGACCAAAGCACCCAAAACATGTAATTCACCAATGACCCGATTTAATCGGCATCATTCTCAAAACCCACGACGGTTATAAATCCGGACAAATGTCCACACGACTCATTTAGTCAAAACCGAGCCAAAGACCCAACACTTTACATAATTCACCAACGAAAGCCTTTGTAAACATTAAAAACACGTTTAACCGACTGACGAAGACACAATGACCCAAAAGTATAATTAATATCAAACTCAACATTGTTTGAGGCAAACCGTTTTCCAAATAGACTCTTCACCCTTATTTTCTCCAAAATGCCTCATGACGCAATTATGCACATTTTCTAAATAGTTGTAAATACAAAATCATGCAAATGACGTTTACATCAAATGGACTCCATTTATACAATATACTTCAATGGAATATATCCAAAATGCTTTATTTGACAATATGCCCAAAATCACAAAGATGCATGTTTCATGAGTTTATAAAGATAAGTGTAACCAAATACCCAAACTTATCAGCAGTTAACAATTTGATGTAAAACACAAACATTTTAAAATAACATTTTGGCATATACACTGTTTTCATAAACCATCTTGAACTCACCTCGCTAGATTTAGGCTAAATCTAGATTTTTCCCCCAACTAGAGCTCCTTTGAAGAACACTTGGGTTCTCAAGACAAAACTTCCAAAATCTAAATCCATACATATTCAACCATAAATAAACATAATCAACCACAAAGAATCGTTCCCAAGTTGTACATATGAATACCTCAACTAATACCGAAACCCTAACTTCCATAACCGAAGAGAATAGAAGATTACCTTAACCCAAGCTTGAATCCACCAACCAAAACATTTCTAGTTCACCAAAACGAACCATAACTTCAAATCTTCAAATGATGAAAAGGTTTAGATGAGATCCCCAAGAACTTGGTGAGGAAGATGAAGATGGAGGTGGTTCATGACCTCAACTAATTAGATGTTGAGGATTCATGTAGTTTGAGGAGGAAAACCCTCATAATGGGCTAGGGTTCGATGTTTTGGGTTTAGGGGCCGGTTTGGGAGAGAAAAGGGGAAGAGATTTAGGTTTTGGGGTTGAGGAATGAGATCTAATGGCTGAACATTGGGTTTTTATCTCGACAGCGCGTTTCGCGGGTTATGCCGCGACCCCAAGTCGCGGCATAAGTCGCCCGTTTCCTTCAGAACAGTGAGTTACGCGGCTTGTGCCACGACCCCACGTCGCGCCACAACTCGCGGCAGCCCAAACCTCGGTTTTCTTCTCGTTCACTGTTTTGGCCATAACTTCTTCGTTATAGCTCCGATTTTGCTCCGAAAAAAACCGTTGGACTCGTAATTGAATCCTTCATCTATTAAGACTATAAAATATAGGATTCAAGTCCAAAATCAAATAACTTATTTTTCCTTGATATAACGATTTCTGTAATAACTCGAAATGGTGCCTCTCAAAATCGGGGTGTTACAATCCTCCCAACCTTGAAAGAGATTTCGTCCTCGAAATCACTCCTCTCGATGGAACGCAGGCAGTTGAAAATATTGTCCTTAATTCATTTGCAAAAACCGCTAACACGACTCTTACACCGATATTCACGTTTGCCTTCCCTCTTGGGCACAATATACTCATAACCGAGCGAACACTGAACTCTCCAAAGTAACATTTTACCCACAAGGTTACGGTCGCCTCCCAACCTTGGATAACAATTACCACCTCCGGGTAATTTATGACTCCAACTTCTCTCCGATCAATTCCTTCGGTCTAAACGATTTCGAACCCAACATTAAAGATCATGATCACACTTCCAAAATCCTTAGATTTCAACTGATCCATTCCTAATATCTATACAGACATTCTTCTAAGGCGCACTATTACGTCCTTTATGTAACTGGTTAACACAGATTCGGTTGTCACTCAACTCCTATCCAACACCAATCTCACATCATTCCTAAAGTAACATCCTTATCACCACAAGAATGCTTGGGTACATCGATACTCAATCCTCAATACCCAAACTCCTTTCACAATCCATTTCCGAAAGGTCACTATTTTCCATAATCCAACCGGGGTACATCCATCCATTCCAAGATCCATTAACCTCAAGAAAACAAGTCGACGCCTAGGACTAAACGGTGACCTCGAAAACGTGGGCATCTCGCCCAAAATTCCATTCCAGCCGGATTTTCGCACAAATGTTGACACCTAACAGAGAGCTAAATTTTCAAATCTTACATCTCTAGCAGACAGATCACCAAAATTTCCTTTAATCGCAGACCCGCTAAGACGGTACACCAACCACATAAGCCATGGTGTCACACCGCCGAGCAAACCACCAAAACGAAACCCAAATTAATCGTCAATAATTACCTAAAACTTTAACTCGCATGATCACCGAAGCATAAAATCACCCCCTTATTTCCATTAATCGGGCGCACCGATTTATCACTGAAACCCAAGATCCAAGACTGTCCGCAAGGCGGATCATCCGACGCTTCAAATCCCAAGAACTTCCTTAGTCCCTAAATACAACTCCTTTTTTTTCCTACGGGGTTTTTAATTCTACACGCCCAATGAGTTCAAGGTTTTTCGACCAATATACCAATTTGAAATTTATAAACTTTCAAATACATAAACGGTTAAACGGTTAGACGTGCGGTAAAATACCCTACCGTACAACCGATAGGTTTCAAGATTGGTTAACAACACAGAGCACATGAAACTATTTCAAAAAATTCATTTGTGCAATACTTATGTTAATAAGGATAATAATAAAACATGTGCGATAATTTACACTATACACGTGAAAATAGGTTCTTGCACCACAACACGTGCAATATAGGTTTGTACAACTCAAAGGAGAACTCAAAATCTTAATTTTAGAATTCTGCCCCTTTAAACGAAAGGCATTGAGACATAAAGATATAAACAACTCTATATGCAACAATTCTTTCCCAAAGCTCAAAAGAATTATGGGAATGCCAATGAGATTTCAAACCGAGTTTAAGCTTTAAGCCAAAAAGATAAACACATTTGACCCCAACAGAAATTTTAACGACAAGAATGTCGTTAACTCGATAAATGCATTGCATAAATTTCTATCAGTAAAAGTGGATGATTGAATTACGATCAGAACAAAAGTCTTGTTTGAAATAACGAAGATCTTTTTTTCATGTTTACACACACCGACGTTATAATTAAATCCAAATGCAAAAAGCATGCAACGAATGACATTTGTATAAAATTCAACGTTTAACGCACACAATGATGCATATGTACATGTCCTCAAAATTATTTACGCAACGCAAAATGATGTAAGACGAGACACCCTAAACCCGACTGAATTTTCGTAAGACTTACTAACGTGAAAACCAATTGGTGTCAAACTTTCATTACTCCACAAAAGTGTAAAACGACAATACGTTTAAAATATTAAACTTTTAGGAGTTTCCTCCTTTTACTGAAATGAAAGGTAAAATAGCGTTTTACAAAATTTACATGGGACACGACGTTAAATAACTTGCAAGCTTAAAAGAAGCAAAATTAAAACTCACGCATAAAAAGACATCGTATAAAACAATACTCCAGAAAATTTCAACAAAACTCACACAAACTAAAATTCTCAAGAAATTCTGACTCAATGCGTGGGAATAACTTTTCCTTTAAAACCATTGACATATGTGCAGGAGATCCAATGCCTAGGTTAAAATCTCATAGCTACTTGCCCAATACTCAAATGACATTAAAACAAGGAGATTACAATATCCGAAAAATAACGTTAGACACGGAATGTGGACGAAGAGATTTTTAACAACAATATGCAGTTGCGTGCAACAAAACAATCTTATGCATGCTTAAACTCGTGGTTTAAAATCCGATGAGTAATAAATGCTTTATCAAGACTTATAATATAGCTCACTTTATGTTTTGAGAACACGAGAAACAATTTATGCAAACTCCTTTTAGAAATAAATTTCGTGCATAGATTTGGTCGGCACTCAGCATCTTAGGACTACACTCCTCCATTCTCCGACATACTATTGTCATCCGGATGCATCAAACATCTTAGAGCAACAATCCCATTAATTAACTTACAAATTCTCCCCGAAATAGAATCGGTCTAACAAACTCACGGTTCTAAACCAACCAATAAATCCAACTCAAGATGATCAACTTAATGCATTCATCGCACTTAACTATCACTCCAAAGTAACATTGCCATAAACATCAATCCTTCCTTAGCTTACTCCCTTCGAAACTTTCTCACTACCCCAACGGTCATCATACCCAGGTAGTTCAAGTATACATATGTAGCATGTAGGTTCACCATAACACTGGCCAGGTGCCATTATGAACGTACCGTACATAATCATCCTTGCGACCCTCGACACGTTTCCCGTTTCCCGTTTCTAACGACTTGCTCAACCTTAAAATATCTTATCTTAAGGTACCTAATGTGCAACTTCACTTACAATCACTTATAAAAACGCTAGTTTGAGTCTAGGCATCCAAAAATCAATACCTAATTCTCTCAAACTTAAGCTCTGATACTAACTTGTAACACCCTTAATTCTGGAAATAACAACTTATTTAAAATTTTCTAAATACATCAATAAATGATTTGTCTATAATCACAATTTAAGAATTAACCTCAATATATACACATATCATGTACAACAATCTATGATAAGGACGAGTGCTACTAAACCCAAAATCAGTTACTATCTCCAATCTACGGAAGACTTCAACAACTACTTACTCTTGCACAAAGCTAAGGCTCGACTCCTCAATGCACTGTTAGAATCGAACCCCCAACAGGAACCTGATGAACATGCTGACAAATAAAAGGGGTTAGGCATAACGTCTAGTGAGCTCAAGAGTTTTCAACACATATAAATTAATCATTTAGAAAGGAAGGATGCGAATAAAAATCATAATCTTTCAAAATGATATTCTTCACTTATGAAAACGACTCGTTTATCAATAACTATGCATTTTGTACGAAAGAGACACCGAGTTAATTGTTAACCAAACCAAGCTATTTTAAAGACGAGGATCTCAATATGATACGCACTTATGTAATGTAAACCGGAACGTGCTAAAAGTAAAATAGAGAGCGGACTCCCAATTTTATAAAACACGGTGAATACATTATAACTTGAAATACCCAACACGGGTGAAATGTGACACACAACCCGTAAGCATAGATGAAAATCTATATAATTAAATATCGCCATGAACACGACATTAGACCCAAAACTCACACGACCATAAAATGGACGAAAATAAATACCGACACGTGGAAACGACACATTCCATTCAAACTTTAATATTCGTGGGAAGAACCCCATATTAAAGCCATCATTTACCGTCGACCACTTAAAAACCCAATTTGGTAAAATACAACATTACCATTTAAAATATCACGAATCAACGATGGGGAGATCCATATATACTGAGAACAGAGTAACACGCAAGTAGGCCGTTCACGCGACTTCCTTGTATGCCATCTAAATGTTTCCATCTTGGGTGGCGAGAACACGTGAATGGGGCCACCCACGATGTTATTGGATTTCACCACAGATCCCGACATCCTGGTTCCCATGCCTCCACGGACATCATACCATAGACCGTTTATGCCTCTGGCCTTACTCCGTCGAGTTCCACTTTCGAGGACTTACAGACGTGGGTGCCTATCCAATCTAGACGAGTTCCAACTCAGCGGCTCGTGCCACTTATTGTCCACCCGCTAGCAACCCGAGCGGTCACTACATGTAACCCAAAACCTCAGGCCTTACAATACCGACAGACTTACGTGCCTATGGATCCATTACAACACTGTCTAACATTACATGACTCCAGTTGAATGACCAAAGCACCCAAAACATGTAATTCACCAATGACCCGATTTAATCGGCATCATTCTCAAAACCCACGACGGTTATAAATCCGGACAAATGTCCACACGACTCATTTAGTCAAAACCGAGCCAAAGACCCAACACTTTACGTAATTCACTAACGAAAGCCTTTGTAAACATTAAAAACACGTTTAACCGACTAACGAAGACACAATGACCCAAAAGTATAATTAATATCAAACTCAACATTGTTTTAGGCAAACCGTTTTCCAAATAGACTTTGCACCCTTATTTTCTCCAAAATGCCTCATGACGCAATTATGCACATTTTCTAAATAGTCGTAAATACAAAATCATGCAAATGACGTTTACATCAAATGGACTCTGTAACACCCCTAATTTCGTTATGTAACCTTGGTATTCTAGTGTTAAGCTTTTGTCGCTAGCACCGCGTTTGTTACCAAATTTGAGTTTGGCCTTTGGTGGTTTTGGACAAACCACAGTGAACTACGCGAGTTATGCCGTGGGTTGAGGTCGCGGTATAACCCGCGAAACCCACTAGATGTCTTGGGTTTTAGGGACACGGGCGAGTTATGCCGCGGATGGAAGTCGCGGCATAACCCGCGAAGCTCTCCTGGCCGACTTAAGGGTTTCCACCCAAAATATCTCTCATTTCTCAATCTCATTCTCTCTCTTCAAATTCTCTCTCTCTCTCTCTAAGATTTCTCTTTGGTTTCTTCGATCTTTGAAGCTCTGTTGATCGCTAGTATTAAGTGCATTGCTCGGGGTTTCGGTGTGTAAAGCTTCACCTCTTCGTCGTGGTCGATATCTGGTTTTCGGGTTTTCGTATAAACCTGTTTGGTGAGTTCCTACTACATTTTACAAACTTTATACATATCAAACTCTTATTTGCGAAATCCGAAGTATTTCTACGGTATGATTTCATGTTCTCTACATTTTGATATAAATGAAGTTTTTGGTGATTTTCGGGGTTCCCGATCAGTTTTAACCAAAATGACGGGTTCCGCCTTATTTGAAGTAAAAAATATGTTTTGCTCGCACATTATGTTGGTTATGGGAAATAATGTCTATGAACTCATTTTAATGATTTTCATTCTTACCAGAAGTTGAACTGGATATGATATCTTGTTTATAAAAATGTGTTTATACCATATGTTTATTTATGGTTGATCACATAGGTTGTTGTGATGAGTCCTTACCATTACTAGTGGATCCCTAGGTTTTGGAGTAGACTGTGTTATTGGGAGGTAATATTCCCCATTTTGTAACTATGGATGCATATGTTCCTAGAGGGCAACTTGGTACGGTTATGTGAGGCCGGATACTAGCCATGGTTCATAGTGATCCTAGTGAAGGAGTATACATTGGTTTCCCTTGGGAGCGCGATCTCACCTCGTAGCACGGACTCTGGGTTCATTGCTGAGGACTCCAAGTGTTTAGCTCATAACTCGGATTTGTGGTCTACTTTGTGTTACACCATTATCCTTGGTAAAATGGTCCTTTTATCACCGTTTAAGAGTTTTGGACCGAAGAGGCCCGGTTGTGGCGAAATGTTATCTTTACGAACTAAACCTTTATGAAAAGATTTCTTTATGATACTGATGTTTATATCTTTCGAGCTTTATAAACTGTATGTTCTCACCAGGCTTTAAAGTCTGACACTTTTTCTCAAATGATATGTATAACAGGTTTCCCTTAGCGGTGGGATGCAGCGGGTTTTGAGAGACGAGTTGGGTTTCGGGGCTTTTTGAGAGGATTAAAGTGTTGATAGTTGGGCATTGTTAAGTCCCATTCTTTTGATGATTAATGGATGTCAACTGATGTAATCTAGATAGTTATGTTTAGATTAGTCTGTTGATGAATTCTAAATCCGTACAGGTTTTTGTAAAGTCTTAAGGACTGACACACCTTTTCGAGAGGTTTATACCAATGTAGTTGTCTTATTGCCTTATTTATGAAGTTTTAATTTACTCTGATTTTTAGGGTGTTACAGACTCCATTTATACAATATACTTCAATGGAATATATCCAAAATGCTTTATTTGACAATATGCTCAAAATCACAAAGATGCATGTTTCATGAGTTTATAAAGATAAGTGTAACTAAATACCCAAACTTATCAGCAGTTAACAATTTGATGTAAAACACAAACATTTTAAAATAACATTTTGGCATGTACACCGTTTTCATAAACCATCTTGAACTCACCTCGCTAGATTTAGGCTAAATCTAGATTTTCCCCCCAACTAGAGCTCCTTTAAAGAACACTTGAGTTCTCAAGACAAAACTTCCAAAACCTAAATCCATACATATTCAACCATAAATAAACATAATCAACCACAAAGAATCGTTCCCAAGCTGTGCATATGAATACCTCAACTAATACCGAAACCCTAACTTCCATAACCGAAGAGAATAGAAGATTACATTAACCCAAACTTGAATCCACCAACCAAACCATTTCTAGTTCACTAAAACGAACCATAACTTCAAATCTTCAAATGATGAAAAGGTTTAGATGAGATCCCCAAGAACTTGGTGAGGAAGATGAAGATGGAGGTGGTTCATGACCTCAACTAGTTAGATGATGAGGATTCATGTGGTTTGAGGAGGAAAACCCTCAAAATGGGCTAGGGTTCGATGTTTTGGGTTAGGGGCCAGTTTGGGAGAGAAAAGGGGAAGAGATTAGGGTTTGGGGTTGAGGAATGAGATCTAATGGCTGAACATTGGGTTTTTATCTCGACAGCGCATTTCGCGGGTTATGCCGCGACCCCAAGTCGCGGCATAAGTCGCCCGTTTCCTTCAGAACAGTGAGTTACGCGGCTTGTGCCGCGACCCCACGTCGCGCCACAACTCGCGGCAGCCCAAACCTCGGTTTTCTTCTCGTTCACTGTTTTGGCCATAACTTCTTCGTTATAGCTCCGATTTTGCTCCGGAAAAAACCGTTGGACTCGTAATTGAATCCTTCATCTATTAAGACTATAAAATCTAGGATTCAAGTCCAAAATCAAATAACTTATTTTTCCTTGATATAACGATTTCTGTAATAACTCGAAATGGTGCCTCTCGAAATCGGGGTGTTACAAATGAACTAAACTAAGCCTTCACTAGAGTCTGCTAACAACTCTACACCTTCTCTTTTCCTTTTCCGGGAGCTCCGCAAGCGTTTCTTCCTGAAAATGGGTTTTTATGATTGAAAAGCGAGGGTTATATCGTATGGTCTAGTGCATTCCTGACAAGCATTTAAAATCCAAGAAGTATAAATAAATACAACAATTTTAACAACAATTAACGTCCATGTTGCGTTCCCAAAGCGGGATACGCCATGATCAGTTGTGTCCCGTTTTCCCGTCACCTTATGCACATCCATGATTGGGGCCCAAGCAGACTCCCCTCTCGTCTTGGGGCCCAAGCAGACTCCCCGTCCACATGTGCAGGAAACGAATTCCACGCACATTGGAATTGTGAGATTTCTGTGATCATCGCAATTTCAACATTTCCCAAATCATACATATAGTGCAGAAATTCATATATATTGCAAAATAAACAGTTAAACTTACGAGTACATTTTACAAAATAACATTCAGTTAACAACATGTTCTCATTTACCCCAATTTCAGTTTCAAGACATTTCAAAAAGGTTAAGAGGTTTTGAAGTCAGAAACTCACCTGCTCGCGAAAGTGACCCACTTAAATTAATATCGATCTCCTACAAATGATTAAAGAACAAAAGAGAATAATCACTAAAAGGCACTTACCAGAAAATGAAATTACAGTTCTAAAACTAACCCCGGACTCGAAACGCCCGGATTCCCCCGGGTTCACGGTCGACCGGGACTTCCCCGGGTCCCCCCGGTTCCCGGAGCCCCCCGGTACTCGGTGCCATCGAGCCTCCCCCAGTTCCCGGCAGCGTCCGGGTCTCCCTCGGTTCCCGGCGCCTCCCAGTTCCCGGCTGCGATTTCGGTTTCAAAAACCCCATCCCCAATTTCTTCGAAGGAAACAGTTCCCAATCCAGGCTCTAATTAATCTCAACCATCTTAAACTACTTGACAAAGGAATTTATGCTTAATCAACAATAAACACCTTCCAAAACTACACCCAATATCCTGATTTAAATCCCAAGATCAAAACAATTAACCCTAAAATCTAACATCAGACATCCCCAATCCAATTCCCAAACCCTTGCCCTCGTTCCTTCGGTCGCCGCCTTCAAACCCAAACGCAGAAAGAATAGAAAGGAAATTTTAGGGATTTGTCCCTTTAAATATTTACCCCGAATTTACACTTTTAGCCCCTCAAATTCCAAATTTTACCAAATAATAAGTCATGACTTTACAAATCCAATACTTTTCACAAATGATCCTTACAATAGATGTTTAATATATCTATTATAAAAAATGTTCCTCAAATTAATAAACTAACTGAAAATACATTAATCTTTAAAATAATTTGCCATTTTTTAAAAACATTGAGTTTTTTTTAATACATTTTAAATTAAAAGTTGTAAAAACAAAAAATCCAAATGTATTAAATTTAATGATACTAAAATCCTTATTTACAGTTTCATTAACGAATATCTATTGAAAAAATTAACAAAATTCTTTTCATTTATCATAACAATGTTTCGTCAAAAAATAGCATAAAAATGCTTATATGGCATTTTGTTTACACGATATTTCAGTTATAAAGGTTTAATTTGTAACACCCATATTTTAGGTAAGTAAAGTTGCCCCCTCTTCCTGTTATATTAATGTTGATGGTCAATTTTGTTTTGGCAAATTAAATGCCTAATGGTTCAGGAGTGTTTCGTGGTCAAAAAATCGAATTTCGATGTTCGGTACGAGTGGGGCGACCTTGCCATATGACTGTGACATGGTCATTGTCGCCAAGGGAATGTCGTGAGGTTGGAATGGCACACAGTACACATTGCACGACTATGTCCGGCGAGAGTGCCCTCGGGCACAATCGCAAGGCATTGTCACAGAGGGGTTGGTGCTCTCAGTACAAACTAGGTGACTATGCCTGGCGAAAATGTCCTGGGCAAAATCGCAGGGCATAGTCGCAAACTCGCGATCGGGGGGCAAAGGGTTTTAATCTGATTTCTTTCAGTTTTCTCTCATTTACTCTTCACCCAACTTCAACCTAAATCATTTTCTTCCCTCTCTCTTTATTGAAAGCGACTAAGAAGCATTTAAGGCTCCTTTTCCATCTTGCTTCAAGTTTTTATCATTATCAAGCTAGGATTTGGAAGCTACACACTAAGGGTTTCACCATCTCCTTCATACTTAAGAAATTTCTAGGGTTTTGGAGATTTTTGGGTTTTAGACAAAACCTAGTATTGTGAGTCCATCCTTCCTTTCTAAACTTTTATATGTGCCAAAATATGTCCATATTAATTTCTTTAAGGTTTCCCTTAAACATTTTATAAGTTTGAGAAGAAAATGTGAGTTTCTTATAGTTTCATACAAATTATTTATGGATATTATGGGATATACTTGTAAAACCTATAATCAAGGGTTTTGAGAGTTATTTGAGTTTTGGAAAATAATAATGATAATTTATTGTTGTAGTCACTCTTTGAGTATAAATGTGATGGGTTTTAGCTATGAATGGATTTGTTTACAAGTGTTGTGTAACTAGACTAAATGTAATTGATCTATAGACATAGAAGCCGGTTTATGTGTTGAAGGAATATTCCCGTATTGTAACGAGAAATAGGCATGTGGCCAAGATTGTAGTTGTAGGCTCATTGAGTCAGACAACGAACAAAGACTGATAATTGTAATTTTTTTGTGAACGAGTGAAATCTAGGATTATTGGGAGTATTTTGCCATTAATTTTAAAGGGGTAAAGGGCTGTTTGGTTGGTTTTCCATTAAGTTCTGTATGGATAAAGTTGTCTGTGTGGATTAATCTGTCTGTATAGATTTAGAAGGTTTTTATTTTAGAGAGCTTTTTCATAGATGGAAGGAACGTGTTTTTTAATGGGAGTGACTGGTTTGGAAAAAAACTTGGCTTTCTGCATAAAGCTCCCCCTTGAAATCTTACTGAATAAGCCACTTTCTATATCATTAAGCCACTACCAAACAGTCATATATAGCTGACTGAATAAGCTGTCAGCCTCATTAAGCTCATTAAGCTGCTAACAAACAGACCCTAAATGTGATAACCAATAATCTGTAGTGGGGAGTCAACCTATTTGGAGCATTACTTGGAGATAGATTTGATATTATTCTTTGGTGGTCATAGCGACACCCGTTTATAATCTAGGCTTAGAATGTGGTTTGATATTACATTTAGGTTGTTAACTATCGATCATTGTAAATTGTTAACTCCATCACTACTTTCCCATTTTAGGTGATTATATTCCATGTTAAGTTCTTTTATATCTTATTTTAATTGGTTTAAATTATCCCCTATTTTTTAGGTAATTACATAATTATTGTCCTCTTATAATTTATACTTACTACACGTAACTTAAGTGATCAGATTATTATAGTTTATTTGTTACGATCTTTTGTATTTTAATTATTTTCTAACACAACATTACAACATTTTTAAAATAAATTATTTTGTAACATAGTTGTAATTATAATAACTTTTTTAATGGTACAATTAAGGAGCTTATAAACACTTGGAAAATTGATCGAAATAGTCAATTTCTCCGTCAATATTCACTTTTTAGTTGTGTTTTTAATCAAATTCCTATTTTCGCTAGAGTTTACGCAAATGTCTTACGCATTTGCTTAAACTTGATTTTTTTAGATTAAAAAAAGAAAAAAAAATCCTTACGAAAATTTGCGCAAGAAACAACCTGTTTGCGTTAAAAAAATGTGGGTCTGAAAATAGACTTTATGCAAATGAGTAAGGTATTTGCGTAAACTTTGACTATAATTGTGAATTCGATTCCAAAAGAAACTAAAAAGTGAAAATCGTTGGAAAGATTGATTATTTTGATCAATTTCCATAAACTCTTACATATATTTTAGTCAAACTTCTATATCATTTGACTTGTAGTTTTTCTAAAATAATTTTTACTTTTAATCATGATAACTTATATTTTGTGTTAACATAATTGAGAAGTTACAATTATGTATACTTTAAACAACTAATAAGCCGTTAGACTTTGTTTTTTAAGTTAACCATTTTTTTTGTACGGCAACTTGGGCTATGCCCACACACACACGCACCCACGGTATCCGGGCATCCAATTGAGCAGCACCGACTAATCCGCGGCGACCCGGCCCAGCCAAATCGACTGGACCCGCCCAGGTACGACTAAGCCCGGTCAAGACCGAACCCGCATACCCATAGACTGGTATGCCCGTAAACCTGGACCCGAACCATTTTGATATGTTATCAATAAAATCAAACCAAACCAAACAAACCAGTATACCGTATTCGAAAGTAGGGTTTATGGGTGATATATACACATGCATGTTATCGACCCCAAAAAATAAATTGATTATTTTCATGAAAACCTACGATTTGTGAGAATGTTTTAACAAAAAAGTGGAGAGCTTGAGACCATCTTGAAAAAAATGACGATTTTGAAAGAAAGAAAAAGGTAGGTATAATGAAACATAAAAAATGTAAGGAAACTGTATATATCTTTATCTACTATACAACTCTGGTAATTTGTTTATCAACTCTCTAAACCTTCCACCCTTAACCCCTCCAACTCCCTTCCTACTGTCCATGCTAGCTACATTCTTACACCTAATCAGTTATTCTTTTTTGCCCCTTCAAAACCCCGTATTAGACGTAATGTTCTTGGAAATGTCTATGATTGTCATGTCTATTCCTAAACTGCTCATCCCACATCCTTCTCATTTTGCCCCTTCTTCTCACCCCTAAGACATGTTATCAACAAAATGACATGAATCGTCCCTTTTTTAGTAATCTACATAATTAAATTTCACTTGCCGTACATAATACTTTCTTAAACATTTAACTAATAGTGTATAAACTGGTCTCTTATAAATGGGTGAAGGCAACTCAAAATAAAGTAAAGGCACTTTGTTCAGATACTGCATTTGCATGTATATTACTCGATAAGGCCAAGAATCGTGTGAGAAGTTAAGTTAACAGTGAGAAATGTGAGAAGTAGATCTGAACCGTTGATCTCTTTTAATCTCAAGCATTCCCATGAATTGCGGCTTAGAAGGGAATTGATCTGGTGCATCTCATTCTAATGTGTGTCCGTTTCTCATCCAACGGTTGATAACCACTTCTCACGCTTCTCAACGTTAATTCAACTTTTCACCGGAACCCAACTCTACTCAATAAACTGTTAAAAAATTTGTTGAAATACCATAATTTGTATCCTCGTCAAATATTATAATTTATACAGAGGACAAAAACACTATTTATTTCGATGGCACATACATGTGAATTGCACATGATGGCATATTCTTTCAAGATATAAAGAGAAAAGGTACAACAACCATTTTACATATGTCAAAAAGAGATGAAGGTACAAGTGTTAATGGTTGATGTACAACAATATAAGCATGGTTTTTGTTGTTGAATTGAACAAGTTTGTTGCAAGTTAGAGTAGAAGGCAAGCACCAAATCAAATGTCCTTGAAAGTTTCACATGGATATGGACCATTCACATTCTCTTTGTTATTACTACACTTAAAGTTATTATACTCCATGCATTAAATACTTGTACTTTATGTATTAAATGTGGTCCAACCAATTAGGTATCATGTAGTTCAACATTTATAAGTTTTTTTTGAACGACGGAATTTTATACTAGTAAGAAGCTAGAAAAAGAAACAATTACATAGAATTAATGGCAAGGGAAAGATTAGTAAGTCAACCAACCCAATTAATAGACAAATTTCTACTTCTATAATTTATCCAAAAGTAAGAATGGGTTATGATGTTCTAAAAAATCGACGCCTTCCTTGGCTTCGGGTTGCCAAAGAGAGTACCATTTCGAAACACCCATATAGACCATAAAGTGGTAAACGTGATGGCCTCAAAACACAAAAAAATCTCCCTCTTCAACTGAATTGAGTCGATCCAAGAGATCCAATCTGAATAAGAATGGAGATCCGGAATATCCATACGCCACCAACGACCAATGAGAACCCACAAGTCTTTAGCGACAGGGCATGAAAAGAAAAGATGGTTGCAATCCTCCACTCTCGTATCACAATTAGGACATAAAAGGGACGAAACATCGATACCTCTTTTATCCAAGTTTATCCGAGTAGGGAGTCAATTGAGGTGCAACCGCCATGCGAACACATTAACTTTGATGGGAACAAGTCTATTCCATCTAGTAAGACGAGAATCCACCTCCAAATAACTAGAATCAATTAAACGTCTAGCTGAAGCCACTGAAAAATCACCCAACCCTTCTAATAACCACACCCATCTATCCTTTTGACAGGAAGGCACAAAGGTAGACAAAATTTGTTGTAGTTCACTAAATTGGACAAACTCAACCCCACCTCTCGGCACCCTTCGAAGACACACATCCCAACACCCTAACTCCAAACGAGACTTGACATTCGTCGATTTATTCAATTCTAAAGCGTAAACTCTAGGAAATTGAATTTTAAAAGGAGAATCTCCAAGCTAAGCATCATCCCAAAACGCGGTCAAAACACCATCGTCCACCTTTTTCTTACAGAAAGAGAAGAGATCAATGTCATTGTTCTTTAGAGAGTTGACCGATTTTATAATAGAAACCCATGTTGAGCTCGAAATTTGCCTAGGCAAATTCGAACCAATTAGGCCCTTCTCGCCATAGATGGATTTAATAATTTTAACCCAAAGTGCCTCATCCTCCAACCAAAACCGCCAAATCCACTTGAAAAGCAAAGCACGGTTAAACGCCATAATGCTACCATAAAGCAAAGCACTGTTCAACATTTATAAGTTGTAACAAAACCCTTTGAAGAATTATTCAAGCTTCATTTGGCAAAGTTTTTTGGTTTTTAATTTTATTTTAGTAAAGAGTTAATCTTTTTCTTAGAAGGCATATGTATTAAAACATGGACGAAAACTGAGAAATTTGTGAGGGGCAGAGCGCCGAGCAACAAAGACCCAAAAATCGAACCAGAAACGACCTAACAACAACGAAAGTAACACAAAAAAAACACAACAAAAGAAAACCCAAAAGTAACAAAATCAGAAAATAGTGGCGGGTGGAGATTTTATCCAAGCATCCGACGAGATCAGGAAAAAGGGACATATAGACGAAACTCAACCAAAGGACCTTGATTGAACATCTAGGGTTAATCTGATCAACAAAATATCAAAATCAACCAAAAGTTTTTTGAATTTTGCAAAAAGTTTCATTTAAAATAATACGAATTACTTTTATATAATTAAGATAAATAATGACAATCAGTTCGGTCCATGCTATCCAAAAGTATTTTTTTGTAAGGTTCAACTATTATTTTTCAAATTCTGATAATAATATTAGAAATCAAGCAAAAGTTGGTTGACATTGGTGTTGTTATATGCACTTCCATTTATATTAGACTCAGATCAAATCGTGCATTGAAAATGTAAAAAATAAGTCATGATGTTGATATGTGTGGGGAAAATTACTAGTAGGGGTGCATTTAGCCACTCCTTTCTAAAAAACCAAAACCGATTTACAAAATTTTGTATACAACGATTATAGACTACAAATTTGATTTTGATATTTTGGCGGTTTATAAAACTGATTTAGGAAAAAAAAAACCTTACGTAGATCATATACATTTCAAATCCAATTGTACACAAGTTGTTTTCTTAATCCGCAACTCTGATTTCAACAAAAATAATATCAAAATAACGTCAAAAATAACAAAAATCACAATAATAATACATACACAAATCTTGTCACCATTGAGTTTCCCCAAATATGACAAGTCCCGGGTTTGATCCCGGCCCCTGCTAGTTTTAGCCTTTGAATGACCAAAAAATGCTCTCTCATATTGGTGTCCTTGTAGGCGGGTTGTGTGTGAGCCTGGTTGAGGTTGTCGGGAATCAACTGTTTGCCCCAAATACACACACAAGTCTTGTTACCAATGAGTGTTTAACCGATATCTATTTGGGTTTTTAACCAAATAAATACCTGTTATGATGTTAAACATAAATATAAATATATGTATTGTTGTTTAAGGATTGGATTTTTGTTATTCGGAATTATGTTACCTGTTAATTTTTTTTTGAAAGGCATCCAAGTTACTTGTTAATTTATGCGATATTGTCCTAACAGATAAAGAGGTGAGCATCTTTGAGAAAGTACGTTATCTATTACATTGATAATGTAGTTTTGGTAATTTTATCGGGATTTTAATGTCGTGCAAATGAGCTTAAAGATTTGCAAAATTAAAAAGGGAAAATAATGATTTCAATTTATTAAATATGTACTAAATTCAATTATAGTTAATAATTTAAAAATCACACCCAATATAAATCTACCAGGTACGTAAATTTGGGGAAGATGTAATAACATGCAGAACAATAGCATCTTTAAAAAGATATTTGTTTTGAAAAATATGGTTACAATAACCGATGAATGGTTCTTGTACAAATATGATAGTGACGAAACTGACTAACCAAGTACGATTCCAGATGAAAGTTAGGTATGCATTAGTAGGAGTTGTATATGTGTTGCACAAGTACACATCAATGTTTTTGACGGAAAAATTTCCCCGTTCCATTTACCCACCTTAAATTTGAAAACGATAATTCTCGATAAAATATATTCAGGAATTAGTGTTTGATAAACAAGATAAGTTCAAGAATTTATATACGAGTTTCAGTGTTATTTACTATAATTGTAATCATAACTAGGGAATTATAATATTTTAACTGTTTGACCATTATATTCTTAAACGATAATTATGTGAATTTGTTGTGAAATATTTAACAAACAAGTCTTTAACGATTAAACAAATGGACCAAAATGGTATAAAACCGTAGAGGTTGTTTGGTTAAAGGTATTAAACAATAATTAATGTGAATGAAAATAAAAGAAATTTTTTTGCAACAATATCACGAAATTTTCATTCTAGGTTAAACTGGAGGAATGTAAATTTATTTCCATTTTCATTTTCATTTCCTGTCAATTTCATTTTTATTTCCCTTACTCAACCAAACACCCCCTTAAGTTGGATTTTGAATGTGATATTAAAAGCTAAAGGAGCAATTACAACTCTTTAAATAGTATAAGGACCACTTGTGTAATTTTCATCTAAGGCAAAAACAAAAGTGGTTGAATCAATGTTCTAAATACCACGATACGCATAATGGTTTTTGTAAGGTGAGGCATGAACCATGGTATAAATTGAAAATACATATGTGAATCTATATAAATGATCTGTAACGTCGGTTGACATATACATCTTAAAATTAAGAGCCGTGAGAACCTGTATATTAATTGATGATATACACCATCAAAATATGTATTCCGTTAATGAATATATATTGATCAATACATATCTACTATGTATACAAGCATATATGCATGATGTGTATACTTAGTGAAATTCATTGATACATACATATCAATATATATATACGGTTCTCAATTTTTTTGTGATTATCAAACGAACTAATATATATATATATATATATATATATATATATATATATATATACACTAAAGCTCGAGTTTGATCTTGCTACCATACCACAAAATCAATATGTTTAGATCCTCTCCATGTGCATTACCCTCCTCTACCCACCCTTCCTTCATATTTAAGATTCCCTTATTTGCCATGAGTGAATAAAAGTCATATAAAGCTATGGTAGATGCCAATTTTTTGTACCACCTCATGTTTGATTTTTAATGGATTAATATTTATTATAATGTTTTGAACTTAAATTAACATACTCATTTAATAACTTTTATAAGCAATTTGTAATTTTAATTTTCTATCAATGTGAAATATCTTTTATATCGCCAATGAGGTGGTAGCCTAGCGGGTGGAGGTTCTGGGTCTAATGCTGAGTAAGCATTAGGTTCAGGGTTCGAATCCTGCGAAGCTCTCTCAAAGGCATCGAAGGGGATTAGTCGGGTCGGCCCCGAATGGGATCCCGGATACCCCGAATCGTGTATTGTATACCGTTCAAAAAAAATGTGAAATATCAACTAAATGAGACCCCATTTTTATTTCATCACACATAAATAAAAAGATTTATAATCAATTTTACTTTAATATATTTACAATAATATTGAATAATTAAAAGTCTAAAATAAAACATTTTATAATCATTTAAATAACGACAATAAATTACATCGTAAAAAATGTCTGAATGACATGTCCTCCGACGATTATTCTTGACCTCTTCATCCCAAAAAATTACCGAATCCGGTTCTTCCTCCACCACCCATACTCTATAGAAAAAATCACCTGCCTTTATATTTGTTAATTCGTCAATTTTTAACCGAAGAGATGTACTAATCAATACCTTTGCTGATTCCATATTAAAATTACCCTCCCAATCACAATTAATAAATTTAAGCGGATGACCCCAATTCTTGGCGATTGAGATTGAAGGGAAAGAAATATTTTTATTTGTGTTTTTGAAATTGAAGGGAAAGAAAATAAATTTTCATGTTCTTGAGTAGTACTGGCCAAATGAGCCCGATCCGGTCGTTTAACCGAGGCTCGATCCGGCCCGGGACCGGCCTTAACCGGTTAAAGGCCCGGACATCGTAACCGGTTAGTGATTTGGAGGGATTTGGCGGCCCGACCCGATCCAGCCCGTGATCGGTTGATGGACCGGTTAAGGGCCCGGCCCGGCCCGATCCGAAAATTTTAAAAAAAAAGTGGCAGGATCATTTCGGTACGTCGCACAAGACTAACCCCCCGAGTCGGTGGAGTGCTACATATGTTTGAAGGATTACTTGGATAGCGTCCAAAGAATTCAGCACCAAACATCACTCGAGGCGTATATGGAGCATGTTGAAGCAAATATAGAAGAAACCGAACAAGAACAAGGACTAAGTACGCCGCCAACCACAACCGACGATGATGCTAGTAGTATCTGGGTCGTCTCACATTATGATGATGATGAAGAATTCGATATCAACAACCTTGATGATCCAACGGCTCTTGACCGGCTTGAACAATACATAACTCTTCACTACAATCCATGGGATGAGGGGAATACGAGTTTTCAATAAGTGTGTTTTTCTTTTTATAATTGATGTAGTTAATTTGAAAATATAAATAAAACGTATTTTTAAAGTATATTTGAGTGATCCAAATTTATTTTGTAAAGTTTATTAATTTATGTAATTGATTATATTTTAAAACTTTTATTTAAAAAAAATTCCCTTAACTGATTTTGGGTCCGGCCCGTAACCGAACCGGGACCGGTTACCCATAACTGGTTACCATGTAGCTTACCTGGTTACCTGAGATTTAGCCCCAAACCGTGACAGGTCCGGGACCGGTTGGGCCTTAACCGGTTACGCCATCAACTGTGTTGGGCCCGGTGATTGATTGGGCTCGGCCCGACCCAGCCCGTAACCGACATATGACCACCTCTATTCTTGAGTATTAGAGAAAAGAAAATAAAGATGTCACTTCAAATTTGCCCTTATTTATTTTATATTTGAATGTAACTCATGGGTATATGTATAATTTAAAAAAAAAAAAATTAAAATTATTTCCTTTCCTTTCCTCCCAGTCTCCCTTCATCCGGCTCTCTGCAGGGGAATCTCCACTCATTCTTCCCTTAATATCCTCATTTTACCACACTTTTGAACCTAGAGATTTGCGAGCAAAATCAACATTATTTTCTTTTCCTTTTATTTTCTTTCCCTTCTAAAAAAATTTGATAACACAACTTTTTTCTTTCCTCCAACTTTTTTTTCCTTTCATTCATAAAAAAAACTCAAGAACACAACATAAGAGTTAAATGCACGAAATAACAACCTACTTTCATAACTTTTCTTATTACATCAAATATATTTTCAAATTATTTTTTATTAACGCATTGTACTTTTAAAAAAATTTCTCATTATAGCAATGGGTTAAGCTTTTGATTTTAATTAAGATGACATGGTACAGGTTATCAGGTTTTCATACCATGTCATTGACCACGTGTAACATATTGCTGACGTGACATTTCTTATTATAAAATTGTATTTTCAAAATTTGAACTTTAAATATTACTTAATAAATATATTGAATTAATTAAAAAAATATAAATTATTTATTAATTTAACAATATTAAAAAAACTTGTATGTCACAATTTATTTCGCTAACATTCAATGAAAATGTTGAAAAAATGTATTTTTTTGAACAAGGACAATAAGAATTGTCAATTTTTTTACAAACAAAATATTAAGAATATATATCATATTTGTTTTAAAAAAAATTGTCTTGACATAATAGGGAAATTAATCGTTTTAGCCATTTTAAGGTGATGACTTAGGTGCTGTTTGTTTTTTAAGTGATCTAAAGTCTGAAATCTTATTTTAGTTATAATTAATAAGAGGTGGTATGTAAAAAGATCTGAAAGATTTAGACTTAAGAGCCATTAAAATGTTTTTTAAAAAAAACAAACAACCCCTTAATCTCCTAGCCACTTTCTCTCTATTATTACTGAAATAGCCAACAGTAGGGGTGAGCATCGGAACTGGGTATCTGCTTTTGGAACCGAAACCGCTCCAAAACTGCCGGTTCCGAAATCGGAACCATTGTGATTAGTTCCAGTTCCGGTTCCGGTTCCTAAAATACGGAACCGGTTAAGACCGGTTCCAGTTTCGCTTCTCATTTTTTTTGGAACCGTTACCCGCTGGGTACCCGCCCGAGACAATTTATAAAATGATGTTTTATTTGTTAGATGTTGACGACTTGGCATGAAATATTATGGAAGTCGTTTTGTTGCTGTCAAGACTCGAGAGTGTCTAATTTATTTATATAATAGTTAGTTTTTATCGGATTAGTTTTCACCCTTTGTTGTATTTATTACTTTAAGCTGCTACTTTGTAGTTTGCAGTAGACTTAAAATTTTAAATTACATTTTTATTGTATGAAATATTAAAATTAAAAAAAATGAAACTGGGTACTTGGAACCGGATCCCAGCGGTTCCGGGACCGGTTTCAAAATATAGAGAACAGATGTAAGCAGTTCCGGTGGCAGTTCCGATTCCATGAAATTTGGCTTGGTACCTAGTTATGCTCACCCCTAGCCAACACCTTTGTGAAAATCTTCGTATTTACGAATTTATGCAAAAGACCAAAAAATATTTTACACTTTTAACCCCTCTTCGTAAAAAACTAGGTTACGAACTCATTCATCAGATATGTTTAGTTCACATATGTGAAAATGATGGAGTTCTTTGAATTCCACAATTTAAGACATTCATCATTCCTTTGCTTAAGTGAAGGATTGAATTCTTACCAACCAAATGCATGATCAAATTTCATTTCATTTTCTTCGAAGTCAAATTTCTTCGATGGATTCCAATTCCATCAAATTCAATTATGCGAACCAAACCACCCCTAAATTTCATTCCTAGACCTTTGTTCGTAAAAATGTGTCAAAATTCCATTCCTAGACTTAGGTTCGCAATTTATTCCTTATTTACCCTTTTTTATTATTAAGAGATAAGATATCCAACTTTTAATTTTAAGAATTATTAAATAAAAAATTACTAAAACATTAATGAGTTCGTAAAAAATTTGATGTTTTCACGATTTTGAGTTCGTAATTTTTTTTTTGATGTTCGTAAAAACATTAATAATTATATTTTGATGTTTTTACGAATTAATGAGTTCGTAAAAAAAATAATGGGTTCGTTAAAAATAATGAGTTCACCAAAAATTAATGTGATCCAACCTGAGTTTTCATGAACCTAGGTTAAAAATGTAAAATATGGAATGTAACTGATGGGTATATGTATAATTTAAAAAAAATATTTTTTTTAAATTATTTCCTTGACATAATAGGAAAATTAATCGTTTTAGCCATTTTAAGGTGATGACTTAATCTCCTAGCCACTTTCTCTCTATTATTACTGAAATAGCCAACAGTAGGGGTGAGCATCGGAACTGGGTACCTGCTTTTGGAACCGAAACCGCTCCAAAACTGCCGGTTCCGGTTCCTAAAATACGGAACCGATTAAGACTGGTTCCAGTTCCGCTTCTCATTTTTTTTGGAACCGTTACCCGCTGGATACCCGTCCGATACAATTTATAAAATGATGTTTTATTTGTTAGATGTTGACGACTTGGCATGAAATATTATGGAAGTCGTTTTGTTGCTGTCAAGACTCGAGAGTGTCTAATTTATTTATATAATAGTTAGTTTTTATCGGATTAGTTTTCACCATTTGTTGTATTTATTACTTTAAGCTGGTACTTTGTAGTTTGCAGTAGACTTAAAAGTTTAAATTACATTTTTATTGTATGAAATGTTAAAATTAAAAAAAAATTGAAACTGGGTACTTGGAACCGGAACCGGATCCCAGCGGTTCTGGGACCGGTTCCAAAATATAGAGAACCGATGTAAGCAGTTCTGGTTCCTTCAATCTAGGAACTGCCGGTTCCGGTTCCATGAAATTTAGCCTGGTACCCAGTTATGCTCACCCCTAGCCAACACCTTTGTGAAAATCTTTGTATTTACGAATTCATGCAAAAGATAAGAAATATTTTACAATTTTAACCCCTCTTCGTAAAAAACTAGGTTCGTAATTACGAACCTGGATGAAAAGTATAATATTCAAATTGTAGGGGCCAAGTTCGCAACTTCTAAGGGAGTGTTTGGTTCATGGATTTTGAAGAAATTGGAATGGATAATCCATTTGACCAAATTCCAAATCCTATGTTTAGTTCACATATGAGAAAATGATGGAGTCCTTTGAATTCCACAATTTAAAGAATTCATTATTCCTTCGCTTAAGTGAAAGAATTGAATTCTTACCAACCAAATGCATGGTCAAATTTCATTCCAATTTATTCGAAGTCAAATTTTTTCGATAGATTCCAATTCCAAACGACCCCTAAATTTCATTCCTAGACTTAGGTTCGCAATTTATTCCTTATTTACCCTTTTTTTTATTATTAAGAGATAAGATATCCAACTTATAATTTTAAGAATTATTAAACAAAAAATTACAAAAACATTAATGAGTTCGTAAAAATTTTGATGTTTTCACGATTTTGAGTTCGTAATTTTTTTTTATGTTCGTAAAAACATTAATAATTATATTTTGATGTTTTTACGAATTAATGAGTTCGTAAAAAAATAATGGATTCTTTAAAAATAATGAGTTCGCCAAAAATTAATGTCATCCAACCCGAGTTTTCACGAATCTGGGTTAAAAATGTAAAATATGGTGATCTGATGAATGAGTTCGTATTTGCGATGTGGTTTGACGAAGATGTTGGCTATTTCAGTAATTTTAGGGAGAAAGTGGCTAGGAGGTTAAGCTATTTTTACAAAATGGCTAAAACAATTAATTTCCCTATATGAAATTGATTAGAAATTTTCTAAATTATTTATTAATATAACACTAGTAAAAAGATATGTAAAACATATTTTATATCGCAACTTTTGATTAAAAATGTATTTTTTAAATAATAAAAATAAATAAGTCTTATGTTTTTTTACAAATAAATTATTTATCTTGAAAAAAAATATATATCATATGTGTTTAAAAAATACGTTACTTTGCAATATTTAATTTCCAACAATTTAATAAGAGCGAAAAAAATCAATTTTTTTAAAAGAGAGGGATGAAAAACATAACTTGGACGGTACGTAAATAATTTGGAGGGAAAATCAGAATATTATTAAAAAAATTGAAAGAGGTTTTTTTTTTATGCCACGTAATCAGAATGGCGTGTCATCCACGTCACTTCATTTAAGTCATGTAAGCAAAAAAAAAGTGGGGTTAACCGGTTTAAAATGTAACAAGTTACTCATTGTTATAATAGATATAATTTTCAAAGTATAGTGCCATAATACGAAATATTTGGAAAGTACATTGTTGTAATAAGAGTAAATGAAAATACAATTATATAATAATAAAAAATTATAAAAGTAGGTTGTTATTTCATGGATGTAACCCTCTTTTTAATGGTGTTAGATGTCTAATAAATTATGATTATTTAAGAAAATAATAATTTAAACAAGGGTACGAAAGTCATATTACTATACAATCAGATAGTAAGTTTTGTTAAAGTCTAACCACAAGACTTGTGGTGTAGCGGTAATCGTCTGGGAAGTTCATAGCGTTCAACCCCGGTTTGATACCCTGCATTCGCAACTTTGTGGCCACTGGGTATAACTCAAGGCTGCATGCTTTAGCTGTCGGTTTCATTGCCAAGAGATTAGTCTGGGTCAAAAAGCCATGACACCCTTTTCAAAAAAAAGAAAAAGTTTTGTTAAAGCCTATATTACATTGATTATTTGATTGATAAATGAATAACAAATAATTATTAGTATAAGAAGGTTATACAAACACCAAAATTTCAATTCTTGCAACATGATGTCGTAATCACTTTTAAACCAAAATCCACACATCCTTTAGATTTTGATATGTAAATAGTAAATACATCACATTAATTTTACATTTTTCTCTGACTTTAAATTCATGCCCTTAATTTAAATATTCAAACGTCAACATTTGATCGTTAACTTAATATCCAACTGTGAAGAGCAAAAAAAGCACTACAGTCAAGGATTTTTAATCACCATTTTTTTTTACCTCTACTCACTTCCCAAATCTTGAGCATTTTATCGTCACCAGGTGCAAGTACTTTTGTACAAGTCTGGAGTATTCACGAAAAATATTGTTCTACCATATTTGAGTAGATAACAGGTCTGTATACATCTCACTCTCATAACTTACCTCCGAATATGATATGATATGATGGGTTCGTTTGATTTGATTTGTTTTGGTGCAACAAAATAACCATGGTATTAATACCCATATTTCGACAATCGTCTCGGACCCCAACTCTCAACTAGCCACTACCAAGGTGCAACATATGAAGTCCCGAAACCCTAAATTTTAAAATGTATATCCAGTTTCAATTCTAAACTGTATTTTTATAGGATTACAAGGTTAATTTGTTCAAATTGGCTTACTTTCCAAACATGTCGAGTTTTGTGGGACCCTGATCTTAACCTTTTGGTTCTAGGATCCGTTACGCTTTCACCTTCATTGCCTCGAGCAATCTGTGCTCTTTTATTTCTTGTTAATTGTATGTCAAAAAATTTATAAGTTTGTTGTATTTAAATTTATATTTTTGGTATTTATTATTTTTTGAAATTTTATTTTTTACTCTTCTTGTCTTAAGATTTTGTTGTTACGGTGTTTAACTTATGTCCTTTGTTGCTTTTTAAGGCTTATTTTACATTTTGAGTATAATTAATAAAATTTGGATTTATTTATGATCATCATAAAATGTTTTCTAGTGCGTTGCTTAACGGTATTTTTGGACCGATTTGTATAAAATTCTCTATAAAACTAAAATCATATGACAACCATATTAACAAATTTATTATTCCATCCTTCTTTGTTAGTCTTTTTGTATCTTAAAAATATTCAGATACGTTACTTCAGAACATTTTTAATATCATCAATAATTACATATTTATGTTCTGATATTATGTTATTAAACTATTTGTTTATCGTTAAATCTGTTTGTAATAGACAACATGACTTGTTCGATAAACTTTCTTATCGAGATTTTGTTGCTACATGTCTTCAATTGTTTTAAAATATTCTCTTCAATTTTCCTTCGCAAATTAATTGTTTTTTGTAAATTCATTCTTTAATTGTTACCTATTACAGAGAAAATTACTTAATTATATATAAAACTGTTACGATTAGACACAAAATCGAATCGAACTCAATTATTAACTCATTGCAGTTCTAACTTAAATAATCCGTTTTCTAATTTGAAAACTATAAATATTTTAAATTTTTTTTTTATAAATATTGAAAGAAGGTAATATTTAATTTAGAATTAAATTATTTATGGCGTAATTATATTTAATTAATTACCGAAAGTGAAGTATGCGATAGAGCTTTACCTCCCAAAATAATCTTAAACCTTTTAAAATCTTTTTTATTTTTATAATCAATATTATTTTTGTTTTTATATACGTTGCGGTCCTATCCAATTTGTGGATCAATACGTCATTTTTATCTAAAATAATCACCATAATAATTAAAATACATCACGATGACTCGATATTTTTATTTAACTGGTAATATGTTTTTGTTTTGGATTAATTTTGAAGATGTAAAGGATGATTTTTGATTTTTTTTTTTTGTAGCTGTGGGTTTTCGTGTCAGCTTGCACGTACCAACTAATCCTCCGAGCGATCACGAACGGTCTGGAGTCATCGCAGGTGAACCTGCATGACCACAAGGGTTTTGCCAACGCTTGCATTCGAATCCAGAGAAGATGAGATTTTCACTACATCTCCCTGAGTCTTACCAGTACGTCACAATGCAAATGGTGGATTTTTTTTTATCATTTTTATCGTACTTTTAAAATATAAATAAACCATTTACGGATATTATTATCGGTTTCATCATTTTTTTTCTCTTTGAAAGGAATTCTAATTCATTTGTATTTATCAATTTAATTCAGTTTATAGGTTTATTTATTCATATTAGATATAATGTTCGAATAACTATTTTCATTTACATTACCTATTTTATTATTTTGTCAATTTTTTTTTTTTGATAATATTCAATTCCATCTAATAAAACAGATCCTACGTAGGATTTTGGATATGTTATAAATTTGATTATGGTTTTTTAAAACATGAAAACAAAATAATTAGATTTTAAGTAGATAAGTTATTGCAATAAAGTCACTTTTTTTAAAGACAAATTTATATTAACTAATTGGTCCTTGATATTAATTAATTTTTTCTTAATCTTAAATGTCACAATAATCATATTAAAAACCGACAATTAATTTTTTTATGAGTACGTTTGGTTTATAAAATGTTCTTGAGTGATTTAGATTTTATGGAAAGATTTGGAATTGGAAGAATTAGGATTTAAAAGGATTAAAAACCTTTGGTATGTTTGGTTTATATAATTTAAAATGGAATTGAATTTTGTTGTTTATAAATAATTTATAAAAACAAATTATGTTTTATCATTAAATTAACTTTATATTAATTCATTATTACAAACTAAACGTTTTTAACATATTTTAAAATAGTATTATTAACAAATCCTACGAAATCCAAGTGAAATACCAACCACTCTTGTGGGATTTCAAAATCTTATGCTTGTGGGATTTCAATGAGTAAGGTCAAGTTAGGGGAAACTTTAAATAAATGGAAAACCGAAAACCACGAAAAAATAGATGAAAAACTTTATCAATATGAAGGTCAAATTAACGAGAAAAATATGATTGATTATTTGGTACGATTTATTTCGTTCGAATTTGATTACATTTCCTATTTTTCGATTTAAAAAATAGGGGGTGTGGACTTTTTAATTTAAAAATAAAGTTGTAAACGTCTATTTAATTACATCCATTGGATCAATTAATCTAATGGTTGATGAAGTGTTTTTTGATTTTTCATTTATTTAAGGTTTTCCTTTGAACCTCTCTCAATGAGTATATGTACAAATGCATATATAGTAGATATACATTATGAATTATACTTGATACATCTTTTGATAATGTATACACATTAATTAATGTGTTGGTTCTTATAATTTTTAATATATATATATATATATATATATATATATATATATAGGTGGAGGTTCAAACGAGAACACATTTATTTTACAAAAACCCGATAACACCCTTGTTACATATAATAATACACATGAAGAGACCTAGTGGTGTTTGGATAACTTCGCGCACGACCTAGGTTGCAATGAAAAGACTACACTCTCTCTAGTCTCGCTTCCTTGGGAGTAGTAACCCAAGGAAGTATGCCTATTAAGACTAACACATTGTCATCTCTTAATACCAATTTTCAAATTTACGTAAGTGACCAAGTCATAGGCCGTCCACACCTCTTATTTAGTTTCACATGTGATGGTTTATAGTATCACACTGATAATACCTTTATCACGTGTGATAATACAGGTGAGGGGGCCTAGGGCGACGTGACCCGCAACCTAGGTCACCACAAAGGTCATCCTAGTCTCTGATTTAGTATCACATATGTATCATATGTGATGGACTATTGTAAAAAAGTGTTCTCCTATTCTTGTAATGAAAATGTTCGTTTTATATATATATATAGGGGTGAGTTCAAATGAAAACTCATCTTTCATTGTGCACATGAGAACAAATCTTAATCATTGATCAAAACTTAGAAAACTAATCAATGGTTAATACATAATAAGGTTAATTGAGAAGTAATTAAAGACAAAATTGTAATTTTGAATCAACGTCTACCTTCTTTGACTTTTTATTTTTATTTTTAATTAAAAAAAATTACCCCTTAAACTTTAAAATAATTTATTTTAAAAATTACTAATATTTTAATTAAACATATTACATAAAAAACGAGAATTTCGTGCTCTTCAATATGACATCCATCTCGATATAGTTTTATTTTCGTTTTAACCGTTTTTACATTAAATTCTATATACGTGTTATATTCATTATGAATATGCATGCACGTCTTCGGGTGTCCACATTCAGTATGAATAACAAAGGTGAACGTTCATTAACTATTCATGATGAATAATACCGTATGCAGGATGAATAATACAATATTCAAGATTTTTTCGTTTTAACCATTTTTTACATGAAATTCTATGTATGTGTTATATATTCATTATGACTGTGCATGCACGTCCTCGGGTGTCCACATTCAGTATGAATAACAAAGGTGAACGTTCATTCACTATTCATGATGAATAATACAGTATTCAAGATGAATAATACACGAATTCATGATTCATATATTATTTATCATGAATCGTGTATTATTCACCCTGAATATTCTATTATTCATCCTGAATGATACATTATTCATGATGAATAATATATGAATGACCCGTGAAGGTGTAGACACATGACACACTCTCTTTTGTTTCCCAATTCACAACCGAAATTTGGTTTAATTCATTATGAATATATATGCGCATCCCCGGATGTCCCACATTCAGTATGAATAACAAATGTGAACGTTTATTCATTATTCATGATGAATAATATAGTATTCAGAATGAATTACACAACATTCATGACGAATAATACACGAATTCATGAATCGTGAATTATTCACCCTGAATGTTGTATTATTCATCCTGAATGATACATTATTCATGACGAATAACACATGAATGACATGTGAAGATGTGGAGACGTGACACGCTCTCTTTTGTTCCCCGATTCACAACAGAATTACTCGATAGGTTCTCGATTCGTCTTGATGGGTGTTGGGTTACGGTGCTGAATAAACGTGATGTCTTACGACGTTGAAGAAAGTGTTGAAGAAAATGATGTCGAGTTATACTTACGATGTCAAGGCGTTGTACAAAACTTGAACGTACATAAATATTCATAATAAATATAACACATATATAACATTTCACGTAAAAAACGGTTAAAACGACAAAAAAAAACTATATCGAGATAGATGTCATATCGAAGAGCACGAAATTCTCGTTTTTTTGATGTAATTTGTTTGATTAAAATATTAGTAATTTTTAAGATAGTTTATTTTAAACTTTAATTGGGTAAAAAGTTTTTAATTAAAAAAAAAAATAAAAACTCAAATATGGTAGGCGTGTGTTCAAATTTTCTTTCATTTTTACCCCTAAACATTTTAAAATTAAAAACTCTATTTAATATGAGTTGTTGGATCAAAAGAGATCGAGTGACTGAGATTTGTCCTCACATGCACACTGAAAAATGAGTTTTCATTTGAACTTTCATATATATATATATATATATATATATATATATATATATAGTGTAATTATCGTGTAATTTGTATTAGAGTGGGGTGTTTTGTGTCAAAGTTTCTTTATGGAGGGGGATAGATGAAAAATAAAGGAAATAGGGTTAAGTCTTTTCACCCTAGCCGTCATTTGCCATTTTGGGTAAGAATAGCAAGAAACCAGTGCATGTGTGTGCGTGTTCTTGGTGTGGAGAAAAGCTTGAAGGAGGAAAGGATTCTCTCGTCATCATTGTGAAGGTACGTCCCTAGTATCCCTCCTAATGTTATTTGGGTTAGTAGGATCTGGTTAGTTGTGTAAAGTTATTATTGTTATTGAGAAATTCATGAAATCCCTCACTGGAAGTTCTAGTTTTGGGGTTTTATTGGAATCGGCTATGGTGGGGTTTTATTAACGCAGATGTCTGTTAATCGACCTTTGGGGGAGGGAAGGTTAGAGTTCTATTGTTGGATTGAAATGTAATTCCATTATGTGTTGGATTTGATTTCGAGAATCGCGAAAGGAGAGTTCGTAGGTTTCGGCGTGCGTTTGTCGCAGGGACCGGGGGACCCCGGGCGCTGAGGTGTCGGGCGACCCCGGGCGGGGGAGGCCCCGAGTGATCCCGGTCGTGTGCGATTGGGTGACCCCGGTCATATTTTGGGTAGTCTTCGGGACCGAGGGTTTCCGAACTTAACCCGACCTTTTCTCTTAGTAGATGTATAGGTTTCCCTTGTTTTGGGATTGATCGTGAGATTTACCAGGCGAACCTTTGTGCCTTAGGAATTTGTGATTTGGACAATTTCTAAAGAGAAACTTTGATCGGGACCTCAGGTGAGTTTTCTAAACTAAAACTTTTACCTTTTCAAATGTTAAAGACACGTGGGAGTTTTACTTGCAAGCAGTTATTATTTACGTTGCTTATTTATGCGAGTTTTGTTGAAAGTGGTTTGTATTTTGGTGGATGTTTAAATGTATGCATGCATGGTCATAAGTTGTTTATGCTCAAAGTCGGGGGGGGGGGGGGGGGAGTCCCGCCTGTGCTCATGCCGGAGGGGGTGTTCCGAACCAAGGAGCCAATGAGACCGTTTTTGGGAGAATTGTCCATGGAGATGGTTGGAAAGGTGTAGCTTGGCGATATCATTATTGGATAGATTGATTAATGAGAATCAATTTGTTAGAGAAATTTAAGGAAAGGATTATTTGATTGATAACTTCCAAAAAAATAATAATATTTAAATTATAATCAATGAAATTACTAACACACCCTTACCTATTAATTAAATAAATATATTTAATATATTAAATTGATTGGTTCATATCAGATCTCATAATTATCACAAATTACTAAGTTCTCATTTGATTAGTCCCAATCTAGGGTGTAAATGAGCCGAGCCGAGTAGTAAGTTAATCGAGTTGGGCTCAAAAAATTAATACTGGGCTCGACTCGATCTCGAATAACTTTTCAATGTAGGGCTTGAGCTCGAGCTCGAATATTTTTTGAGTTATCGATCTCGATGCTCGTTTATGGGTTCGAACTCGCGATCGATTAACTCGTTTATCAGCTTGAGCTCGATAATTTTTATACTTTTATTTTATAATTACTAAATATATGAGCATGTTTGGCTCGAAAAAGAGTATATGCTCGAATGGCTCGGCTCGGCTCGAAAAAATGAATCGAGTTTTCGAACGAGCCGAGTCGAACATTGGTGTTATAAAGTTCGACTCGATAAGTTAAACGAGTTTTATTTTCTGTTTGAGATCGACTCGAGCTCGAGAATAATTAAGCTCGAGCTCGAGCTCATTTACACTCCCACGGCTTATATATCTATCTATATGTGTGTATGTGAGAAACTGAGAATAGAAAAAACGGTTTTATTAATTTCAAGATGGGCCGGTTTTTGAATGGCTGGTGGGTTGAGTTTAAAAGTTTGACCGGAAGTTGAACAACATTCTCAAGTTCACATTCCAAAGAAAAGACCCATAATTATTGAAGTAATATTTGTTAGACAAATAAAGATAAAAAAAAATTAATATTAGAAATGGGATTTCTGGTCTAAAGCGAGATGGAAATGGACTTTTTTTTTTACCTAAACTGATCCAAGTTGGGTCGGAAATAATATCAGTGTTCCTAATCTAGCCTTATATATACACATATGTATATTATCTATACTATATTATAAAAACGATATAAAAAACTATTAATTACAACATTTTAAGCACAATGTACAATTAATTAAAGTCAATTACTTAATTTACAATTTCTTAATGCTTTGGTACAACATTTCTAAGCACAATATCTCACATAATCATCTATTTGTGGAATGGATACTCATTTATTAATATAAATATTTGTTTTTTTGGTGAAAGATTTTATAAAATAGATTTTATATTAGCATAATCTATTTTAAATGTAGATTTTACATTTAAATCTATATTAATGAGATGTAATGTAAAATCTTTTTTTCTTCCGTATTTTTTATATTACATCTCATAATGATTTTTCCATATTTTATTTTATAAAATATTTTTCCATATTTTATTTTATAAAATTTTTTTACATAATGAGATGTAATATAAACTCTTTTTTCTTTCGTATTTTTTTTTTGCTAATATAAAATATATTTTATTTGATAAAATCTACACGTATTTTATATTAGCATAATATAAAATCTACACGTATTTTTTTTGCTAATATAAAATCTACACGTATTTTTTTTCACGAGCATTAAAAGAAGAAAAAAGAAGGTTGATATGAATTAAAAATAAAAAATAACGAGATACACTAATAAATTATCGTATTCTTTAAAATAAAAATATTCCGCAATACTTTCCAAATTAACCAAGTGTAAAAAAAATAAAATAGAAACGATGTAGATATAAAAATATTCTTTCATATTTTTAATATATTTACATTTAAATGTAAAATCGAAAATGAAAATAAAATATTTTAAAATATTTTCTACATTCACTGTAAATATATATAACTTCTCTATGTATCATCCGAGTACAAGAAGAAGACGAACGGTCGGGTGTTAATGGCGGAACCTGCAACTGAACAAAAAATATTCCACTGTATTTTTGTTTTTTTGAAAAACTACATTTTATATTTTATTTTATTTACTGATGATTTGTTTATATTTTTCAAAACCCACAATCATATTTTTCGAAGTAGGGGAATGATATATATATATATATGTGTGTGTGTGTATATCTTTATTTTTATCGATTAATACTATGAGGTCTTGAAGTCAATAGTCAGATAAATTTTCAAGTGGTACTGAGTGAATTTGAACTATATCAGTTGAGTTGCCGGTTACAAAAGATAGAAATCATTTATTTTCTATGTCATATTTGATGTGGGTTGAATGTTGTTAATTAATCTACAGATTTATACGTTCAAAGTGATTGTCAAGTGTTGTCGAGGAGGTTTCAGAAAAATTGCAAAATCTGTAAAAACGCATGTTCATATTTATAATTATTTCAATAATAGTAATATGTTGTGAGACATGTCGTTTGAGTTTTAAATAATATAATACAAAACTATTATCAATATTATTGCACAAACTCATAACAACAAACGATTAAGAATATATGCAAGTTAACCACTTATGAAAATACATTCGTTTTTCACATTGTATTTTATTAACTGTTAACAGAGAAATTACGTTTCATTTTAACTCGGTTCAATATTCCAATAAAAATTTTTATCCTCCCGTGCAATGCACGGGCCCAACACTAGTATATATAGAATTAGATTCATTTGAGAAATGTTAAAAATATGAGAAATAAAGAAATGATCCTAGCTCCTTATCTGGTCAATATTTGCGGCTTTCACTGTGAAACACCGGTTAATTCTTTGTGTGGTCTGTAGAAGATAGAAGGGTAATTTCGTAAAATACGCGAGATGAGTTCATATGTGAACCTGTATGATTCAAATATGAACTATATGTTCATATATGAAACAGTGTAATTCACATATGAACTCTTTTAACTGATTAATATACAAACCTATGTGATTTATATATGAACTATATGTTCATATATGAATCAGTTAATTAGTTCATATGTGAATCACAAAGGTTTATATATGAATCTGTTAATTAGTTCAACTGATTCACATATGAACCTACAATTAATTAGTTCATATGTGAATCAGTTAATTGGTTCATATATGAATCATAAAAATTCATGTATGAATCAGTTATAAGAGTTCATATGTGAATTACACTGATTTACATATGAACATATAGTTCATATTTGAATCATACATGTTCATATATGAACTCGTCCCGTGTATTTGTAAAATTTACGAAAATGTTCTTCTATTTTTGGAATAGCTACAACTTTTGACCAGTAAAAGTCGTAATTGTTGACTAGTCAAATACGCAATATTTGACCGGTCAAAGCCGATCTTGACCGAATGAAATGTTAGAATTACTTCTCTATTTCTCATATATTTAGAATTTCTCAAATGAACATATATATATATATATATATATAGGGGCGTTCAAATGCAACTCATTTACATCGTGCAACCCTTGCAATCCCTCTATCCACCACACATTTTATGTAATTAAAAAAAAAAGAAAAAACTAAAACTAAAATGTGTGGTAGATAAAGGGGTTGCAAATGTTGCATAATAACACCCCCCCTCTCTCTCTCTCTCTCTCTCTCTCTCTATATATATATATATATATATATATATGGGAGCGATCAATTGGAAACCAGTATTACATTGGAAACTTTGGAAAACGAAATCAACCAATCAGTGAATTTCTTTTTTTTATTTTTATTTTTAATTGAAAAGATTATTTTTGTCTTTTACATTATTTCATAATATATATGGTAACTGTTATTATTATTATATTAATAATTATTTAATTTTAATTTAGCTTATATATGGTAATAATAATCATTGATTAATTTTAAAATGAGATATATAATTTTAATTTAGCTTATATATGATAATAATGAAACAATAATGCTAACACGATGAACCTGATAAATTTATTTTCATTATGAAACAATAATGCTAACACGATGAACCTGATTAATCTATTTTCATATACGGATATGCAACGGAACATGTAATTAAACAAAAATGAGTAGTTAGTAAAAATTGCACAAATTCATCATGTTTCATTATGAAACAATAATGCTAACAAGATGAACCTGATGAATCTATTTTCATTATGAAACAATAATGCTAACATGATGAACCTGATGAAATCTGTAATTCAATGAAATCTGTAATCCACAAATTCATTCTGTTTCATCACAATATTAGATTGCGTGGGAAATTTTATAATAAAATGAAATTAAAAAAATATTTTCTTACATTTTAAACGAAAAATAATTTTTTTGATGAAAAGTCAAATGCTCCTCGTTTTCATAGTAATAAAAAATAACAAAATTTAGATTGCGTGAGAAATTTTATTTTGGTTTCAAATAATCTAAATAAAATAAACTTTTCTTGCCATATTTGAGACACAAAATCAAAAGACATATTTACCTTTTTCATCTATTATTTTTATTTATTATTAATAAATTAATTAATTTACTATCATATATAATTCAAATGAATCTTAACCATTGATTATAAAGATAAATGGCTGAAATTTGGTTTCCAAAGTTTTCAATGAAACTTGGTTTCCAATTGATACCACCCCTATATATATATATATATATATATAGAGAGAGAGAGAGAGAGAGAGAGAGAGAGAGGTGTTCAAATGCAAACTTTTTAATGGTGCAAACCCATGCAACCCACTTATCTACCACATATTTTATTTTTCCATTTTTTTTATTAAAAAGGTAAAAACAAAATATGTGGTAGATAAGTGGGTTGCATGGTTTGCACAATTAAAAAGTTTGTATTTGAAGGTGCCTCTCTCTCTATCTCTCTCTCTATATATATATAGGGTATGCCGGTATGGATATATATATATATATATATATATAGTGGAAGGATATTTTGCAACCCTTAAAAAAGTTGCAACCCTTGCAACCCACATCTTAACCGTCGGATTCATGATCGACGGTTATTTTATTTTTATTTTTCTGTTTTTTTAATTAAAAATATTGGACCCCATATCTATTGTAACCGCCGATCATGAATCCAACGGTTAAGATGTGGATTGCAAAGGTTGCAACCTTTTTAAGGGTTGCAAATTAAACAACCCCTATATATATATATATATATATATATATATATGGTGCGTTTCTTTTGCAACCCAAGCAATTTATACAAACTATGCAAACCAATCTTAGCCGTTCATCAAGTCTAATGAATATATGATTTTATTATGTTTCCTAATTTAAAATCATGATTATAATGAATAAACTTAACATTTCCTAATTTAAAATCATGATTATAATGAATAAATTAACATTTTCCATATATATCACAATCATTATTAATGAATCATAATCATTATCCATAAATATATCTATTGTTTCCTAATGTAGTGGTTTCCATAGTTTATACAAACTGCTTGGCTTGTAAAAGAAACACACCCTATATATACACATACACACACACACACACACACACATATATATATAGAGAGAGAGAGAGAGGAGGGAAGTTCAGGGGAAAACCTCAAAAAATGGAAAAATGAAGAATACTCTGGTAGCCCTTCATCTGGATGGTATGCACTTGTGCATACAGATAAATTATGTTGTTTTTTTGGTTTTTATGCACAAGTGCATGCTACAAATTACTTGTATGCACAAGTGTATACCATCCAAATAAAAAACTACTAGAATGTTCTTCAGTGTTTCCCTGAACCTGAGCCTATATATATAATACATTAGAGGAAGGATCATGCGAGAAGTGTGATATCATATATAATTACATTACATGTGGATGTGTTTAATCATATATGATATCACACTTTTCGCCTTCTCATAAAATGTTTAACTTCTTGTTTGAACATGTCCCTTTTACATTATTGTTATAAATTACTAAATGAATAACCAACTATTTCCTCTTACACGACGGAGACTAGACAAGTTGGGGATGAGACTCCATAAACAAATCCAACCAAAAATTGTACATTTGTTCAAAAAAAAATTATACCAAGGAAAAGACCAAAATAATATCCTCTTGGGAGTAAGAATGACATTTGGGGGTTGAGACTTCAATGCTAGTTTTGACTCACCCTCAATGTTCTCACCTTCAAAACCAAAATTAGTAATTACAACTTAAATCATGTTTAGAATAGTGTTTTCTACAAAAAAAATGTTTGATTTTAAGGTTTTGGCTCATTGGGAAATGTAAATAGGAAATTGGTTTTTGGTTTACAGTTTGGTTTTTATCAAGGTTCTAAATGGCGTGAGACGTGGCGTGGCGGCGAGGTTAAACCTCAAGTCTTAGGAGCCACGACGAAGCCATGGCGTTTTCAAAGCGTGACTTGTGGCGTCAAATTTCTAATTCATAAATAATATTATATATGAAAACGTATGCTTTATAGTGTTACTCAATGAGTCAGTAGTAATAAACAAGTTAAATTATGTTATATATTAAAGACTTGCAAATAAGACATTAAAAACGTAAAAAAAAAATCAAATATCTCATTACAATAACTGCGCATTAGGCTATGGCGTGCCATAGGCTTAACGTGGCGTGACACACAAGCCTTGGTGTCATGGCGCGCCATGGTGGCGGCTATGCGGCGAGTTTTTTAGAACATTGGTTTTTATCAAAACTTAGGTTATGTTTGGTTTTCAGTTTACTTTTTTGATTGGAAGTTTTTAGAATTAAATTTTAATTGTCAAAAACCATCCAATCTAGAACTTGTTTTATCTTGTTTGGAAGTGAATTCAATCTGAAATACAAATTTTGTTTGGTTTTACAAAGCGAGTATGAATTTGTTTTTGTTCTCGGTTCGAGATGACACGGAAAATTCAAAACAAAACAACCAAAGTGAGAACCCAATAACCAAACCAATGAATATCTTAGGCTGACGGTGTTTTTCATATATTTTTTGTCTTTTAAATGATAAAGATTAAATTTATATGCTTATTCTGTATTTTATTTCAAATTATCATTTTTTTCGCTGAAATATCAAAAACACGCTTGAATTTACAAGAACAAGAAGTTTGGACCAACTTTAAAAGAGGGTGCAAAGAAAACCATGTTACTTTTGACGCTTTTCATCCAGAATTTCTTCACGTAACTAGATCTCTTCTTTGAGAATCGTTACAATAATGTCTTTTTACCATGATAAGGTCGAAACAAACAGAAGAATCTTTTTTTCCCTTTTACACTAAAGGAATTTTCTTACTCGAAAAAGTTCTTGAAGACTTGAACTGTAACTATATTTGACAGATATAGTAGGCCCGATTCCTTTTCTAGTGTATACTCGTTGATTCTGCCTTTACTTATAGAACAAATAAACAGAACAATGAAATATCATCAGAAAACCCACTGATATCTTTATTTGTTAACACTTCAACTCACCGGACTATATTTTTCATTTCGGCGGAACACAACTTAAATGCCAAAAGAAATAAAAAAATTGGAGAAAACAAACCTTCAACAATAGTTAGACTACAAGATATACTCATGAAAGTATTGGCTAAATTGTACAAGGGTAAACTATGTTTTTCGTCGTTGTGGTTTGTTGAAAGTTACCATTTTTACCTATGTGTTTTTTAAATTACGGTTTTTATCCCTATAATTTACAATTCATTGTTTTTTTTTTTGAACGACAAGTTAACACACACGTTCTCGGGGTATCCGGACTCCCACTTAAGGGTGTCACCTGACTAATCCCTGTCGATCACGGCCCGGCCCAATTAGGGGTACACGAGGCCCATGATCTGGAATATCTCCACATGCTCTCCACAGGGTTCGAACCTGGGTAGTCAGGGATATCATCCACTGACCCTCCCAGGATGTTACCAAACCACTGAGCTAGACATGCTTTGATAAATTCATTGTTGTATTCGTCCCTATGGTTTACAATTATTTATTGTTTTTGTCTTTCATAGTTCACGGTAAACCACCAACGGAGTTAGTTTTAGAGATATAAACGACAAAGAATTGTAAAACATAATAATGAAGACCGTAATTTCAAAAACTTAGGAACAAAAATAGCAATTTTTAGTTAACCACATAAGCGGAAAATGCAGTTTACTCATAATAAAAGGATCCGGTGCTTGATAACGGTAAAAAGGGAACATAATAATGAAAAAATGGTTTGCAACCATCAATCATATTCGTTTCAAAACTAGTTAAAAAGGTATAACACCAAGCTCTAAACTAGTCTTTTAGTACTGGTCTCACAACCATCGGTAAATCGCATGTTTCAAAGGCAAGTGATCTTTAGCATCAAATCTCAGACCTCTTACTTATTATGAAAAATGTCTATTTCCTTACCTAGTAGGCTAAAACTGTAAGGACTTCTTTTTTAAATCTCTACATTAGTATAATCCAATTTTCGTCTTCCTTTTTTGAACGAATGACCTCTTTAGTTAGAATAACTCCTGTCTCGAAACCAAATATTTGGGAATAGCGAATCTTCCCTATTTTCCTTCTCTTACTCGAGCAAACAACCGAACTATTTACAAGGTTAGACTTCATTCATAAGCTTGGTAACACGTCAAACACGTTATCTAATCATTTCATCTTAAAACATTAAGCTCCATAACACCAATGTTGAACTCAGCTCGATCAAAACTCACCTAAAGTTTTCAAATCAAGTCAAGCCATATATAAAGATGTACTTTTTCAAAACCAGTTAACTTGTTTATTGGCTTAAACATGTACATATGTTTATAAACCATGTGTCAAATTATAAAAATTATCGAGTTCAACCATGTAAACATGCGTATAAAACTTGGATTTTATCAAATAAACATAAAACTCAAGATTATTAAACAAACACTAAGCTTGATCACAATCCTGAAGAAGAAAAAATGAACTCAAATTTTCAAATCGAACTCAAACAACCTACTATTACCACAAAATAAAACTCCATCCATCTCAAAATAAACGTCCAAATGAAAAAGACACGGTTTTAAAAAGAAAATGTTCTCCAATCTCTAATTGTGAATATAATGGAAAAACACACACTTAATTTTGAACCAAACTAAAAGGAAACTGTTACACGGTTATTTTGGGACGGAGGGAGTACTACAGTACAAAGTGCTCGACGATTAATCAAAATGTCTTCTTGAAAGGAATATGTGACCGTAAAAAGGACAAAAAAATAGTTTCGAATGCTACTAGAAAATAAGTTAGAAAAACTAATGAAGCTCCACGCACGAAGACTATTAGATATTACAAGCTGGTTGTACAATTCCGATAACAAAACTAATATCTGTAATGGGTTCGATGGGAACGGTATTCAGGTTGCGTTGCTGCCGAAGAACGATAATCAGCCACAGGACCCACGTCGCGATAACTAGGTACACGTGACACTTCGGGAAAGCGATACTCCGGTTGGTGGACCACTGGATGATGGTACTCTCTGCTTACAAGGTGGTACTCGGGTGGCGGTGCATTGTAGATGGGTTCACGGTATACAGGAGCCTCTCTACTATAAACGTAATACGGGTCTCGGTCACGATCACGGTCCCGGTCCCAATCTCTGGTCCGGTCCAAGTCCCGGCTAAGGATCTCATTATGGTGCCGCGGTTCTACGTCTACGACACGGTAAGTGCGGGGCTCAGGCACACGGTCATGGATGTAAGGGTGAAGGTCCAAAGGTCGCTCGTAACTGTACGGCCTAACCGGAGAGGATACGGAATGTGGAGGTAATGGTGGTAGGTATCGTGGGACCGGGGGTTCACGGTCGTACAAAATGGGGGACCGTTTGTAGTCGGTGTACCTTCGTTTCTCCCTACCTGGAGGGGAGCGAGGATGCCGTTCTTCCTCTCGAGGACGTCTTTTACGTTTCTTCCGGTCTCTCGACGCTTGTGCATCGTCTGCTGCTCTATTTCTACGGCTTTCATCAGGTCTAATTCGACGGGTTTCACGGGTTTCAACCGGTCCGGTTCTATGGGGTTTTATAGCGGTTCTGGGACGGGGGCCGCCTTTACCCGTGCCCACGAAAAGCTTACACAACTTCTTCACCTGTTGAATTCAGATTTGTTGATCATGTAACTAAGGAAGTCCTCCAAGCAGTCTGTTCACAGTTTTTCTAATCGAAATATATATAAAAAGGTAGCTAACGTATGTAGGGAAGAAGCCCGACCTGCTCAGCCTTCAGAAGACCTTCGAATTTGTTCCGAGTGTAGTAGTTTTCTTTAAGGACATCCCTAAATTTCTCCTCTGCCACTGGCAAGCAATCCTCAAGCAAAGTAAATCGAACCTACACATCCAATTATAAAAAAATTATTAAAAAAAACTCATTGGGTATTCTCTTAACATAAACCAAACCAAACTAACCAATTAGTCCCACGTGGAGGTAGGGTGGGAGAGGATGTACGAAGGCCCTACCTCTACCCCAAGGGGAGAGAGGTTGTTTCCGTAAAGGCATTTGTGCAGATTGTGAAAGAAGCAACGAGTACAGTTAACTGAAAATGCATCATGGGCAGATGGGAAGGAAATAGGTTAAACAAACAAGGAAAACACAGAGCGCAATACTGACAACTATTACTCCCTCCATCCCAAAATAAGTGTCAACATTTCTATTTATGTTTGTCCAAAACTAAGTGTCCAGATTCAAAAAGAGAAAACTAAATTTCCAATTCTACCCTTAATTAACGCACAAATAATTAAGATTTACATAAATTAACGGGAAAGTCGTCATTTGATTAACTAAAAGTTTGAACCAATTATGCATGTCTAAAACTGTAAGCCAACTCTATTGTGGACACTTATTTTAGGACGGAGTGAGTAGTACAGGAAGAAACACGAAGTCTAGTGTGCAGCGAACAGGTTATACAAGTAGATACAATAGTAGACAAATATAAGTAAGAAAAACTAACACAACCCACTATCGATCGTAAATCAAACACAAGTCCCTGATAACCTAACTGCCACAGTGCTACCCCTCTCCCTGTCTTGCCCTCTATCTTCTCCAAACTCCCCTCCTCTCGTCCATGCTATAAATCCCTACCCAAAGTCTGCATCTCTAAAGTGTTCTCTTAACATCTTAATCCCAATATAAGCAGAACAAACCAGATACACGAGTATGATAGCAGTACTGGTCATGAGAGACAAAGGAGTAGAAGATCTAAAAGGCAAACCAAGTGCACAAAATAGTATGACCTTCCGATAAAATAATAACCATACAATTTGCTCGAAGGCCCATCCTAGAAAGGAGTAGCAGTCTAGCAGATCCAATTCAACCAAGGTTCTAAAAAGGTGTGAGGCATAGCATGGGGGCGAGATGAAGCGGTAAGAACCATGGAGTCGCTCTAACATGCATTTTGAGTCGGCTGTATGTTACAAGGATTGCAGAAGACGTATTAGTGGGTTGATGCAAACATCCACTAAGATGAAAATTCAAAAAGCCCCCCGAGTCTTAACAAAACAGTCCAGGAAAGGAAGAAAGAGGGGACTGCATATACAATTCAAAATCTAATCCCTTCTCTGTTTTAACTAATGTTCTGGCCAATGCACATATTTAGTTTACCAGCCAACATTTAATCCTGAAACACAATTGGAAACTGAAGACAAGACATGTCAAATTGAAGTCAAAGTGCACCTGTCATCATGTTCTAAATCTCCTTTCTTTTCATGCTCCTCAATCGAGAAATAAAAAAACTGTATATGTTCACAATTAATGGACCAAAGCTGAGTAGTTTCGGCCTTCTATGGACAACAAAGCTGCTAAAAGTCAAATAAGCTCATCTAGACTGAATGTATGAACCTAAGACTTATGCCAAGATTGTTGCTGAGGAGTAACAACTAACAAGAGCATCATAGGTTACATCATAAATTCATAACCACATAATTCTATGTTAGTAAATAGTTGTGATCCTCCGCTTCTCCTAGCATGTAAACTCATTTTCAGCTCCTGACCTTCAAAACAACTATTTCATAGTGCAGGAGCAATTAACGAAATATTAGCCAATGTTTTTAATGTACTACCACAAATGTCAATATTTAGTAAATAACTGAAAGCAATACATATCCACAAATGACATAAAGTGCAATTTTCTTCCCCTAAACAAGCCTAAATTTTGAAGATGAACAATACTTATCCACTAAAAGCAAGAAATTAGATGTTTACACACATTGCATGCCAATGAATTGAATAACCAGTAGGTGATATAATGATGCTTTAATCATCTTGTCAAGCTGAAATTCATAATCAATCCTCGTTCAAAGGTATGAGACTATGAGCGTTAAAAAGAAAACATATTTAGGGGTTGTTTGTTTTTTTCTAAAAACCTCTTAATGACTCTTAAGTCTGAATCATTCAGACATTTTTACACACCACCTCTTATTAATCATAACTAAAATAAGACTTTAGACTTTAGACCTCTTAAAAAACAAACGGCACCTTATTCATCATGCTTCATGTATCATGTCTGAAACCATCAGCGGTCAAAGAATTGGACCTGGTTCTAACTTTGTGGTAGACATATAGTCTTTCGAGACAGTTGTGTCTCTATCCATTAACGGAAGTTGATCAGATGAACATATCCAATAAACATAGAATTACAATGATACAAATAACTCAAGAAAATAACAGATATCAGCACAAATTTGCAACAATTGGATTAATGCATCACATGACACTAACCATAATTATCATAAAGAACCCACCTGAGGCCAAATAAATTAATAATCTAGAAACTTAAAAGGTACTATGAGCTCTTAACAAACATACTTTCAACATTAAAATTCACAAGCAGGGGGATAATCACTTCCAACCTCTGCATTAGAAGAATTAGAAGAATCATCAATTACTAATATTTCCATTGAGATTCTATTTTAGTATTATGATTTACAAACACTTTGTTTCAAGTAAGATTAAGCTCATACTGTAATCAGATATAATACGAGTTACTTGCTATAATGCAATAACCGGAGAATTATCCACAAGTCATAATATTGGAAGCTTCAGAAATCAAGAAATCGTGATTATTATAATAGACTGGGAAGGCATTCATATTGTGTGCATATGGATAAAGTTACTCACTTGATATGCACACAATTATGTGCATGTGGATAAAGATACTCACTTGAGACGGGAACTCTGACTTGAAAGCCTTTGGTTCAATGTTATAACCTCCTGGTCCAGCAGCTTTAAAAATCCCATACATCAACCTCAGATCAACATCAAAGAGAAACAGCCTCATCCCTTTATATATCTTTGCTACTTGATCTTTCTTATTTGCAGGCAGCCCAAGAATCTTGTAGCGGAAGCAGTCGGTTTTTGTTTTCGAACTACACATAAAGACCATCCCCATGCTCTCAACCCTCTTCGAAGCACTCTTTTTGCTAGATGATTCTGGCTTATCTCCATTGGCAGGCACTGTAGCAGACACTTTTTGCACAGCCTTATTCTTGTTCTTGTTCTTGTTCCTAAGTCTTCTTCCTTTTCTCTTTGAATTCTCACCTAATTCCTCGCCATTTTTTGGTTCTTCAGCTTTCCCTTTATCTTCTCCCCTAATGGCATCTTCCTCTACAGCATTTTCCTTGTTTGTTTCTTCCACTATACCCTTTCCTTTCTTGTGCTCTTCCTCTATATTAAGCCGCCCATCATTAACTACCTCCATTGCTTTTCCTCCATCATTTACCATTTCTTCTTCTCCATCTTCTTCTCGTTCTTCTTCTTCCTCTTCCTCATATTCATCCTCATATTCTTCATTATCTTCTTCTTCCTCATAGTCCTCATCATCCTCATACTCAGACCCTTCCATATTGTCTGTAATTCCAGAAGCAACCACAGTGTTCCCAAAGTTCATATTTGACGTTGATGGAGCATTAACTGATTGAACTGCATCATTCTCAGAAATTGAGTTCAATTTTGAAGATTCATCCTTTTCATTTGCATCAACCATTGTCCTGCAGAAATGCAACTCTGTAAAACCCCAAATGGGCGACTGCTAACCTTTAAAAACACCCAAAATGATCAAATAGCATAGAAACAGGGTCATGCAAGACCTGATGACAATGAAACACTTCGGGGTCGTTTGTTTTTAAAAAAAAACCCTCTTAATGGCTCTTAAGTCTGAATCATTCAGACATTTTTACACACTAACTCTTATTAATCATAACTAAAATAAGACTTTAGACTTTAGATCTCTTAAAAAACAAACGGCACCTTCATAAACAGAAACCAAAAAAGTCAAGGCACTCATACACCGTATATGGTAACACCTTAAACGTAAATGCTTAGAAGTGTTTGAACACTCAAAAATGGTTGTTAATCATGGCATGGTAGACAACACATATAGGTAATATCTAAAAAAATAAAAAGCATTCAGGCATCAGGCATGTTCTCTAACTATAGAAAGAATTTCCAAATTCCTCAAACTCAACCTAGGCCATAACAATATTTTTCCTCCATTCTCTAGTAAAAAAAACAAGCTGTTTCGAGAGGTTTAGTTGTATGTTTTTGCCTAAAGGCCTGAGATCGCTGCAGTGTCGCCCCCAAACGGTAATTCAGAAGTAACATACATATTATAAGCACACAAGTCACAATCCCATGCTCATTTTGTTCTAATGTATCTATAACCAAAAATCCATGGCCTTCGGTCAGTACAAATTATGGATCTTGAATCAGTATCCGAGAAAAACTTCAACCAAAAACTTAGAATTCATACATCAATCAGCAGTTCAACACTCAGCACAGAACCAATAAAATACCAACCTTAGAATTCAATTGAAAACATATAATTACTACTTAAATCCCATTGATTCGCCGGAAAATATGTAAACGCAAAGCAAACACGGCCACATCAAGACCTAATTAAGCACATTAACATGTTCTATCCGATTTTTTATCGAAACACAAAACACAAACCCTAGCCGTAACTAAACAACTCGAACAAATTGATTCGAAAATATACCTGAACTTGAATGAAGAGCAATCTAATCAACAAACTACAACATTCGATTAGATTAAATTAAAACAAAATTTAGCAGAAAATTAGGAGGAGATGCGAGAAAATACCTCCAGTTGCGAAGAAATCGGCAGAAAGGAAATCGAAGAAGGTATCCATGACCATGACACTATATTTATATATAACTTGGAGAACTTTTGAAACATGTGGGCTTTTTGTATTTTGGGCTTGGGCTTGAGCTTTTGCATTTGACTGACCCTAGCATTTTTTTTTCTTTTTTTTTTTGTAAAATAATATAAATTAACTTGACTTGTAATTCATGTTTAAAAATAATTATCTCATTATTATGATTTTAACTTTTACATTAATTACAGTTTTAATGTTCAAATAATGTGCTATTATTATTATTATACTAGTTGTGTACCCGTGCAAAGCGGCAGGATACATCTTGATTTCGAGATTGACAACTAAAACCCATGATGCAACTCATAATTAACAAATAAATCCTGATATGTATGTTTGAACAAAATAGAATTATAATCATCTGCGACAATACAAATTTGTACACATAGAAAACGATAAGATATCACTCGGAGCATCCATCTGTAGACTTGCCCTGTAAAAAATGTCATATGATTATAATAGATACAAACCAAATATAGTTGTAACAAATGTATAATAATAAGTAGTCGTTTGTACCTTGTTAATCGCGTAAAACTTCTTGATACACCACATTTGTAAAGATAAAGTTCTTATTAAGAACCTTTATTATAAAGTTTTTTTAGTTGGCAAGAAAAAGTAGAATAATGAGGTTCTTAAGGGTGCGTTTGGTTTGCAGACTGGATGGGACGGGACAGGACAAAAATTCACTGTCCCACGTTTGGCGCGACATGGGACAGGACAAAAATTCACTGTCCCACGTTTGGCGCGACATGGGACAGGGACAAAGACTGGACAAGGTGGGACAAGATGGGACAAAAAATGGTATTTTATTGTTCCACCAAAATAGGTGGAACAACATGGGACAAAAGTGAGACAGAAACTACAAATCATTGATTTACCGCTATTTGATGTATAATCCTAATATGGTATTAGTCTTAAGGGTCACCACTACCCATCGCCGCCATTACCACCATCGGCGGTCGCCAGTAGCCACCACCAACCACCATCGGCCACCTCTACCTATTTCTCCACCATAACAATCTCATCCACACCTCCACAACCATCGCCCATCGCCACCACCACTACCATCGTCAACCACCTCCACTAACACCGATCACCACCACCTTTGGCCGCCACCACCATCAACGGCCACCGGTAGACACCACCAACCATCGTCGACCACTTCCACCTCTTCCTCCACTACTACAACTTCCTCCACCACATCCACAACCACCGCTTATCGCCACCTCCACCGATCACCGCCACCCATTGCCGCCGCCACCACCACCACCGCCGCTTACCGCCAACTACCGTCGGTGACCTCCGCCTCTTCCTCCACTACAATAACCTTTATTACCCCTGTCCACCGCCACCACCACTACCATCGTCGACCACCTATACCTCCACCACATCAACCATAACAACCACTTGCACCACCACCATTCACTATATTTCACGTTCTTCACAACTACCGTCCTTCACGGGCCACCCATCGCATTTATCTTTACCTGTCGCTGCAACTATGCATCCGCCAATTCATTAAGATTTTCCAAATTGAATCAAATATTATATTTTCTTTATATGAATCAGATTTTTTCGAACTACCATCAATTATTTCAGATTCTTCATTCAAATTTTCTACCCTTGTTTTTCTATGTATTTCTATGTATGAAAATCATTTAAAAAATAATTTTTTTTAATTAAATTATTTAAATATATACTTTATTTGTGTTATTTATAACTAGAAGGGTACTCGCGCAATGCAGCGAGATACATCACGATTTTAATGTTTATTTTTACTTTTTTGTTTTTTATTGATTTACAGTACGATTTTGGATGTTTTTTATCGAGTGATAATGGTTTTTTTTATATATAAATTTGTTTAATTTAGGCTTAACAATATAATGTTTTTTATATATAAAAAATTAAGTAGTTTGTTTAAATTCATTAATTATCTTATATATTTAAAATTTTTTATATTTAAATTGAGATGTTTATCCTGTTTTGATTATGTTTATCAGAATTCAAATTTCATAATTTTAGGGTTTGAGGATTAGAGATAAGAATATTTTATCATTGATTATCTTATATATTTTAAATTTTTTATATATTTAAATTGAGATGTTTATCCTGTTTTGATTATGTTTATCAGAATTCAAATTTCATAATTTTAGGGTTCGGGGATTAGAGATAAGGATTTTGGAGGATAAGGATGAAATATATTAATTAGGATTAAAAGCTTTACAGGTAGTACATTAGACTTTAGTAGTTATTTTTAAGAGATTTTAAGTAGATAACTTTAAATGATAGTACATAAAGCTTAGTGAGTTGTAATTAAGAGTTTTTTATGTCATCTTTATAATATAATATAGACTATTATATGATATAAAAAATCATCAAAAAACTTTTAGGGAAATTTGTCCAGTTCTGTCCTATCCAGTCCTAGTCATTCCAAACACAAGACAGACATTTGTCTTGTCCTGTCCTGTCCAGTCCCGTCCAGTCCAGTCCTGTCCTAGCCTCTTGTTCTGTCCTGTTCAGTCCTGTCCAGTCCCGTCCAATTATGTCTGCGTACCAAACGCTACCTAAAAGAACGTATGCTATAGATACTCTCTTAAGTTAACTTATCTTTTGAACTTCTTAAAGAAATTTTGTTTGGATGGTCAAAAACTACCTGATAAATTACAAGTTGTTTATAATCTACCTTTTGAATGCTACTTGGAGTAATGTTTGAATAAAGCTTTATGAGTTTTTTGCCACTTTCTTCTAGTTATACCCATGATTAGCATTAACTGTTATTAATTACTAATAAAATTAACTATTAAAAATATAATTATAACATACTATTAATATAATCATTTTGAATTATGGTTAATCAAATTAATTGTAAATTATATTAAATTGTTATTATTCAATATATTTAATCAACCAAAATAATCAAATATAACAATTATAAAAATATTGTTTCATAAATAATAATACTTCAATACATATTTTAATAAAATATAATTCAACTATTACTTATTTGAAGAGTTATCAACTAATTAAGATATATGCCTTGAAAAAAAAAATCTCCTAAAATTTGTATTTAGTTAAACAAATTCACACACACATAAGGGGCTAATCATGGAATTTACTAAAATCCATATTTAGTTGCAATTTTAAATACCTCTAACGAGCCAATTAAAAAATAGGGTATAATCCAATCTTTATCCAAAATATTGTTATCTTCAACCATATACAACATTTGTAATGTATTTGTTTGTTTATATAATCGTTCAAGCACTAAATGGGTCGAGTTCCATATTATAGATGTGTCAGATGCTAGTTGTGAGGCTTAACACCTACGTCATGACAAAAACGTTTATATGATTTAGTGACTACTTTACCCAAATAAAAAAACCAATCTTAAAATAAATTAAAAAATTTTGAAGGTACTCTAGGCAAATTTCAAAATTTCATGCTAAAATACATTACTAATATTCCAAAACTTGAGCCAATAACTTCATAACGTCTCGCAGTTGACGGACGGATCAATGGAGATATTGAGTTTCAAATGACACAATGGGGTGATCTGAGCCGCGTTGGAAAGGTTCACTGGAAATGCTTGAACAACAAACTTGAGACAACGACAAATAGCCTTCAGAGCATCTTTCGAGGCATCAGTCGCTTGGACCAAATCTTGTGCACCAACACAACATTGTGGGCTAGGCAATGTCGAAAATCCAAACAAGAAAGGCTGGCAAGTGATAAGCTTCGCGATTACATCTTGACATCCTATTTGTGCATCCGCACGTTGGTTTGATAACAGAAGTATCGAAACCAACATCAAAATAATCGGAATCGTGTTTCGAACCATTTTTTTGGGTGTATATTTTTTGTGGATGTATATTTTGTATGGATGTAGTATTGGATAGTATTGGATGGTAAAGGGTATTTATAGGGGGATAAAAGTTCATTTTATAGTAAGAAATTAAATTAAATTAAATGTAATAAAGTTAAGTTCAATCAACGATGTGATTTTTTCGGTTTATTTATTTATTTTTGGTATTGATTATAATATTTATAATAGGAATTAAATTAAATGCAATAAAGTTAATTTCAATCAACGATGTGATTTTTTCGGTTTATTTATTTATTTTTGGTATTGATTATAATATTTATAATAAACAATTTCTTTTGAAATAATTGCTTATTTGTTAAATGGCTAAAATACGTTGTAAATTAAGAAATTAAGTAAATTAAGAAATTGGCTTTAATTAGTTGTACCAAAGCATTAAGAAATTGTAAATTAAGTAATTAACTTTAATTAGTTGTAACTTGTGCTTAAAATGTTGTAATTAAGAGTTTTTTATGTCGTTTTTATAATATAGTATAGATATGTATGATATAAGGGTTGGGCCAGCAGGTTCAGGCAGGCAAATCGATCGGATTTTGGATATAAAAAGTAGGACCCGGATTTGGGTTTCGGGTTCCGAATTACTTTGGGTTCAATATAGTTAGGTTTCAGGTTGAGATTAGTCGGGTTTGGATATAATTATATACAAATATATATATATATATATATATGTGTGTGTGTGTGTGTGTGTGTGTGTTTGGGTTCAATTATATACAAATATATATATATATATATATATATATATATATATATATGTGTGTGTGTGTGTGTGTGTGTGTTTGGGTTCCGGTGAGAAATGTGAGAAGTGGTTATCAACCATTGGATGAGAAATTGACGTACATTAGAATGAGATGCATCAAGATGCACCAGATCAATTTTTTTCTAAGCCGCAATTCTGGGAGGGCTTGAGATGAAGAGATCAACGGTTCAGATCAACTTCTCACATTAACCTCAACTTCTCACATGATCATTCGCCTTATATAGGATCGTCTTATATATGACGAAGGATTGTGTGAGAAGTTGAGGTTAATATGAGAAGCGAATATGAACCGTTAATCTCTTTTTAATCAAATGTTCTCCCATTAATTGCGACTTATAAAGGAATTAATTTGGTGCATCCATATCTCATTCAACGATTGATAACCATTTCTCACGCTAACCTTAACTTCTCACCTGGACCCACCCCATATATATATATATATATATATATATAAATAATCGATTGATGAGATCGATAGTAGGTTCCGAAATTAGAAAAGAGTACCACTGACTAAGGTTTATAATTTTCGGGAAATAATTATATATATATATATATATATATATATATATATATATCCGGGTTTTCGAACGGGTCGGTAGCCAAAAATCAAACCCAAATATCCCTCCAAAAGTCGGGTTTCAGATTTTCGAATTTCGGGTCATTCAGTTTTGCACAAACATTTTGTTTTGGTTCGTTTCGGGTTTTCGTACCGTTCAGGTTTTGCACACCCTAATGATATATAAATATTATATAATTAGTCTTAATAATAAGTTTGATACAGGGTCGTTCCTGGGGAGAGGGCGACACGGCGCTTGCCCAGGGCCCAAAAATATTAGGGGCTCAAACTTTTTCGTCAATATATAGTAGTAGTCTTAAAAAATTAATATATTAAAGAGACCCAAAATAATTGTAGCATATAATAAGAGGTAAAAAGAATTTTGTAGATAATAAGGGCCTAAAAACATATTACCTAATTACATTGAATAACTAAATAAAAAAATAATTGGTCATTCGTTCTATCCTATTGTTTTTGCCTCTTTAATTTTTCAAAGTCCAATGTTATTGCTATCTCTATCTCTATCTCTATCTCTATCTGCTTGATTGTTTTCGTGCTTCAACAATTCAATGGATAACAACTTTAGGTTCATGCGCTTGTTGTTGCTATATGTTTTTTCTTGGATGCTTTTATCTATTTTTGTTTATAATGACTATTGATATTTGCTTATGTAGTTTGCTAATTGTTTTTTGTTGGTTATTGCTATATATTTTTGCTTCTCTAAACGATCTTGTACTACTGTTTGACGACCTATCTATTGTTCTTATTAGTTATGACGTGTTACATGGTTTTGTGATTAATAAATAAATTTTCCCTACTAAATGTATTTAGTAATTTCTCTTATATATGCCATGTTCTATAAACTTTTAATCCTAACATCTTATATTCATCAATTGTTTCACTTCCATTGGGATTCCACTACACACCACAATATATATATTTAAGTGTTCAAGCAACAATTCATTGAGCTTGCAAATTATAGGTTTCATTCATTATTTATTCTTATTGGATCTTAATTAATCAACTTTTCTTCCATATTCTTAACTATCCTCATTTGTCTATTTGTCCATTTGTCTAGAAAACCTTTATAATCTTCTTTATCATTGATCTCTCATTGACTCTCTCAATTACTTCCTCTACATAAGTTTTTTTTTTTTGGATCAAAATAACACTATTTCTTGTTATGAACTAAGAAAAATCTTAACTTTTAAAAAACTTACCTACCATTGTAAATGGTCAAACCCATATCTATATATTAAGACTTCAAAGCTATCACTTTTTAGTACATTATACTCTTGGTTGCTAATCTATACTATATTATAAAAATGACATAAAAAACTCTCAAAAACAAGTCTTAAGGCTTAATGTACCGCTATTTAATGTTAATTACTTAAAAAACAGTCATAAAAGTTGTATGTACTACATTTAATGTTATTCATTAATTTTCAATCATTATCTCTAACCATTTTAACTCCCCTAAAATCATTTCCCACTTTAACTCCCCTAAAATAACTTTCAGCATATTTTAGATATAAAAAATTTAAAATCTATACTATATTATAAAACAGATATAAAAAACTCTTAATTACAATTATTAGGCATAATGTACCATCATTTTATGCAAAATTTTAAAAATCTCTTTAAAAATCTCTTAATTTACAAGTATCAAAACACAAAATACATATTACTACTGCATGCCTCCAACACCCACCAATTTGGTATGTGCAGAGTATTCCTTTTATGTAGACCTTTCCATGTATTACTATTAATTAATATATTATATTACTATAAATTTGTTTTAATTATATTATTAAATATGTAATTGGTTATTTTTTCTAGATGTCATTAAAATATATAAGATAATCATTGAATTCTAACAAAATACTTAATTTTTTTATATAAAAAAACATTATATTATTAAGCCTAAATTAAACAAATTTATAAAAAAATATCACTTTCTCAAACCATCCAAAATCGTACTGTAAATCGACAAAAAAAATAAAATGAATCATTAAAATCATGATGCATCTCGCTGCATTGCGCGAGTACGCTTCTAGTTACCTAATAAGGAGTACATAAATATTAAGTACTCTCTTATCTATATTAAAGAATAATCAGATTTGTTTCCTCCATTAATAATTAGCATTTCTTGTATTCAATTTTTTACTAATGAAAATATCTATTGAATTTTTTTGGAAGTCCCCGATTTTACATACGTCCAGGGCCCATAAAATACCAAGAACGGGTCTGGTTTGATATTAGTTGCAACTAAACTAGTCATCAAAAAATAGGATAAAAAATTACTTAAACGTCTTTATTTTTTCATTTACTTTATGTGTTACTTCTTTATTTTTTTAATTACTAGAACAAGTAGCACGTAACATCTAATTACACAAAACCTCAATATATACAAAATGTCGTTATAAATATTATACTAAGCAACTAATGCAAGTGTAATGAAAGATTGGGTGTTGAATATTTGAGATCTCATTATTGATCGGCTTAGTGTGGAGGTGAGGTAACAAAACTAAATCAACCAAGTAAATTGATTGATGTATAACTGAAATAAGTTGATTAAAGATGTATTCACACGACACTTGTACTACACTATGCATCTTCGTAGTGTCTGTTTGGGTCAAAATCCCTGACCACGACGAGAAACATTAATGATGCACTTTATGTATGATTGATCTTGTATTAAGGATAAGGTCTTGTCGATCATGCATATTTACGACACTCGTCGACACTTTTGTGGACGTAGGTCGAGCGTTAGTCACACGATCATCGTAAAAATCCTCTCGACTACGACCATACTAACAGACGACCAAACGTTATTTCCTTATTCATTCAATGCAAGTTTAATGCTCTTAAAAGCCAACGGCTATAATCGACAGAGGACATTAAGATCATTGAAGGAGCTTCGACCGTTACTCAAGGATTCAATGACACATTAATGACAATCAAGATTATAAATACCAAAGACATATACTTCACTAAGAACACACATGGGAACTCAGAAATTACAAGCTACACATAGAACTCATTCAACTCTCTCTCGAAGAATACACGACTGCATTACTACACACACGACCGAAGTGTTTTGCACTCGACACACGATTGTTAATAGTTCAAATTCTTGTTCTTGTTACTTTTATTGTGAAACAATGTAATATGCAAGGACATCTCCCCTGTTTGGCGATCATAGTGCTTTGATGACTCTTCTTTGTCGTCCGAGGTTTTTTCCTCGTTGAGGTTTTTCCGCGTCACCAAATTCTCTCTTTATTTTTTTTCCTTGTCGTACGTATTGTCATCTGGTTACTTTCTTTAGTTGGTAAAAGCTCCACATCAACCTTATTAAGTCATTCTAAAGGGTATTTTTGGCATTAACAATGTCTTGCTTGATACTACTGACGTCTTGATAACCGACCTCATACATGTTCCACAACCTTTTCACGCATAATATGTTTGTGTTGTAAAATTTTAGCATGCTTTCAAAAACTTTAACACATAAGCAAACTCATTATATTTATGTAAACACTGGTCATGTATGAAATAATGTACAAACCCTATTTTATGCATTTCAGTTTCAAATCACATGAAACTCACATATAGTATGTGTACTTCTAGTTGAACATATAATGCTACATACACATGGCATGCAACCACTTAATACATATAAATGAACTGATTAAATATCCTATAACTTTGTGACACATGTACCGCTTGTACATAACACGAGCGTGCAAAACTTTGTAAAAAAAAAACTCACACATGTTGCTTATGCTATTTCATCACTTCTTCATATGTATTTCTTCCTCTAACTCCTAACTTTTCTTTTACACGACGAGGATTACGAATCATTATGGAATCAAATTAGAATTCCTATTTTGGTCACCCAAGATTGGGTCTCTCTACCAAGTTTTCTACCCGTAGCTTCGAGCGGTATTCACGTTTGGCATATGCCTGCTCTGACCGAAATATTTGGGGATGATTCCATAGGTGACACTCTACCGCTGAGTTATATCCCTTCCCTGCCCCCATCTAGAAATAGAACTGACTAATCCTAAGGCAAAGGGGTCGAGAGATAGTGAGTAGTTAATCTCTCGAACTGCAAGTTGGTTTCACTCATTACTGAAGCAAACCCATTGTCGTAACTTTTAACTTCAATAGTGCACATACATGCTTATGGAACGTGTCGCAACCTGTAACACCCTGAATTTTGGGATTGGGTGAGAAGTTGACCTTTACCCAAAGTTCAAGGGGGCAAAGTGTAACTTGGGTTACATAAATACAAATCAAATCTGAGATATTTTCTAAATATCTCATTTGATCTGTTTTGTGTTTGAGAAGTCAGGAAGAAGAGAGAGAGAGAGAGCAGGAGAAGGCAGTGTTGAAGGGTCAATCATTTCGGGCAAATCGAGGTACGAATCTAGCTTAATGCTTTGATCTAAATGCTTTTAGCCGCGTAGAATCTCGTTGTGAAGGTTTTGAACCATTCCATTTTGAGATATGAGTATTTCTCATTTGGATTTGGGTTGAATCTGGGTTCTGCATCGTACTGTTCTTGATGAACAAGACGATGGTCAATCGACCGAAGGGTTGATTCGACCGATGGGTCGTTCGATCGGAGTGCCCTTCGACCGGAGATGGTTCGACCGGAGGTCGTTCGACCGGAGGTCGTTCGACCGGAGGTCGTTCGACCGGTGTTGTTGTAGACCGGAGTTGTCCTTTGACCGGTTTAGGTTCTGCTAAGTTGTTAGCTTCTGTGTCTTTGAGTCCTATTCAAATAACGAGAGGTTTATCTGTATTTCGACTTACCGATTCTTTCGGTGTTATCATAGGTAGCGCTCGTTAAGAAGAAGGAAACAGAGGTGAGTTCCTACTATCATTTTAAACTGTATACATATCAAAAGTTACCTTTTTGATCTTATCTTATTTAAAGTAAAATGATGTTTTACCTGTGCGTTTATGCGAAAGAAATATTCAAAGGAACTTCTTTAAATGGTTTTCATTCTTACCGGAAGTTGAACTGGGAATAGCATTTTTGTTTATAAAAATGTGTTTGTAACCATATGTTTATTTATGGTTGGTCACATATGTTGTTGTGACGAGTCCTTACCATTACTAGTGGATCCCTAGGTTTTGGAGTAGACTGTATTGTTGGGATGTTACATTCCCCAGAATTGTAGCTATGGATCACTTGTTCCTCGGGGGCAACTTGGTACGGTTATGTGAGGCCGGATACTAGCCATGGTTCATAGTGATCCTAGCGAAGGAGTATACCTTGGTTTTGCGCTTGGGGCTTGATCTCACGTTGAAGCACGGACTTTGTGATTCGTATCCGCGGACTCCAATTGGTTTAGCTCGTAACTCGGTTTGTTGGCCTAACTTTGTGTTTCGCCACAATCCTTGGTAAAATGTTTTGCTTCGGTCCTTTTATGGCGTGTTTATAACGAAAAGCCCGTTTGTGGCAAGGACCTATTGTGTAAACTTAATCTCTTTGGAAATGTTATCTTGATGCAAATGTTTTATCTTTCGAGCTTCATAAACTGTATGTTCTCACCAGGCTTTAAGTCTGACACTTTTTCTCAAATGGTATGTGTATCAGGTTTCCATTAGCGGTGGGTTGCCGGGTTTTTTTTGGAGAGACGAGTTTTGAGTCTCGAGGTTTTTGGGATTGATTAGTATTATTATTGGGCATTGTTAAGTCCCATTCTTTTGATGAAATCCTTGTATAGGATTGTATAGTCTGGAGGACTGATCCCATTTATGAAAAGTTATGGTTTTACATTCGTTATATTGTCAGGTTTCCAGGTTTTAATTTACTCTGATTTTCGAGGTGTTACAAGTTGGTATCAGAGCTCTAGTTTAAGCGAACTAGGCATGAATGTAAGATGTCTAGACTTAGACTGCGTATGCTAAGAATTGATCCGCGAGAATTGGGTAGAGCTCCTAAGTTGGGTTAGTCTTAGAGTCGACGGAAAGTACGTTTATCAGGCGTTGTAGTAGTGGTGACAAGAACCATTATGTGTTGTATGTTCATAATTTCACTTAGCTAATGTTATTATGAGGATATTGTACGTAAGAGTCCTTGAATTGCTATTAATATGGCATTTGGTAATGTGGTAGTACGTTTTCTTTCGTGTTTTTCTATCTTTTCTTATCTCTTCCACTGCTCTGTGTAGCAGTTCAGAATGGTAGGTACGCGTGGAAGACCGCGTGCTCGTGTTGATGGTCAGGAAGCAACAGCCTCTACAACGGGTCAGCCGGAAGGGGTTGAGGTTATCGTTCGACCACCTGTTCAGCAGGTACTAGGTGAGGGGCCAGAGGTCATTCCGCGAGTAGACCTGGCTTCGTCTCACCCAGTAATCGGGGATGCTAATCCCCAGTCAGAGTTGCTGGCCAGCGTGATGTTGGCAATGAGGGAAGAGATGGCGAAGCAGCAAGAGTTTCTGCTGAAAGCAATGGAGGACCGCGACGTAAACCATCGGAGAAGCGAGACGGTGGTAGAGAATGTCGTAGTAGGTTCTGGTGATGATGGTATAAGGGTCACAGCGGTAGAGCGCAGGATTTTTGATGCTTCGGGGAACAGGAAGAGTTGTTCCTATAAGTCCTTTCTGGGCTGCGGACCGCCAGAATTCTTCGGTTCCGATGACCCGGTGGTGTGCGTTAAGTGGATCCGAGCGGTTGAGCAAGCTTTTGGCTCTTCCGAATGTGGTGATGATCAGAGGGTACGGTTTGGTACCCAATTGCTGAGGGACACTGCACTCATCTGGTGGAATATCATCCAATCCACTCTATCTCCGGAAGTACTGGCTCAGTTGTCGTGGGCCGAGTTCAAGAAGAAGCTGCTAGAAGAGTTTTGCAACGAGAGAACGATGGACCGAATTGAGAAAGAATTCCGGTCCTTGGTGAAGGGAAGCCTGACGGTGAGGGAGTATACCCGTCAGTTTATGGAGAAGCTGGGTCTGGTGGGGCACGCTGCCCCAACAGAGAAAGACAAGATGAAAGCTTATCTCAACGGCTTGCCTGCGGACATGCAATCCATGGTCCACAATTTCAAGGCTTCTAACCTCCGAGAGATGGTGGAGGAAGCTCAATTTATGGAAGAGATGTTCGTGAAGGGCAAATCTGAGAAGGCAGTGGTGGTGCCTGAAAAAAGAAAGTGGGAGAACAGTTCAGTACCTCCCAAGCGGACCCGACCTTTTGTCGGAAACCGCAACTTCAGCAGTTATCAGGAAGCTAAGTGGTGCCCGAGGTGTCGAACCAAGCATCACGGTAACTGTTACAACAATTCTCAAGTTTGCTATAAGTGTGGGAAGCCCGGTCATACTGTCAGAGATTGCCCGGTCAGTGGAATCGTCTGTTACGAGTGTAAGGCACCGGGGCATGTAAAGAGAGATTGCCCGAAGCTTGTGTCGGGTAGCGCGCCAACAAGGAAAGAGAACCCTCCGAAGGTTCAGGGCCGAGCTTTTCAGATGACGGCCGAAGAGGCTAGGGCATCCGCTGATGTGGTATCGGGTACTTTTCTTATAAACTCTGTACCTGCTCGTATTTTATTCGATACGGGTGCTAGTTTCTCTTTCGTATCTGAATTGTTCCGTCAGAAAATTTCCATGCCCACTACTAGTCTTGAGGATGCATTAGTGGTAGAAATAGCAGATGGTAGGCAAGTTCTGATCCATGAAGTTCTGAAGCAGTGTGCTCTTAGCATCGAAGGGAGAGAATTCCCGATCGATCTGCTACCAATGTCAATCGGGGGTTTTGATGTTGTAATCGGTATGGATTGGTTGTCAAACAATCAGGCCGAGTTCGTGTGTTCCAAAAAGATGATTCGACTTCCCAATATCTCTGGAGAGGTCGTGGTCATCTATGGCGAAAAGAGAAAGGGTGAAGTGGCAATAATCACAATGGCAAAGGCACGTAAGTGTTTAGTAAAATGATGTTCGTCCTTCTTAGCCTATGTGATCGATGCCAAGTTAGAGAAGTCCAAACTGGAAGATGTGAAGATCGTGCGGGAGTATCCAGATGTCTTTCCGGACGACTTGCCCGGGTTGCCGCCCGATCGTCAGGTAGAGTTTCGGATTGACCTTGTGCCAGGCGCTGCACCGATCGCTAAAGCACCTTATCGTTTAGCGCCATCGGAGATGCAAGAGATGGTAGCACAACTCCAAGAGCTTTTTGAGAAGGGATTCATAAGACCGAGTTCGTCACCTTGGGGAGCTCCGGTCTTATTTGTCAAGAAGAAGGATGGCACAATGAGAATGTGCATCGACTATCGTGAGTTGAACAAAGCTACAGTGAAGAACAGATATCCGCTTCCGAGAATAGACGACTTGTTCGATCAACTTCAAGGAGCGGGTTGTTTCTCCAAAGTCGACTTACGATCAGGCTATCACCAAGTGAAGGTGAGAGAAAAGATGTTCCGAAGACGGCATTCAGAACGCGTTACGGCCATTTCGAATTCCTTGTAATGCCTTTTGGCCTGACGAACGCACCAGCAGTGTTTATGGACTTGATGAATAGAGTGTGCCGACCTTTCCTCGACAAGTCGGTCATTGTATTCATTGACGACATACTCGTGTACTCCAAGAGTGAGACAGAGCACGAGCAACATTTGCGTGAAGTTCTGGAAGTGTTGAGAAAAGAGAGATTGTACGCCAAGTTTTCCAAATGCGACTTTTGGCTTAAAGAAGTACAATTTCTGGGGCACGTAGTCACTCGAGACGGAGTGAAAGTAGATCCCTCCAAGATTGAAGATATGATGAATTGGGAGCCTCCTAAGAGTCCGTCTGAGATCCGAAGTTTCTTAGGTCTGGCGGGATACTACAGAAGATTCATTCAAGACTTTTCGAAGATCGCTTCTTCCTTGACAGTTCTGACTCGAAAGAATGTGAAGTTTGAATGGACCGAGACCCAAGAGAAGGCGTTCCGGATCCTTCAAAAGAAGTTGTGTGAAGCTCCGATCTTGACGTTACCTGAAGGGTCGGAAGATTTCGTGGTGTACAGCGACGCTTCAAAGATGGGATTGGGTTGCGTGTTGATGCAACGAGGCAAGGTAATCGCTTATGCCTCGAGGCAACTTAAGATACACGAGCAGAATTATCCAACCCATGATCTGGAGTTAGCAGCGGTGGTGTTCGCTTTGAAGCTTTGGCGACATTACCTCTACGGCACGAAGTGTACTCTTTACACGGATCACAAGAGCCTGAAGTATGTCTTTGGTCAGAAAGAGCTGAATATGAGGCAAAGGCGGTGGCTCGAGTTTTTGAAAGATTACGACTGTGAATTACTTTACCATCCCGGTAAGGCGAACGTGGTGGCCGATGCGCTAAGTCGGAAGGACTATAGCGGGAGTATTCAGGCTACCCATTCAAGAATCGAGCTAGTGTCTAGTCTTGTTGAGAAGATCAAGACATCTCAGATGGAAGCATTGTTGGAAGAGAATCTCAAAGAGGAAGTCATGACAAAACAACGTTTACTCTTAACGGAAGATAGTCGTGGGGTGAAACTGTTCAGCGGTCGAGTGTGGGTGCCCAAGGTTGGAGGAAACCGTGAGCTGTTGCTAGAAGATGCACACAAGTCCAAGTATTCCATTCACCCGGGAAGTACGAAGATGTACAGGGACTTGAAGTTGCACTATTGGTGGCCGGTGATGAAGCTTGATGTGGCGCGTTACGTTGAGCGTTGTGTGACGTGTTCGCAAGTCAAAGCCGAACATCAGCGACCGTATGGGAGTCTTCAGTCCTTAGAGATTCCCGAGTGGAAATGGGAGCATATCACCATGGACTTTGTGACGAAGTTACCTAAAACTCTTCGGGGGCACGATACCATCTGGGTGATAGTGGATAGATTGACGAAGAGCGCTCACTTTCTGCCTATGCACGAGACTTTACCGATGGATAAGTTGGCGAAGCTTTATATCGATGAGGTGGTCTCGAGGCATGGAATACCATTGTCGATCGTGTCGGATCGCGACAGCCGGTTCACTTCGAACTTCTGGGATGGATTTCAGAAAGAGCTTGGTACGCGAGTTAAGTTAAGTACGGCTTACCATCCGCAGACCGACGGGCAGAGCGAACGAACAATCCAAACCTTGGAAGACATGTTGAGGTCTTGTGTCATCGATTTCGGGGGTAGTTGGGACTCTCACCTGCCTTTGGTGGAGTTCGCTTACAACAATAGCTACCACTCGAGTATTGGGATGGCACCTTTTGAAGCACTGTATGGGCGAAAGTGTCGGACTCCCGTGTGTTGGCTAGAAGCGGGAGAGAAGCAGTTCGCCGGACCTGAAATCGTGCAAGAGACTGCCGATAAGGTCAAGTGTATTAGAGAGAGGATGAAAGCGGCTCAAGATCGTCAGAAGAGCTATGCCGATAAGAAGAGGCGACCGATGGAATTCCAAGTAGGCGACCGCGTTATGCTTAAGGTATCGCCATGGAAGGGCATCATACGGTTCGGAAAACGTGGGAAGCTGAGTCCTCGTTTCCTCGGACCTTTCAAAGTACTTAAGCGTGTAGGGTTGCAGGCCTACCAGTTGGAACTGCCACCGGAGTTGAGTAGAATACACAACACGTTTCATGTCTGCAACCTCCGGAAGTGTTTGGCGGTAGAAGACAGCGTCATTCCCCTCTCAGAGTTAAGGGTTGACGAAGGTAACCGTTGTGTGGAAGAACCCGACGCCATCTTAGAGAGAAAGACTAAGAAGTTGCGTCATAAGGAAGTCACTTTGGTCAAGGTGCAGTGGAAGCATCACCGAGGAGCAAATGTGACTTGGGAATCCGAGGAGGATATGAAGCGTAGATATCCTCATCTCTTTGTATAGTTGGATTTCGGGGACGAAATCATTCCCAAGTTGGGGAGGATTGTAACACCCTGAATTTTGGGATTGGGTGAGAAGTTGACCTTTACCCAAAGTTCAAGGGGGCAAAGTGTAACTTGGGTTACATAAATACAAATCAAATCTGAGATATTTTCTAAATATCTCATTTGATCTGTTTTGTGTTTGAGAAGTCAGGAAGAAGAGAGAGAGAGAGCAGGAGAAGGCAGTGTTGAAGGGTCAAACAGCTATTGCTATCGATACCATATTAAACCAAAAGCAAATGAACTCAAGGAGCACCTCGGTCGTTTTGTTCGGGCATTTTCCATTTGGCGCACCTTCCATCATTTCGGGCAAATCGAGGTACGAATCTAGCTTAATGCTTTGATCTAAATGCTTTTAGCCGCGTAGAATCTCGTTGTGAAGGTTTTGAACCATTCCATTTTGAGATCTGAGTATTTCTCATTTGGATCTGGGTTGAATCTGGGTTCTGCATCGTACTGTTCTTGATGAACAAGACGATGGTCAATCGACCGAAGGGTTGATTCGACCGAAGGGTTGATTCGACCGGACTGGTGTTCGACCGAAGGGTTGATTCGACCGGACTGGTGTTCGACCGATGGGTCGTTCGATCGGAGTGCCCTTCGACCGGAGATGGTTCGACCGGAGGTCGTTCGACCGGTGTTGTTGTAGACCGGAGTTGTCCTTTGACCGGTTTAGGTTCTGCTAAGTTGTTAGCTTCTGTGTCTTTGAGTCCTATTCAAATAACGAGAGGTTTATCTGTATTTCGACTTACCGATTCTTTCGGTGTTATCATAGGTAGCGCTCGTTAAGAAGAAGGAAACAGAGGTGAGTTCCTACTATCATTTTAAACTGTATACATATCAAAAGTTACCTTTTTGATCTTATCTTATTTAAAGTAAAATGATGTTTTACCTGTGCGTTTATGCGAAAGAAATATTCAAAGGAACTTCTTTAAATGGTTTTCATTCTTACCGGAAGTTGAACTGGGAATAGCATTTTTGTTTATAAAAATGTGTTTGTAACCATATGTTTATTTATGGTTGGTCACATATGTTGTTGTGACGAGTCCTTACCATTACTAGTGGATCCCTAGGTTTTGGAGTAGACTGTATTGTTGGGATGTTACATTCCCCAGAATTGTAGCTATGGATCACTTGTTCCTCGGGGGCAACTTGGTACGGTTATGTGAGGCCGGATACTAGCCATGGTTCATAGTGATCCTAGCGAAGGAGTATACCTTGGTTTTGCGCTTGGGGCTTGATCTCACGTTGAAGCACGGACTTTGTGATTCGTATCCGCGGACTCCAATTGGTTTAGCTCGTAACTCGGTTTGTTGGCCTAACTTTGTGTTTCGCCACAATCCTTGGTAAAATGTTTTGCTTCGGTCCTTTTATGGCGTGTTTATAACGAAAAGCCCGTTTGTGGCAAGGACCTATTGTGTAAACTTAATCTCTTTGGAAATGTTATCTTGATGCAAATGTTTTATCTTTCGAGCTTCATAAACTGTATGTTCTCACCAGGCTTTAAGTCTGACACTTTTTCTCAAATGGTATGTGTATCAGGTTTCCATTAGCGGTGGGTTGCCGGGTTTTTTTTGGAGAGACGAGTTTTGAGTCTCGAGGTTTTTGGGATTGATTAGTATTATTGCTGGGCATTGTTAAGTCCCATTCTTTTGATGAAATCCTTGTATAGGATTGTATAGTCTGGAGGACTGATCCCTTTATGAAAATTTATGGTTTTACATTCGTTATATTGTCAGGTTTCCAGGTTTTAATTTACTCTGATTTTCGAGGTGTTACACAACCCGTATTGTCAAGCCATTGGAGTCTCGTTTATTACCAACCAACCCCTGAACTTAAACTTTCTTGTAACAACACATATAACTTGGACGTTATAGTATTCTTTTACATATTTGGGGTGTTACATATTTATATATGAATCAAATTCGCTAAAAAGCACTGCTATTAAGGACTTAGTTCGTTGATATGTAATTACTTCCTTGTATACCACAAGATTAAAGACTTTGAAATCAAATCATCTTTTATCATTTTAATATAAACTTTCCAAAGTAATTTTTTTATTTAAAGATAATGAAAAAAACATTATACGTATTTTATACAGAAAAAAAATCAATAGTACTTACAATTCTAATATGATGTTGGTCCCCATGTAAATTAAATCATCTTTTCGATACGGGCATGGGTTCAAGTACAATACCCATATTAAAACTTTCAATTTTTCCATGTGTTAGTTATGAGTGTTGTTTTTTCTTTCTACTTTTTGGCCTATATAATTTAAGCTAGATTTTGAAGTTTCTAGTAACTTCTTTTGGGATGTCTATTGATTATATAGTCTTTATAGGGTAAGGCTAAAGAAAAACCCCTTATGGGTTTTAACTTTTTTATTCACTAAGTTATTTATGAATTAATTTGTATGTCTAGATATATTGATATATCTAATGGACTAGAGATCGATGGTCTTGAGGGAAGCAAAAAGATAGCGCTGGATTATTTCTAGAGCGTTTTTTGTACTAATTTGTTTAAGGTGGTTTAAGAGGAATAAATGAGGGGTCCTGACTTATTCCATATAGCAATTTTGGTTTAATGACTTAACGATTAAGCCGTAAAGAAACATATGGTTGAGAAAGGATGTTTCAATCTTTTTGGAGGACCTGCTATACCTAAATTTTTTGATTACAATACAAAGCGAGATAACAAATATAAATTTATACAAATTACTGAGGAAATGATATAAAGCTATTTTTGTTTTCTGATAAAAATTAGTGAGACACTAAGATGAGTTGTAATTTTACATTCGTTGATTAAAGACTCTAAATAACGTAAAAAATTGGGCCTCAAAATTTTGGGGACCCTGTTCAAAATCACATATTTAACATGCTAAAGAACGGCTCTGTGGTTGAACGAATGAGCCGCTCAAACCCTCTTAAGCTATAAGTAAACAATCCATTACTTGTTTACTATAGACGTTCTGTTTAGCAAACCCCTTGCACAAGTTGGCTTAAATCAAAAAATTCGATAAACCGGTTCAAAGTTAAATTTCTTTATTACAAACGTTGATAACATGAGAGAAAATTGTGTGGTGATAATTTCAGTCATTGGTTTTTTGTTATATTGAATCTAAATCGTTTAAAATATTGTTTGAGCAATGTAACTTTTAATATTATTTATCAAAATAAACTTAATCAAGTGGTTACAACTTACAAATTGTTTTTTATTCTTATCGTTTGGCAAAAATAAGCTAGCTTATTTTCTGGGTACATGTTTGGATGGACATAAGCTAGCTTAAAAGTTGTTGGAAAATTTTAGTAAAATATGTTAACTTTGGACATATTTAAATACATGTATATGTATTGTTTATAATTAACTCTTAGTGGGTTTGTGTTCTCCTATATGAGAGCTTCGAAACGATATATCGTGTGTCCAAAACTGTAACACCCCGAGTTTTCAATGTTTAAATTCTATCATTAAGACTTTTAGTCTTCCTTATTGTTAAATCTTAGTTATCTTGCGTTTACCGTTAGTCGTTAGCACCGTAGGTTTGAGCCGAGCTTGAACACTAAGAATTTAGTTTGGTTGTGAAAGTCAGTGACTTGCGCGGGTTACCCCGCGACTTGGAAGTCGCGGTCTAAGCCGCGTAACCCTTTGGGTGTTTTCAATCTCGATGGCACATGCGGGATACGCCGCGGCCTAATGTCGCGACCAAGGCCGCGGGATTTCATCTGCTGAACTTAGGCGGGTTTTCCCCTTTTTTCCTCATTTATTTTCACATCTACCATCTTTACTCTCTCTCTCTCTCTCTCTCTCTCTCTCTCTCTCTCTCAACCCTCCTTGTACAAGCATCCGAAAATAAGGGTTCCACATTCTAAACCTACCTCATTTATTGCTAGTAGTTGGGTGTATCAACTAAAGATTTAAGATTTGGGCATTAAATCACCACCTCCATTGTCATCTTCTCCAAGATGTTAAGCTAGGGTTTTGGGTTTTCTTCAAAAACCCACTTGGTGAGTTCATATTTCTTTTCATTAAAACTTTATACACATCAAAGCTTGACTTTTGAACCTATTGTCATCTCCTTGTTTACATTATGTGGTTTATAAGATTTTAACCTAAAAATGGGTTTTTTGGAGATTTTAGGGTTCTTACTACTTTGCTAAAAGGAAGGGTTCCATTCTATATGTAGCAAAATAAAGTACTACTTGCACATTTACGTGAGGTACTTGAAAGAATGTATATAATCTCATTTTATGATTTCATTCTTATGTAGCAAAATAAAGTACTACTTGCACATTTACGTGAGGTACTTGAAAGAATGTATATAAATCTACCCTTATTCAATATAATCCCTTAATTGAAGGACCGTTTTTTTTTTGGGATTTTATTAGTATTTTTTTCTTTTTTTAGGCCATTGATCATTGAAATGAGTGGATGAGAATGGATTTCACAGTTATCACAAATTAACCAGTTCTCCCTTGAATGACCCCCTATATATATAGTGAATTACATAAATTGTCCCTCGTGAATGTCTAGATTTCACTAATCGTCCCTCCAGTTTTGAAAGTACATTGGTGGTCCCTAAAAGCGATATAGGGAGCTCAGATTCGTCCATGGCGCTAACGCCGTTAAGGCATGCTCCGTTAACCCCATCACGTGCCTCTCACGTGAGGGGCATTTTAGTCTTGTTACCCTTTTTTTAATGTTATTTAAAATACATAATTAAATTAATACTTTTATATTTTTATTTCTTTTTTTAAATAAAGCAAAACATGGATATTTGGTCCCTGAAAACCATTCTTGGGAGATGTATCTCCCAAAACCACCTCCCAACTCTAATCTATCTTCCGGTTCTCCTTCCAAAACCACCTCCTCCCTCTAGATCTCTTTTCTCCTTCTTTTCTTTTTTCAGGTGTTGCTTTGTATGAATCTCTCCAAACCATTTGCTTCTTATTCAAGTGCCACCACCAGATACATAATCTTCTCGAGAGACTGATTTGGGTTAAAAAAAAGATTTGCAGATTTCGGTTTTTGCTCGATCTGGATTTCGAAGCTGTGAAACATACACCCGATTTGGATTTCGGTTTTTGCTCGATCTGTATTTCGAAGCCTTGAAACATACACCTAAATAGTCTTTCTCCCCCTCTCTCTCTCTCTCTCTCTCTGTTATGTTTCTTCGATCCATATCTGGATTTTGGTTCCTGATTTGTATATGGGATTTGTTAAATGTTCTTGGTGTTCTTGGGATTGAATTTAGATTTAGGGTTTTTGATTTATGTTAGGTTGTTATTAAATTTGTATCATCTTGCTGTAAAATGGGTTTGGTTTGTATGAATGTTTTTGTTATTTTATATGAATATTTTTGTTATTTGATTTGTATGAACTTGATTTAGATTTAAATTCAGAGTTTTAAGTTTTGAATCTTCATAACGTTTTGTTTTGGGAGTGAGTGGTGGTGGTTAGGATTTTTTTCATTTATTGGTTTGAGAAATCAGTATTGGTTCATCATAAATGTTTCCAATGTTTCTTGAATTTCTTTGTACTTGGTCATCAATGTTGTTAGGATGAAGAAGATGATTAAAAAAAGACTAAAATGCCCCTCACGTGAGGGGCGTGTGATGAGGTTAACGGGGCATGCCTTAACGGCGTTAGCAATTTGGGCTACATATCTCACTTTTAGGGACCACCAATGTACTTTTAAAACTGGAGGGACGAAAAGTGAAATCGAGACATTCACGAGGGACCATTTATGTAATTCACTCTATATATATATATTGAAAACCTTTTTTTAAAATATTGATTTTCGTGTTTACAACAAATATCATATTGGAGATATATCAAATGAAGTTTAATTAATAATTTTTCAGTTTAAGTCTCATTTAATAGTACAAAAAAAAGTAAATTTTTTTTTGCCTCAAATCTTGTCCATATCCCATATCATGTGTCAAACTTGGTACAGTAAGTTTTGTCTTGTCCAGTTACATGTACCAAACACAACATTGTATTATAGTTTAATGTTATACGTTTTATTTTGTCCTAGAAATAACATAAAAAAGAAACAAGTTCTATTATAACATGTTTTCCCCATTGTAAATTGACTGGTTCATCTCCGACTATATATCCTGCACAATTTTTGCTTGCAGCAAACAACTTTCCTCAAGATCTATCACCTCTTTTATTTTCAATTTTCAAACTATTTCACGATCGAATTTTACGTTTCATTCAGAAAATTCAAACGTACATATGATCATGAGATCTTCAAAACTCCGATGACCCACCACAACCACCGTAGCTAAACAAATGGATAACCTCTCCAGGTACCGTGGCAAAATCTGGTTGGTGCTTTCCCTCTTCTTCATTTGTTGGTATTTCATGATTCACAATGTGAAATGGTACAAATTCTCACCTCCAACCACCGCCTTCCGCCGCCCCGTCGACGATCTAGATTCGACCGCGACATATCTCGCCGCCACTGAAAACCTGAGATCCGGCGGGGGCGAGAAGACGAAACATGGATCCATCGATGGCGAGATCGATTGGCTTCACGACGCGGCTCAAATGCGAGCTCTCGAGAAGGAATTGGAGCCTGTGCTCCAGAAATTCAAACCAAAACCGATGGAGAAGAAGAATCAGACGACGATTGAGAAAGACGACGAGGACGAAGGGAAACCGAAAGCGAAGGAGAGGAGAGTGAACGAGACGGTGGTCGATAAGGTGGCGAAAGAAATGGAGGAAACGTTAACGAAACGATCGTCGTGTTCGGGCCGGTATGTTTACGTTCACAAACTTCCGCCGAGATTCAACGATGAAATTCTCGAAGATTGTCGATCGTTCAACAAATGGCTCGATATGTGCCCGGCCGTCGAAAACATGGGTCTCGGTCCGAAACTCGGAAATCGTCAAAGGGTTTTCTCCAAATCGGGTTGGTATTCCACGAATCAATTCCTACTCGAAGTCATTTTCCGCAATCGAATGAATCAATACGAATGTCTCACCAACGATTCATCGATTGCGTCGGCCGTTTACGTGCCGTATTATGCCGGCCTCGATGTTTCCCGATACCTGTTTGATCACAACACATCGTCCCGAGACGCACTTTCGCTCGATTTGGCCGAATGGTTGCACGAAAGACCGGAGTGGAAGACGAAATCCGGCAAGAACCACTTCCTCGTCGCCGGAAGAATCATTTGGGATTTCCGACGGGAGATCGATGACGATAACGCATGGGGAAACAAACTAATGGTGTTGCCGGAGCTAAAAAACATGACGATTCTAACGATCGAAAAAAGCCCGTTGCATAACGGCGATTTCGGGATACCATACCCGACATATTTCCACCCGCGAAACGATAACGAGATCGTCAATTGGCAAAGCAAGATGAAGAGACATAGGAGACGCTCGTTGTTTTGTTTCGCGGGGGCCCCACGACCGAAAATGGAAGATTCGATCCGGAACGAGATCATCGAGCAATGCGTCGCCTCCCATCAAAAATGCCGACTTCTACAATGCTCGTACGGGAATCTAAAATGTCACCAACCCGTTGACGTGATGAAACTCTTTCAGAGTTCCATCTTCTGCTTACAACCTCCGGGTGATTCATACACCCGCAGGTCCACTTTCGATTCCATTCTAGCCGGTTGCATTCCAGTGTTTTTCAACCCTGGATCAGCTTACATTCAATATCTATTTCATTTACCGCGAGAATTCGAGAAATACTCGGTTTTTATCGACGAGGATGACGTGAAACGTAAAAACGTAAGCATCGAGAAGGTTTTATCGCAAATTCCCACTAAGAAAGTGTCGGAGATGCGAGAAAAAGTAATTGGGTTAATTCCGAACGTTATTTACGCCGATCCGAGGTCGAAATTGGAGAAATTTAACGACGCGTTCGATTTGAGCGTGAACGGGGTTTTGAAACGAATGGAATATCTTTCGAAAAACACGTCAAGTTTCGATTTCGATCATAAGTTTAGTTGGAAGTATTTGTTGTTCGGAAGTGTACGAAATCATAGGTGGGATCGTTATTTTCGGTACTCTATGAATGACAAAGTGAAAAAACATACGCAAAAGCTAACGAAAGCAACAAAATGAAATTTGATATGTGACGAAATTTGTTTATTTTTTGGATTTTAGATTTTTTTGAGAACAAATCGTAGTGTGATTGAAACTTTTATTATTTCCGGGAGTTGTATATATATATTAAAGATTTGTTTAATATCGTTTTTTTGGAATGCAAATTTGTGTAACTTAGGTTATCATTAAATCTTATGATTGCAGATGGTTTAGTTGAATACTCTGTTTCTGATTTTATGGTATTATTCGTTACCTTATCTCTTAAATCGATTTCGGTGTATAACATTGTATCGTGTGAGAAGTTGAGTTAATGGTGAAAAACATGAGAAGTGGATCTGAACCGTTGATCCCTTTTAATCTTAAGTCCACCCATGAATTACGTCTTATAAGGGAATTGATCTGGTGTATCTCATCCTAATGTGCGTCTATTTTTCATCTAACGGTCGATAATCATTTCTCATGTTTCTCACCGTTAAGTCAACTTCTCACAGAAACCCAACTCATAACATCAAATGAGATTTTAGTTAAATTAATGACTTGCTCACTATCAAAAGAAAAATGGCTTCCATACTCATCAAGAGGTAAAGAATTTAGTTAGAATCTTATTTAAGAGTCGTTTACTAAACGCTTATCACATAGTCGTCCCTGAGGGAGGGCGACACAAGCACATACCTAGGGCCCAAAAATATTAGGGGCCCAATTTTTTTTCTTCAGTATATAGTAGTAGTCTAAAAAGGTTAATATGCTATAAAGACCCAAAACATTGTAGATATAACAAGAGGCAAAAAGAATATAGTAGATAACAAGAATCCAAAAACATATTAACTAATTACATTAGAGAACTAAATCAAAAAATATTAATTGGTCATTCATTTATATCTTATTGCTTATTGCATCTCTAATTTTTTAAGGTCCAATGTTATTGACTATTGTTATTTATGTTTGCTTGATTGTTTTGTGCTTCAACAATTCAACGGATGATAATTTTATGCTCACGTGTTTGCTATTGCTATATGTTTTGTTGAACATGTTTATCTATTTCTTCTTATAATGACTATTGTTATTTGTTTATGTAGTTTGCATAACTGTTTTTGTTGGCTATTGCTTATATATTTGCTTCTACAGATGATATTGTACTATTGTTTGATAACCTATCTATCTATTGTTCTTATGAGGTATGACATGTTTCATGGTTTTGTGATTAATAAATAAATTTCCTCTACTTTATATATTAAGTAAAGTCTCTTATATATGTCATGTTTTTAATCCAAACATCATTTTATTTTAGTAGAGCAAGAAAAAAAGGAACAAGAAATTCAAATGTTTTCGTCAATTGTTTGACTTATTCATCTTTTATTGGGATTCCACTACACACCATAAGATTTTATGTAAATGCTCAAGAAACAATTCATTGAGTTGGTTAATTATAGGTCTTATCCATTATCTATTCTTATTGGATCTTAACGAATCATTTTTTCTTCCACATTCTTACAGATCCTTATTTGTCTACTCGTCTAGAAAACCTTGATAATCTTTACTATCATTGATCTCTCATTGACTCTCTATTACTTCATCTATATAAGCTCTCTTTTTGTATCAAAATAACACATTTCTTTTTATGAACGAAGAAAAATCTTACCTTTCAAAAAACTTGCTAATCATAGTAGGTGGTCAAACTGATAACTATATATTAGGACTTCAAAACTATCATTGTTTTTAATACCTTATACTTTTGGTTGCTAGCTAATTACAAGTACATAAATCTTAAGTACTCTCTTATATATGTAATAAAAAAGAATAAGATTTACGTCCTCCATGAATTATTAACATTTCTTGTATTCAAATTTTTTACTAATGAAAAATATTTATTGATTTTTTTCGTACTTATTGAGGGTCCCTGATTTTACATCCACCTAAGGCCAATAAAATGTCAGGAACGCATCTGCTTATCAGCTAATTGCTTACCCCGATAAAGATCACCCCTTCACTTACCTTTTTGGGTAACATTCTCAGTCGTTAAAGTGGATTATTGATAGGCGCCTTTAACACGGTAAACACTTACCTGTTAAGAGCCTTATCCTCGCTTAACGGATAAGATTATCGGTACTTGCTATGTCTCTTACTAGGTAAAATTTTTGGTCCTTGTCATGCTCACCAGTAAGGTAAGTAATACCTGGTAAGTTCTTACACAGTAAGCTTTGGTAAACGACCCTTTAATGTTATATACCTAAATATATGCTTTCATTTTCCAAACATACTTCTTACTTTTACTCCACCCTACCCTTCTCGCTTGCCACCATTGTCATCGCCACAACCACCATCACCAACCACCCTACGTCACCTTCCTTCTTTCACATTTCCTCCTTGAAGTTACTATAAAGGAAAATATTAATAATACAGGGTGTTTAACAAATGCTAACCAAGTAATTGTTTATCGGGTCACTTATCTTACCAGACGAGCATGATAAGAATCGAAAATCTCATTTGGTAAACAAGGGTGATGATTCTTAGGGCCTGTTTGTTTGCAGCTTAATGAGTTTAATGAGACTCACAACTTATTCAGTCAGCTATATATGACTGTTTGGTAGTGGCTTAATGATACAGAAAGTGGCTTATTCAGTAAGATTTCAAGGGGGAGCTTTATGCAGAAAACCAAGTTTTTCCAAACCAACCACTCTCATTAAAAAACACATTATTTTTATCTATGAAAAAACTCTCTCAAATTAAAACCTTCTAAATCTATACAGACAAAGTAATCCACATAGACAACTTTATTCATACAGAACTTAATGGAAAACCAACCAAACAACCCCTACTCGGTTATGTTTATTGGGTAAGACGATAAGTTATTAGGATTTAACATTACTCTCATGATAAATCTCTCTCACACGTGTTTATAACACACAAAAAATAGGATAACAAAATAAAGGAAAATAAAATAACTTTTGTAGACAAGAAGCGTTTGTAGTCCAACGGTTAGGATAATTGCCTTCCAAGCAATAGACCCGGGTTCGACTCCCGGCAAACGCATTATAATTTTTTCCTTAATTTTTTTACATAAAATTATTTTCTTTTAAAATTATAAGCCACTGAAAAAATACTCGTACAAATGTATGGAAATATATACAAAAATTATATATGTTGATACTCGACTATTGAAATTTTAACTTCTGATCATTTATTTTAAAAATTATTTAAAATTGAATATTTTATAATTTTAACGTTTGTTTCATTAGACCATCTTCAAATCATTGAAGGAAAAAAAAACTTATAATAATGGACTTATTAGACAATAAAAGAAGGGAACGCTTTTTTAATGTCATAATCAGGTTAAGTCATATATCAGAACATCCACGGTGTCAAGCTTTTTCACTAACGTTTTTCATAGTTTTTTCTTTACATATATTATGGTCACCTCAACAACTTAAAAACCTCTACATGTTTCCACTATGTGAAAAAACATACCAAGCCTTTTCATAGTTTTTTCAAAACTTTTCAACGTCCCATCAATTTAGCTCTATATCATTTATATTCTTATGAGAAAATTTCATAAGAACCTAACAAATTATTTCATTTTGAATGGTTAAGTCCTTAACCTAATCTTTTGAATACAAAAATCATTAAAGTTTCTCATTTTGCATGATTAAGTTTCTGAACTATTTTTTTGAATGAAAAAACTCATAAAACTTTCTTATTTTGAATGAAAAAACTATTAAACTTTCTCATTTTGAATTATTAAGTCCCTGAATATTTTTTTTCAATAAATTAAATCATCAAACTTCTAAAATTGGTTACGTACATCTTTTAACCCAAAACAACTAGCTGTAACTGGTAATCTTTTGATTCTCCCTCTTTTGATAGATAAAAAAAAATAGATAAAAAAAATGAGATCGATTAGCAGGGACAACAACATGTTAGGTGATATGGTGAACAAACAAAGTTCGGGCAATGGGGAGTGGTGAGGGAGAGCGATATTGTTGTTTGCGAGGGATTTTAATGGCGTTCGGTTTGAGAACGATAAAACTGAATTAGTTTTTTTTTTATTTTAAAACATTCCTACTTAGTTATAGGTACCTTTTTTTAATAATACAAAAGATGGAGGTAATCAATTTTTATAAGTTCGATGTTTATTTATTCCAAAAAAACGTTTAGGGACTAAATAATTCAAAATAGGAAATTTTAATGGTTTTTCATTCAAAAAAAATAGTTCAGGGACTTAGGCTATGTTTGGCAAACTAGCTGATAAGTTAACTTTTCAAAACGCTACTATGAGTAGTTTTTCAATAAGCTAGCTTATAAGCTAGTTTATGGTCATCTAAACATGTACAAAAAAAAAACTAGCTTATAAGCTAGTTTTTTTTTTTACCAAACAATGCCTTAATCATTCAAAATGAGGAAATTTAATGTTTTTTTCATTCAAAAAAATAGCTTTAGAGACTTAATCATTTAAAATGAGATAGTTTATTGTTTTTTTTTGAACTTTTACCTATTCATATTTATAAAAATAAACACATTAAAATCCATACAAATACATATTTATTTATATCAAAAAAAATATTATTGTTTTAATTATGTATTTATTTTACATAATTTTTTAAAATATTTTAATACAATATATATCATATAAATTTCTTATTATAAAACAATAAACCACTTAAATAAAACTAAATTAAACAATACTTTATATTACAATACTTGAAATTGTATAATCAATAAATCCGTATAAATTGTGTAAAAGTATATACAATAAAAATTAAAAGAATTAATTTAAAAATATGTACAATAAAAATTAAAGATTAGGTTATCAAGAAAACTGTAGAAATTACAGATTAGGTTACATGTAAAATTAAAATTAAAAAATGTTAAATCAAAATAATTATGGAAAACGTCTTTGTGGTTTACGTTTTTACACGCCTTAGGTCCCTTTGCCTTAACACCGTTAAAGACATCTGTTAGTATGTTAACGCAAAGGTTACTTTAGTCTTTTATCACTTTTTAATTTTATATTAAAAATTTATGTTTTAATTTAAAAATCACAGGGACCAATAATGCAATTTGATGTGTGCGTGTGTATATATATCTATACTACTTTATAAAACATTTGGGTTACTTTTCTTAAATACAATCTTTTAAGCCTTATTTACAACCATCTAAAGCCACGTTACTTAATTTTCAACTTTACAACTTTTTAAACCAAATGTACAACTCTTTAATGCAACCCCATTATTACAGTATGTTGACGATCCATTAATCTAAAATCGATTCAGGCTTCTCCTCCAAGAATGACGATTCGACCTCCAAGAACGACCCTTCGTTCTCCTCCAAGCATGGGCTTAAATCTACGATTCTTCAGTCGCTCGAATTCAGTTCTGCTTCGATCGCACTATCGCAGGGTTCTAGGGTTCAATTTCACAATCATCGATCACCATTCAATTTCACAATCGCCCAAAATCAGTTCTGCTCAGGTACGTTCAATGGTCTTCAATTTCACAATTTCGTCTGGTCTGGTCTTCACAATCGGTTCTAGATTTTTGTTACTTTTGCTTCTCCTTCACAATCGGTTATGAAGAAGTCAACAATAACCCTCTGTTCACAATCATAGATTTCAATTTATTGTTGAACCAGTATGTTGGCTGATTTGTGCTCAATTTCGATTGTTGTTTTTTTTCCTTTTTCGTATAATTATCTTGTGTTTTAGTTAATTAAGTTTAGCTAATTGTTAGGTTCTTGCATGGTTGCTTCAATTTGTTTTGTAATTATTCCCCTAATCAAAGTTTAACAACTTCAATATGGATCCCATATGGATGCAGGTTGTGTAAATTTCTAAAGAAGCTCTCAACCATATGGATCCCATTACCCCCTGGTAAGTCTTTATCCCCTTCTATTTTTCTACTTTTTCGCCATACTAAATCTGTAATTTTTCTACTTTTTGCTACTCACTTTGTGCATTGCACGGGCACACCGCAAGTATATATATATGTACTTAGGAATTTATTTTCTTTATTCAGAGTAATTAGTACTAGAAGTTTGATATCTTTTTCTGTCTGAACACAAGAGTTTACACTGTTTTTTCCAATTTGTTTTGGTTTTACCAGTATGGTTTTTCCCCTATTATTAATTTGTTTTGGTTTTTCCAAATAGTTTACAGTATGGTTTTACCCTATTATCAATTTACCTGTTCTTAAAACTCTAATGCAGAAACTCATAAAAACCATTAAGTGAATTCCAAACCTTGGAACATCAAAGTGATTCAATTGAATCAAAGGTTTTCTTTGATGCACATTGCTATTGGCCCGTTGGCCAATCATCAAGGGTTTGCTAACATTTCTGAAATGATTTACTTGGTTCATTTTTTTTACCTTGTGAAATTCATACTTACCAGGTAATCGATGTGGAACCTACAAAATGTAACACACTGTATGACAGAAAGCCTGGTAAGGTTCCTAAAGACAATTATCAGTTTGTGACATGAAGTTATGTCTTTTTTTTGTTATATTTATTATCAGTTATGTGAAAAGATTTTAATGAGTATGGGAATGCATCTATTATTGAAGAAAAGTTGATTAAAGAGCAAGTGGATCGATGGTAGCTCAGATGGACCTCTCGTGATGGCTAAGGTTTGTATGTACTCTCTATAGATTAATTTTATTGTTTTATCTTGTAGTAATGAGGCTTAATTCGTGCTCCTGACTTTTTCTCGGTTTTGTCACCGCAGTTAGAGTTTTAATCTTGCAATTGTAATACCACAGGTAATTCAATTTTATCCAGCTATTTTTGCTACAGATCCTTAACTAGCATTAGCTTTATATGACGATTGAGAGGCATTCACTCAAATTCCGTACCTATGAATATAAGTTTCTTTTCATACAAAAATGTTCAAACTTGCACCAGAAACTCATCAAGGTCTTGCCTTTGGTCACTACTTTCATTCCAAATAAGAAAGATGCACCTTCTTTCCCTTGTCAAAAATAGAAAGTACTTTTTTTTAAACGGACAAGGTTCTGTTGATCTTGGACAATCATAATACTCTTATTTTACATGAACGTGCACAGCTAACCCATGATGACAACACTTTCACTTAAATTTCATGATCATTTTTTGTGCCATATTATCACTTGTTTAGAAAAAATGTCCACATTATCACATTATTGTGTCTTTTTTTGATGGAAATGAACGGTACGAGTTTCTTGGTGTAATTTATGATATGACAATTTGTGGTATTTGGATCACCCTATTGTTTTGGTAATGGAAAACCAGAAAAAGCAATTTCAGCCACCTCTGCCTCCCTAAAAAGAAATTTATTGTATAATGTTTTGAGAGGAACGAATGTTGATGAATGTCTAATTCAATAAGGAGGATTGATAGACTTGTAATTATGAGTGACCTATGGATTTAGTAGTTAGTGATTGGGACATCTAGAAGTAGTTGTGGGAATACAAGTACCCAAGAGAATTTAGGTCAAATCTTCTTCTATCTCCATTCTCCATCATGTGGGTTTCAATTTCATCTCAACCCTACCAACTTTTACATAATAACTATGGCACCACATAAGTCCCATGAAACCACTACACATGTTTTTCCGAATAGTTAGCTACAGATTTGATGTTCAAATCCTTCCATCTGTTCCTCAATACCAAAAAGTATAACGAGGATAGTCAGTGAATGTCTTCTTTTCTTTTTCTTGTTATATATAATGTATATCTTATTTTCTTTTATAAATTAGTTATCTTTTTTTCAAGAAGTAGAAACCAAGGTATTATTTTAAGTGGTTTTGGGTTTCATTTCATATTGGATTTGGGTATTTTTGTGACTGGAATCATGTTATGATTTGGGTTTGGATCTCTTATATAATAAGGTTGGTTCTTACATCCCAATTCAGGGATTTATGCTAATGATTATTCTCATTAATCATTTGCACCCCTTCCCTCCATTTATGTGCAAATATATGGACTTACTTGAACCCTTTCATCCCTGCAGATGCTGGGTCAATACATTGCTCTGCTTCATTCAAGATTAGCATCCAAAGTTCGATTTTTTTTCCGATTTTGTTCTTCAATTTTTTTAGCATCGTTATATGCAACAGCCTCACAAGCTTCGAAAGTTTGATTATTTTCTGAATTTGTTCTTCAATTTTTGTGTTTTTTTTAACTGGCGTTTTTACAAATTGAGCTCTCTGTGTTTATGTTCTGCTTAGGGAATTGAAGATTAGCAAAGGAAATGGATAATAGCAACTTACAGTAGACATTGCAGGAAGGAAAGCTTTATCGAAAGGTAAACAATTTGATCGTTGCTCATCTTCGAACAACAATCTCTCTCAAGTATTGCTCCCTTGTGTTCTTCATTCGATTGATTTTGGTATTAGTTTTGTAACACTCTGGATTTCAATACATTTATATCGTTGTTTATCTCGTCTTTAACTCATAATCGTTATCATCGTATTCAGTTTAACGTTCGAGTTTATGGTTTCGGTGAAATTGTGAAAGTTCCAGTAAGTTTCACGACTTGCTCGCGACTTAGAGTCGCGGCATAAGTCGCGATGTTCACTGTTGTATTGTGGGTTTTGGTATGTCGCGAGTTGCATGAGGAGCAACAGTCGCGGCATAACCCGCAACGTTCACTGTTGGGTTGAGTTATTGGGCATTTCGCGAGTTGCACCGCGACTTGAAGTCGCGGCATAACCCGTGACATGGACTGGACCGACTTAAGGGTTTTAAAACTCAAAATATCTCATTTGAGTTTCAGATTTAATATCTCTCAATCTCTCTCTTCTCTCTCTCTCTAAAATCATTCTCTCTCTCTTTAAGAACTGGTAGTATATATCAAGTGTTTGATCTGAGGTTCCGGTGTAGAAAGCTTCGTCTTGTCTAAAGGGTCGATATCTGGTTCTTCGGGTTTTTCGTATAAACCTATTGGGTGAGTCCTACTACCTTTCTAAAACTTTATACATGTCAAAGGGTTACATTTTGAACTCCTATGTATCTCCATAATTTCAGACCTAAGATTTATACATTTTGGATATAAGTTAACTTTTGAGAGATTTTAGGGTTCCGATCATTTTATGATGGATTCTATATTATTTGAAGTAAAATGATGTTTTACTTGCACATTATGTGGACATGTGAAAGAATGTTTATGAACTCATTTTAATGATTTTCATTCTTACCAGAAGTTGAGCTGGAAATGACATTTTGTTATAAAATGTGTTTATACCATATGACTATCTATGGTTGGTCACATAAGTTGTTGTGACGAGTTTGTACCATTACTAGTGGATCCCTAAGTTTTGAGTTGACTTATATTTCATTATTTGAGGTTACCAAGTAATGTAAATATGGAACTACATGTGCATTAAATTGTGAGGTTCTGGCCGTTAACAAATCATAGAACTACATGTGCATTAAATTGTGAGTTTCTGGCCGTTAACAAAATATAGAACTACATGTGCATTAAATTGTGAGGTTCTGGAAAGAAGGTTTATGACCTTGTTTTAATGAATTTTATTCTTATCAACCGTTATCTTGGAAATGCTCATTTGAAAAGGTTTCCGTTTGGATGAATGTATTTATATCTCTTGAAATTGATAAATTGTATGTTTTCACTAGGCTTTAAGCCTAACACTTTTTCTCAAATGATATGTATAACAGGTTTCCCTTAGCGGTGGGTTGACAAGGGTTTTGAGAAACGGGCTTAGTCTCGAGGCATTTTGAGATGACTAAGTATTGATAGTTGGGCATCTGTTAAGTTTCATTATTTTGATAAATTTCGAATCGTCAACTGATGTAATCTAGATAGTTATATTTAGATTACTTTGTTGATGAACCCTATATCAGTACAGGTTTTGTTGTAAAGTCTTATTGACTGATACCTTTTGGAGGTTTATATCAATACAAATGTCATGTTGCCCATTTTGAGAAGTTTTAATTTACTCTGAAATTTAGGATGTAACAAGGTTCCCCTATTCGGCTATTCCTATAATCCCTAGATTTCTAAAACTTATTTATATTCGCTTGTGGGTGTATACAAAATTCATATGCAATTTAAACTTTTCGATTCAAAATTGCTTGCTTCATTGAATTTTGCAACAATTAAGATGAACTAGGTTTGACATAAAACATAAGAATTTAAATTGCTTAATGTATTAGTTAAAGATTCAAGCTTCTTGTGATGAGAAAAATGCTTGGTTTGATCGAAACATGTTGAGTTGGAGATATACAAGAAGCATACCTAATAATTGATGATTCGAAATTATACCATCGAAAACGGATAAGGGTGTTTGAAAAGATAATAACTTAATCAAGAAAACATAGTATGCATGGTATCCATACATGTTAATTGTTGGTTGTAACTTTGTTCCAGAAGTGATTATCAACGGAGTTGGTAATGAAACTGCAAAAGGGGGTTCACGAAGAGCGCAAGTGGCTGCTTATAAGGTTTGTCGGCCTCCTTGGTGAATGTGTAGAAGCATATATCTTGGAAGGGTTTAACACTTCCATCCAAGAAGGTGTTCATTTAATATCAGTCTTTCTTGGAGGGTACCCTATATACTACTTTGAGGATGCACTATCCATCGTGTCCTTCGATGTTGTCAAGAAAGGTATCACTGTGGTGTTTTCTACAGATGGACCTAATGTTGGAAGGTTGGGACTATCACCAATGTAGCGGCTCCTGGTGTTATAATTGTAGGAGCGCACAATAGATCGTGAGTTTCAATCTTTTGTCGTAGGTTATTTTTTGTATTTAGTTTGTGTTTGTTATTGTAGTTGAGAGTGAAAAAAGTTGAAGTATATTTTCTTTTTATTTTCATATTATTTGTAATACTTAAAATCGGAATGAGACCAATATTAGACACGTCTTAAAACTGAAAATGACAAGATGTTGAATGTATTTCGCTCAAGTCAAGAGAACCATGTTTTGTAGTTATATAAATTTCATGATAGTATTAGTGGGGCAATGGCTTGAACTATGTAGTTTTGTAGATGAACGGTCAAATTGATGGTATATAGATGATTGGAAACAATATTTGACTTGTTTGGCAAAAACTTGTGCACATAAACATGGCGAGGCATCATGGTTGGGTTTTGACCTAACCTTTAATTTATGCATCAATCGATTTTGTAATTTGAAATTATATGAAGTCATAAGATAAAATTGAGGATGGCACCGATTTTGTAATTTGAAAATTATATGAAGTCATAAGAGAAAATCGAGGATGGCAAAGAATAAAACATAGTAAAATTAATTGAAGGTCCAAGCTTGCAACTTCATAAGGCAGATGCATCCCGTCGCTTTGCGCGGGCACCCAACTAGTATATATATATATATATATATATATATATATATATAGTGGTGGTTTATTTTGCAATTCAGTAAAAGATTACAACTCCGCGCAACTCTCATCTAAACCATTCATTTAGCCCATTCATTAAGTAGACATTGGATTGATTACTGAATTGCATAAGTGATTACTGGTTTCATACAATAATCTTACCTGCAACGTGTAGTATTTCATTAACATGGAATGGATACCGTTTCATGAAAGTACCACCTTTATTAGATACATTGCATGAACTATTATGTGCATCAACAACTGTTGCAGAATTTCGACAAAACCAGGTAAATTTATTTAGAGAATCAATGGGAAACCAAATGCAATGGACGTTTAGATGGGGGTTGCATGGGGTTGTAACCATTTACCGGGTTGCAAAATAAACGTAGCATATATATGTATATATATATATATATAACATAGTCGTAACAGAAGCAACAAAAGTAGAGAAACCACACCCCCTAATTGGTGACGACCACCATCATCTCCGCCCCGTCTTCCTCTATCTTCGGCCGACCACAACACCCCCTAATCGGCGACGACCTTCACTCCCTCCCTCCTTTGTCCTTTGTCATTGTGCAACCACCACATAAACCTTCGGCTGAAAATGTGTTCCATCCCTTTCGTTGCCGAGAAACCACACCCCCATCACTACATCAGATCTACGACGTAACAGAAACAACAAAAGTAGAGGCTCCGTCATTTTCATCATCTATTTGTCTCATCTAAAGAAGCAGGAGATCCTTCGTTATCTCCATCTTCTCTTGGTCTTGAACTCTTGATCTAAATAAACAGATGCAACAGAAGCCAAACCCTATATCTGCAACTTCTCATCTTCACATTTTATCTCAATTTTCTGGTTTTCTTGTTTATGAGATTCAGATTTAAGGTTTTTAGTTTAGAAATACTTGATTTAGGGTTCAATTTTACATGTTTTCTATAAGAAATTTGTTGAACGAATTTGTACAAGTTAATTGTTCATCTTAACTTGTTTAAAATCACTCTTTGTGTTATTGGTTCTTGTTTCTAGTCTTCAAATATTTTGTTCTTGATTTTAATCCAACATAGGCTAAAATTAAACAAATTCCAACTAAAGGCTAAACTAAGTAAATGGTTAACAATGATTAGCAAAAAAAAAAAGGTAGCCAAGATGGAGATTTCATAATGATGTTAACAAGGGGACTGAATGTCTTGGCTAGAGTTGCTTGCTAGATAAGTCGCCCGAATGAGTAAAAAAAAGGGAATATGTCATAAATTTAGTGGATATTAAAAGTTTTTTTTTAATTTTTTAACAAAGAAGTTAGAGAAATTTATAAAAAGACTAAAATACCCTTTGAGTCAATCTACTTAACAAATGTCTTTAATGGTGTTAGGGCAAGGGACCAAAGTCATGTGAAAATGTAAACCCGATGGATGTCTTCCATAATTATTTTGATTTAGGGATGCACGGTGTGATTTTGTGTAAAACATAGGAACCAATCATGTATATTTGAACCTTATTGATAACTTAAAAAGGTGAATTCTAATCATATCCTATAAGAGACATGTGAGTAAATTTGGGGGGGAGGGGGGGGGGGGGAAGAAATTAGTGACATGTGAGTGATGAGTGAGTATGAATAACAACGTCCTTTTAAAACCGTACAAAATTTTTGACATGTGATATGTGAGTGATATAGGGGTATGAATAACAACTCCCTTTTAAATTCGTACAAGTTTTTTGACAAAGAAATAATGTTGATTTTTACAGGTTTATTAGATGATCTTGTTCAGATTTTTAGATAAAAAAATTTCACACATACTTTTTGCAAACCAAAGGTTTTTACAAAAATAACTATTTTAGGGTGTTGCTATCTCTACCCCTCCTCACTCACAAACCCCCCTATACCTATCTCACTCACATACCTCCATATAGGAGGAGGTATAGATAGAAATTCACCTATTTTTATGATAGTATTTGAGCAATAAAAAGATAAAAAAAGAAAGAGAAAAATTATGAGAAAAAATAAATTTGAATATTTGTAATAATAATTTTGAAAATGTGACGTCCATAGAATAATTTGGTCATAAATTTAAGCAAAATGGGTCAACACAAGTTGAACAATTTACTTTCTATTTTTAGAAATAAAGTTAGGAGAGAGAGTGGATTATGGTAAGCCCTTTTCTCCAAAAATAGAAACCTCAATTCAAACCGATGTCTGAACGACAAAAAAAATATAAAATAAAATAAAATCCACCCCCCAAAACAAATTTACCAAACTACCCTTTCCTCACTTAATGACCCAACGTTTTTCTCGACCTCACTAATGCTCTCACAACCATAGATTTCCCTATCTCTTGCCACGTGTCACAATCCAGGAGTATGTCGGAAGGTTGTGTGGGTCACCTTGTTGCGTAGAACCGGTCTTATAGGTTGTATGTGTGTGTGTGTGTAACCTGTTATAGCCGGTAACCACTTGGTACCTTTTACCGATCCATCCGGTAACAAAATGTCGATGAGTATAAACAGCTGGGGGGTTTAAGCACCATCGTTGGGTGGTTTTCAAAGGGTTTTTGTTGTCGTTGTTGTTCATCGGATTTCTAGAGAGAGAGAAAAAAAAAGTTTTAATTTTTAAAAAAAATTATTATTATTTTTTTATACAAAGAGATTGCGTTTCGAACAACATTATGTGGTGACGAGAAGGGTAGTTAATTCAAGAGAAAATGAAAAGGAGGAAGAATTCTTCCTTTTTTTGTTTTCTAATGGAATTTGTTTGATCGATGAAAAGTTTCTGATTTGGGTTTTACGCTTTTCGTCGGGAATCTGAAGAAAATGTCTGGCGAATTCGTGGGAAAAGATTATTAGAGGTGGAAAAATGATTATTGCAATTGAATTTGTTTGTTGATTGGAATCTTGAATTTATCTCAATTTTATCTCGATTTTGTCGGTGAATGTGTTTGTTTAATTGTTTTCGTTCTGGTTTTTTTTTTAATTTTGGTGAATTTTGATTTTTGGTGGGTGCGATCTGACGTGTTATGTGTGAATTATGTGTATTAATCTGTAGTGATTTTGGATTATATGATACGAATTGATGTTTTTCTTGTTACTGATCATGGTGTTTGTTTCTAGATTGATTTATTTTTTGAGTTTTTAGATGATCTCAATGTATAGTAAAAAGTGTCCTCTATGTGTTTGTAGAAATGCCTCTGAATCTTTTTTTCTTCAGGGTTTTGTGAGGGTTTTGAATTTCATTTGATTTGTAATTCAACTTCAGTTTTTTTCTCAATACTTCTTTTTAGTTTAGAAAAATCGTGGGTTTTTGGAGTTTTTGTGTGGATATAAACTGCTATCTGTGTGTTCTAGTTTCCAAGATTTGATTCTGTTTACCAATTTGATCGATTCAGTTATTTAATTCTCATCCATATTTGTGTTCTGATCTATTTGTTCTCTTGAATTCTTTAATTTGTATCTTAAAGTGCTTTTGAGGGTGGTTATCAATCAATTTTCTTAATCTGGATCTTATTAGGGATTTTGAATTGATCCATTAGAATAGTTTGACTTAACATCTTGGTGGGTTTGCTTTTAACCAACCTATCATGGTTACAAGAATCTTTAAAATCTTTATATGGGACATGATGAATTTATTACCTTTTTGGGTATCCAAAAATCTTGATTCAAGTTTCCTGATATGGACTAGATCAAAGTGAGGATGATTTATAACTCATGGATTGTGAAGATTTTCATTCGATTGGATTCCGTCTTTACAATTATGATGATCCAATTAATTAAAAAGTAATCAATTTGTTGTGCTCACTGATCTTCAGATTGTAAATTTCAGGTCTTTATCTTGTTTGGAGATTAAAAACAAACGAATGGATCATAGTGTTTAAGTAGGTTTCTTGATATGATCACTAAGATATGGTGTTGCAGAAGAGGTTAGAATATGGATTTAATGGCTATCAGGTGCCGCCAACCCCCCGGGCTGCCAGATCAGCCACGGTAAATCCCTTTTAACTTTCTTCGAATTTTCGTTTTTTGATCTTATCCGTCACATAAACATCCGCTCTACTCTTTTAGGGTAGAGGTAAGGTTTGCATACATCTCATCGCTAGACCCTAAACTCGAGTGGGATTTTACTGGGTCAATGATCTTATTTGCATAATCTTGATTTATATTCATTGTTTTGATCTTTTCTGAATCTTTCAGCGGAGGGTTCCGTCTTGGAAAAAGGCCGAGGAAAATAACAAGCAAATGTGTGCATTTGACTTATTGGCCACTGTAGCCGGCAAGCTATTGCAAGAAGGTGGAGAAGAAACCGAAATGGTCAAAGAATCCACCATTAAAACGGAACAACAAACTGTAGAAGATGACCCTTCTTCTAATGTTAATAATAATATTTGTGATCAAGGAAGCTGCAATAGGAGCTTCTTTGTTTCCGAGATAATCTCACAAGCTCCTGTTATGGATGAGTTAAAGGATTGTCTACATCCCCAACACGATACTTATTCTGGACCTTCATCAGGTATTACCGTTTCTGATTGCTCAGAGAAGGTTCTTTCTGTCGAGAAAGGAAAAATCCCGTTTAGTTGTAAAGTAGACGAAAAGAATAGTAAACAGATGATGATAACAAACGAGGCACCAAAGCCTCTGGTAGTTCATAATATAGAAAATAATGTGAAGTTACCCTTTTGCAAAGACCATCATACTACTCGTGGTCCTTTACCTTTGTGTCAAGATAATGTAAGTTTAGGTGTTAGAGATGATGACGAAAACTCTTCTGGGGTCACTCGGGTTCCCAATAAGACCTTTAAGCCACCACCACGAATTGGAGATCGAAGAATAAGGCGGTTGTTGGCTTCCAAATACTGGAAAGCGGCTCCAAAATTGAACGATGAAGTGCATGGTGATGCTGGTGAGCTCGCGGTTGTGGTTTCTTGGTCGTTGTTAGGGTGCGTTTCGTATGCTGTACAAGATGAGATAGAACAGAACAAAAACCTGTTGTCCCACGTTTGGCATGACATCTGTCTGGGACGACAAGACATGATAGGACAGAGTTTGGACGAACAAAATAGGTGGAACAATAATAAGGGAGATGAGACAAGATAGGTAAATTACTAAACTACCCCTGTTAAATTCTCGCCCATTATGCCAAACTGACCCTTTAGGGTGTGTTTGGTAAGTGAGAGTAAGAGAACAAGTTTGACATGGGTAGTTTAGTAATTTACCAATCTTGTTCCATTTTCCTGATTTTTGTTTCACCTATATTGATGTGACGGAAAAAGGTACATTTTTGTCCCACTTAGTCATGTCCGGTCACAGTCTAATTATCGCACCAAACGTGAGACAACATGTTTTTGTTCTGTAATTTCTTGCATACAAACACACCCTTAATGTGATGGTATTATTGTCGATTTGTGTGGTTGTTTAATTGGGAACGTTGTTAAACGTGTTATCTTTCAGATGAGGAGCTGAAAGCTGTTTACCGTAACAGGAAAACTTGCTACAAACGGCAAAGATCTTTAAAAGATTATCCTTTCAAAAAGAGACGGCTTTATGAACTAGATAACTTTTCGAATTCTGATGATGTGGTTAATAGTGAAGAACGATACACTCCACCTCAAAAGGACTCAACCGAAAATGGTTCTGGTTTGAGTGTCAAATCCGAAGGAGGTTTGTCTCGTTTCCGTTAGAAACTTATTCAAAAGTTGTCTTCGTTTTTCGTAACTTTCAAGCGTTAATTCACGAAAACAGGCATGAAGACATCAGGATTTGTAGCAAAGCAAAATCCAGCCTTTCAACCACGTGATTCCCATGGTAATTGAGCACCTTTCGATTGAGTTATCGATATCAATTGGCACGACATCAAAAAGAGGTTCTTATATCGAAGATATGTTTTTGCTTTTACTCAGTGAAGCTGAAGATCAAATCTTTCAGGGTACCCGAGCTTTTCTTTGAGTTACCAAAAACCACAACTGTTGGTTCTCTAAAGGTAGAATCTTGATTCATCCTTCTTTATTCTCGAGTTATTAGCATTCCAAAACGACCCGAATTGACATCACCCGTGAGAGTATTTACACTTTTCTAACAAATGGACCGTTCTGCATGCTGTTTTCGGGTGTTCACATGGTGATCGGTCTGATTTTAGTCGTGGGTTGACCTACTTTGACCATCTTTATTCACAGAGGACGGTTATGGAGGCTGTGACTTCTATACTTAGCGGTGAGATACACGTTGGTGTGATGCTTCAGGGGAAAAAGATTAGAGATGATGAGAAAACTTTGCTACAAACCGGCATACATAACAAGCTTGATGCATTAGGTTTCACATTGGAGCCGAACCAATTGCAAGCTCCATCCGCTCTATGCCCCGAAGATCCATCGTTTGGACTGACTCCCGATATGCCTAAGCCCTTAGTAAGGTACATCTTTTCAACTGCAATCGTTAAACTGCAAGGCAGGGGTCTTCTCAAAAACAAACTGTAGACAACATCCACAATGGTTGGTCTCTTTTATAGGAACTTTTCCCGAAAAAAGTGGAGCCCACAAGCAAAAAAAGAAACTCTTTTTTTTTGTCCGGAGCTTTTTCACACGCTTAGGTGGCCAAAAAGCTCTCTTAAAAGCATTCACAGTGGGAAAGCTTTTTACAGAAAGTGGGACCCACAAGTTTAGGGTCCCTAGAAAAGGATTACAAGCAAAAAGGTAGAAATTTGTTGGAAGGAGTTTTTTTTTCAATGTATGATGTGGCCAAAAAGCTCCATTATGGATGGTGTAAAGTCTGCTTACATCTTACCCCTGATTTTACCTCTGGGTGGGGTATTTATATATACTAGGTTTGTTTGGTTTGGTTATACTGCAGTTTAAAATATTGTATGAAATAGTTGTATCTGGTGTTTGCTTTACGATTATTTCTACATTGTTTTTGTTATGGTATTAGGTATACGGCGCCAGCTCCAACCGTAGCAAATCAGTTGGTGGTTCAACCGGAGGTGTCTGATGCCTTCCCGGACCCTCCCGTAACGAATTTTAGCAACTTGATTGAAAGCGATCATGATTCGGCCCCATCGCCTCCTGACATGTCCATGGATAACAACAAAAGCGGTTCGGACTCGAGGGCTTTGGTCACGGTTCCAGCTATGAACCCGAGGGCACTGGCTGTGGTTCCGATGAGGAAATCCAAGCGATCTGAGGTTGCACAACGAAGGATTCGTCGACCTTTCTCGGTTTCCGAGGTGGAAGCGTTGGTTCAGGCTGTTGAGAAACTCGGAACCGGAAGGTGTGTTTTTTTCGTAATAGAAATTTTCTTCAAAATGGGAATCTTAGAAAGATTGTCTTTTGTGTTATCGTGATTCGAACCTTTTGATCGATCCCTCAGATGGCGTGATGTCAAATTACGGGCCTTTGATAACGCAAAGCACCGCACTTATGTTGATTTAAAGGTACGTGATTTACTCATATGGTTACCCGGTAAGAGGCGGTAAGCACGTAGTCGGGATTGTATCCTTTTGTGTCGTTTTCTAACGACATATGGCTAGTTCTGATTGGTCGGTTATGCAGGACAAGTGGAAAACGTTGGTGCACACCGCGAGAATATCGCCACAGCAACGGAGGGGCGAGCCGGTGCCTCAGGAACTCCTGGACCGGGTCTTGGCTGCACACGCGTACTGGTCGCACCACCAAGCCAAACAGCAGTTCAAGCAACCGCAACAGCCCGAAACTTGCAGACTCCTTTAAAATTTAAATAAAAACCACCTTTCGATGAACACAAATTTGCCGCACAGATCATAAAACAAGTAAGTAGACGCGTTTTTTTTTTTCTTCTTTCGTTTTTCCGTCTCGTTCTATCGTGATTTCATTCCAAATACGAAAGTATCGGTATCTATCTACTGTTGTTATATCCACAACTATCGTGTGATCGTCTAAAAAAAGTAACAAAAAAGAGGGAGGAAGAACAGTAAAGTTTCTGCTTTTTTTGTTTTTTGGGTTTCCTGGGTGGGGTGTAGTTTTCGGGTTTTCTTTTCCGTAAGCTCTCACGCAGCAACTGTGCGTGGAGAGGGTTGGCGCGACGCTTGTACATGGGTCGACCGAATAAGAGCTTAGTAAAAAATTATTTATGAAAACGCCATCGCAACGATGGGCGTTTTCGTCGTTTTTTTTTTTTTTTTTTTTTTTTTTTGTATTTTTAGGAATTAATGTTAGGTTTGTTGTTGAATAAGATGGCCAAATTATGGAAGTTTTGATGTATTTTTTGTGCATTTATTGTTCTTGCCAAATGATGCATTTATAGAAATTATTTAGTATTAATAATCATGTGTTTAGTTAAGGCTTATTATCCAAACCAACCAAATAAAGGTTTGATCTTGATGTTAAACAAGATAACACTAAATCAATCAATAATGGATTTAAATCATTAATTATCTTTTTAATGTATTTGTATTTGTGCTATATATATATATATATATATATATATATATATATTGTAAAGATGTGTTAAGTTAAAAAGAGCAAAACTTATCAAAATACGAGTAAACTATGATTTTTGTTCATGTGGGTATTTAAAAATTGTTCTTGTGTTTTTTGAATTATGCTTTTTATCCTATTGGTTTATTTGTAATTTATTGTTAGTTTTGTCCATGAGGGACGAAAACAACAATAAACTGTAAATCATATGGATAAAAAACAATGAATCGTAAACTGCATGAAGGAAAAAAAAAGTAATGGATTATAAACGACATGGCCAAAAACCATAATTTCTAAGATCCAGAGAGGGAAAATAACAATTTTCAACAAACCACATTAATTAAGACGTAATCTACTCTTAAAACAATAAATTTTGTCTTGGTTTTCATTTAATGGATTTTCATTTTATCAATTATTGTGAAAGCATTTAATTCTTTTTATTTTTGTATCTAGTTTATCTTATAAACAAGTTTTTTGTTAATAACTTTAGAGTGAATTGTGGATTTGGTCCATGTGGTTTATTGATTTCTTTGATCATGGTACTCATTCTATGTTTATTGTGGATTTGGTCCTTGTGATATTCAATTTATTTTGGTCATGGTTCTTCTGACTAACACTTCCATTATCTTTATTAAATCAAGGATCATTTTAGCCATTTTGCCTATTTTTTTGTTCTTTTTTGATAAGAAAAATATAAACAATATTTTTATACACATAAACACACATGCACACACACATGTATATATATATATATATATATATATATATATATATATATATATATATATATATATAGTGGAAGAATATTTTGCAACCCACATCTTAACCGTTGGATTTATGAAAAACCGTTATTTTGTTTTTATTTTTTTGATTTTTCTAATTGAAAATATTGGACTCACATGTATTGTAACCGTCGATCATTAATCCAATGGTTAAGAAGTGGGTTGCATGGGTTGTAAGATTTTCATGGGTTGTCAATTAAACTATCCCTATATATATATATATATATATATATATATAACGATATTAAAATAAATAAAACAAGACATTATTGTATGATTTAATTGTTTAATTTTTTTTAAATTAATTATATTAAATACGATTTAATTTTATTATTTTATTGTAATTGTGGAAAAATATATATTGTTTTATTGTTTTAATGTAATTAAAATTTCAATTTAAACAAATCATATCATAAAACTATATCTTATTTTATTTAGAGCGAATAAAATAAAATATGGTTTTATGATTTGATTTATTGAATTAAAATTTTAATTAAGTTAAAGACGATTTAATTATATTGTTCTTTTATTATCATTGCAACAAACAAGCTTATTGTTGATATTTTAACACAAAAAATCATTAAAACCCGTTGAGAAATGAACTTTAATTTTATCATACTAAAAAGTAAAAACAATATGAAAATTGGAGCTTCTAATTTTAAGATGATAACAAATATGGGAAATTGACCCAAATGGCCAAAGCATAGGGAAGGATTGGTCCCCTAGTCATCCCTCTCCTTAACATGCAAAAATGTCCCTAAGGACGCAAATGGAGCCCCCGGACGCAAATGGAGCCCGGACGCAATTTGCACTCTATGCACCACCACTTTCTTCCCTTTTGCGCCCCTATGCACCAACTTCAGACGCAATTTGCGCCCTATGCACCACCACTTTCATTAATTTAATGAGATAATAATAATTAACCTCCAATAAATAATTGAATGAAATGGATTAAGTGGAAGGAACATTCCTGGCACATGATAACATAGTGAATGAAGTTGGAGAAAGATGGAGATGTACATACATACATGTGGTGGAGCGTAAATATCAAATATGCATCAGACGCAAATTGCGTCCGGGCTCCATTTGCGTTCGGAGGCTCCATTTGCGTCCTTAGGGACATTTTTGCAAGTTAGGGAGAAGGATGGCTAGTAGACCAATCATTCCCCATGCTTTGGCCATTTGGGTCAATTTCCCTAAAATTATGGTTCATTTCTCAACGGTTTTCAATGATTTTTGGAGTTAAAATATCAACAATAAGCTTGTTTGTTGCAATTACAGTAAAAGAACAATATAATTAAATCGTCTCTAACTTAATTAAAATTTTAATTCAATAAATCAAATCATAAAACCATATTTTATTTTATTCGATCTAAATAAATAAGATATAGTTTTATGATCTGATTTGTTTAAATTGAAATTTTAATTACATTAAAACAATAAAGCTATATCTTTTTTCACAATTACAATAAAATAATAAAATTAAATCGCATTTAATAAAATTAATTTAAAAAAAATTAAACAATTAAATCATACAATAATAAATTTTATTTATTTTAATATCGTTATATATATATATATATATGTGTGTGTGTGTGTGTGTATGCATGTGTGTTTGTGTGTATAAAAATATTGTTTATATTTTTCTTATCAAAAAAGGACAAAAAATAGGCAAAATGACTAAAATGATCCTTGATTTAACAAAGTTAATGGAAGTGTTAGTCAGAAAGACTATGACCAAAATAAATTGAATACCACAAGGACCAAATCCACAATAAACATAGAATGAGGACCATGGTAAAAGAAATCACTAAACCACAGGGACCAAATCCACAATTCACTCATAACTTTAAGTTTGTTATTGGACTCGTTATTGTTTTATCGTAACAGAATGATATGTAAGAGTATTATTCTGATAGATAATTAAGGAGTTCCAGAACACGAGGGAATGGAGATCGATTGATTTCGATGTGATACTTTATCATGAAATAATAAAGAATTATAATATAAATTAAAAACGTATATTATAATAAATTTAATACAATATATTAAAAAAATAAAAGTTGTTTGTGGCTAGTTAACAAAACAAAAACGACAACGAGGAACTCACGTGGATGCACGCTTATAAGAACAAAAAATTAACTATTATTTACTTTTATTTACTTTTTTCTTTCAAACTTTCTAACAAATGCAGAAGTATTGTAGGATAAGTGTGCCATCGTCTAAAGAATATGACGAAAGAGATAGAGATAGAGATAAATATATCAGAGTTAGATTAGAACTGAAATATCTCCTAACTACCTACTTGTAACTCCTCCCTATTTAAAGGGATTATGATTAATGAGAATTATAGACTTCTTCTCTCTGTCTTATTGTTATTCTCTCCATATTGTTGTTCCATTTGTTTTTCTCTTTAACACGTTATCAGCACGTAAAGCTCAAAGTTGTTTTTCATCGTCTCTAAACGATTGGTGCACGTTGTCGTTGAACGGTTTGCCGCAAAATTGCATCGCTACTGCGTTATCTTTTGCTCATTGCCACACATGTCAAAAAAAAATCTAGTAAGTTTTCTATCAATTTCTTCATAAGTGAATATTATGAATCATGTTTATTTTTTTTCTTAAGTTTTATGTAGAATACTTCCATTATTTTCGTGATTGATATTAATTGAATTCAAAAAAAAAAAATCGAATTCACGATTATTTATTTATTTTTATTGAAATAATTAAATAAATGAAAAATATATTGACGTAAAAAAAAATATATTAAAAGATAATTATTGGAATTTATATGTGATTTTAATATGATTATGATCTAATTATCTGAATTATTAGGATAATTGAATGATTTTGTTTTTATTTTTTTTAATTATCAAAAGGAATTAAATAAATAATTTTTAAGTATCCACAAGGGATAAGTATTATTGTTTTATTTAACTAAAACAAAACTTAATTTGTTTTTTTTCCCATTAATTTATGTTTTTGTTTAATAAATATTTATTATATTAACTTTTATTTAAGTTTAATATACTTTATCTATGCGAGTCAATCTTGACTTATTTTCTGACATGTTTACTTAATTTTATTTAATTCCACCAATTAAATATATATTCTTTCAGACTAGTCCAAATAATGAATTAGACTATTAATTATTTTAATATTTGTTTCATCTTATTTATTTTAATTGTGTTAGTATAACTTTTATTGTTTTAAAATATTATTATGATTTATTAATGTTTATCAAATTAGATTAAAATATTCATATATTTAAATGATTATCCATTTAGTTACAATATTATATATTTATTTACTATTTGTTTGTGTTAATATTCAAATGTTTGTTAGTACGCGATATATATATTTCAATAATATATATAATTACAAATATCGAATAACAAAATCAACTAATGATTAGAACAAATCAAATAGAAAGGGAATCGACAGAAATCATAAAACAAATAACCCGTATATTCAAACGATGCTGAGGCTCGTGTTGGACACGATTCCCTTAAACAGATTTGCCGTCTGTTCCCAGGGTACAACAGCGTAAGCAGTGTGTACTGCCGGATATCACCACTTGCTTGAAAAAATCGCCGGAGAAACAACGTATGCTTGAGAGAATTCAGAAATCTTTGTGTTCAAGATTATTGTGTGTTTTGGACTGAAACCAAACTCCTATTTATACTGCGCGAGCACAAGATTTCGGAGATGCATTCGTGACCGCAGGTCGCCCCCACGCACAAGTTCGCCGAATTTAGCCTACGAAGGCCGCAATCGGCACCCCCCCTGCGCGCGGGTAGGTGATGGAGTAAAACCAAACAAATGACTTGAAAGTCCCTTTCATATTTTTGGTTATAAACCACACAATTTTGGTTCCTCCTTCCTATGTGGGACAAGTTCCCACACCCATTTGATTTTGCCAATTTTCATCCCAAGCACTCAACTTTGAGCATCAATATCTCATTCACACATATTCCGTTTTAGACACATAATATATCATTTTGAAGCTCTCATATAGGAGAACATAAACCCACGAAGAGTTAGATATATACAATACATATACATGTATTTATTTGTGTCCAAAGTTAGTGAAAAATCACAATTTTTACTAAAATTTTCCAACAATGTTTACCATAATTAATAATTGTTAGTATAATTCAGATGTTTATCTTAGTTATGACTTATAAATTATCTTTGAAATTTACAATTTCAACCCCCATAACTTCTGTTATTTTGTCAAAAGGTTCAAAAATAACATGAAAATGTTAAATTCAAACATTTATCTTGATTGTGAGTTCCTACTCATAATTTTAAACTATATAATTATTTTTTGGAAGTTACACATCCAAACTCATATATTTTGATCTTTACCAAAAACTCCAAAAAATGCTATTAAAGTATTAAAATTGTTTCATATGCCAAATTCATAGTCACTTTGGCCTCTTGCCAAAAGATCCCAAAATACCAATATGGTATGATTTTTTTTTGACCTCATGTCAAAATTTACCAAATAACAAATGTTATCTATGTATTTCATTGATGAATTAATCGCAATACATCGAAAGGATTTTGTCAAACGGGTGTAAATAGCCCTAAGGTTTGTAGGGATTTAAGAAATCCATGTGATTCCCCTACTACCTGGAAATCCAATAGATTGAGTGATTTTTTTTGCAAATTGAAATATTGATAAAGTATTATCAATAAAACTAAAGCATACAAAAATCCAATATTGTTATGATAATGAAATTTCATAACCAAAATCCATTTTCTTATCAAAAAGAAAATCATATATTATTATTTATATATGTAAATGGTTGAAACAACTCATCCCAAAATCAACGTCATAAACTCAAAAGAATATGAGTATCATAAATGAGTACATAAACCTCCTTTTGAAAAGGTACAAGAAAATACCTAAAGTCCATCAACTCCCCATTGACTCTAAAATCAACCTCTTGAAAAAGTACAAACAAATACCCTCATGTTTTGAGACGACATATAAATCTTAAGTTTCATAGGATACCTTTACTAGAAACCCCCAAAGAAATGTGGGATGTTCCGAAAGGGATAATCGGGAGTACTGATGAATATGTACTTCCCGAACTAATCGTACAGTGGAATGAAACCCACTTACTCGATTACAAAAAGGTAACTGTTTTCAACAAAGAAATGTTATATCCAAAACGCGTCTCAATCTCTGTGGCAAGGAGCTCACAGAAGATGACATGATTCCTAATATCATTTCAACATTTCATATATAAGTAAATATTAATGAACCATATAAGTTGGAATGTAACATTTAGACAAACTCATCAACCTACTGCAAGTGGTTGAGAGACACAACAAGGTTCTTTCGAATAACACCACATATGTCGGGATAAAGAAAATTCCTGATATCAATAATGAAAGTGTTAGAAGTGGAAACAACTCCAAATGATTGTGAGTTAAAAACCATTTCACACATATGACATTTCTGCACCATGTAGACGAGACCCTAGAAAGGGTCAGGGTATTGGTAAGAGTCAGGAAGGATTTTTCAACACCAGGAGTAGGATACAACTACTACCCAGGTGATAATGGACAATCAAATAAGATATGCACTAAAAAGTGCTTCTATAAAAAGGGAACACGTTGAAAATGAAATATAACATATTTGTTTTAATATTTAATATTGATTATGCATATGTTTCTTTGAAATTAATTTTAAGTACCAAAAATTAATTTATTTGCTAAAGTAAAATCGAATATGTAACCATTATAGATGTAAAGAAATACATCAAAACAAATACAAAAAAAAATCAATATTCTCCGTTCCGTGTAGGAATGTATCGAGGAGAATTGATTTTTTTTTACCTATCACACCCTTGAAAAAAAGATAGACTAATACTTGTTTTATAATACATCCAACCAAATTACTTAGACGATGGACTGTCACTCTCTTGTTGGTACAAAATTAATAGGAAACTTGTAAAGATATTTGTATCAAATGAAAATGGAAATGAACATATATACATAAGTTCTAATGAATATATGAAAGTAAACATATATCATGGAAACTAATGTGTCAAACTAGTAGATTATTGGGTCATCGGAACATATTTTGTCACCAATAAAGAACTTTTGGGGGCAATAACACATATATGTTTTGGCATGACCATGCGGGACACCGTGGTTATGACATAGTGATCCGTGCATTGAAAAATACACATAGACACATTATCTTTCGAGTGAAAGGCAGAATGAGAAAAATTGCAACTGTTGACTTTTGTAGCATAAGAAACAACATTGCTATATGCCCTCTCGAATACCTAAAACTTTCGATCGGTGTTGGAATTGCTAAAACGTGAAAAGTTGTTCACCAAATTCTCGAAGTGTGAATTTTGGTTAAGGGAGGTGCAATTCTTAGGACACGTGGTGTCGGAGGAGGGGATCAAGGTGGACCCAACAAAAATTGAGGCTATCAAAAGTTGGGAAGTACCGAAATCGTCGTCGGAAGTAAGAAGTTTTCTGGGATTGGCGGGTTATTACCGAAAGTTCATTCAGGACTTCTCGAGGATAGCCACGCCATTAACGGATCTAACAAGGAAGAACATCAAGTTTGTGTGGGCGGAGGCTCAAGAGAACGCGTTCCGTAAATTGAAGGAAAGTCTGAGTAGTGCGCCCATCTTAACTTTACCCAACGGATCGAAAGGATTCGTGATCTACAGTGATGCCTCAAAGTTAGGATTGGGTTGTGTACTGATGCAAGAGGGAAATGTGATCGCGTATGCATCTCGTCAGTTGAAAGATCATGAAAAGAACTATTCGACGTATGATCTAGAATTGGCAACGGTAATTTTCGCTTTAAAGATTTGGAGACATTATCTGTACGGGGTTAAGTGTCAGATTTACACTGATCACAAGAGTCTCCAACATCTATTTTATCAGAAGGAACTGAATATGAGGCAACTAAGGTGGATGGAGTTATTGAGTGATTACGACTGCGAAATCCTCTACCATCCGGGCAAGGCCAATGTAGTGGTCGATGCCCTGAGTCGGAAGGAGCGCGGGGAGGCGACAAAAGTCGTGGCCTTTCGGGTCGAAGCCACTTCTAATTTCTTGGAAGAAGTCAACAAGTTTCAAGAGGAAGCGATCTTAGAAAAGAACTTGAAGAATGAGAGAATTGTCGGAATCGTTGGCTCGCTAATCGTTGACAGTCGTGGAGTGAAATGTTTCAAGAATAGAGTGTGGATTCCAAAGTTGGGGGATCTTCGAAATAAAGTTCTGGAAGAAGCGCATAAGTCACATTACTCCGTACATCGGACAAATCTCAACATCGCTGTGGAATTCATCCATGATGCCACATGCGACATCCCTGCAGTTGAAGAACGGGTCAAGCGTCTGGAGGCTGACGTTCAAGTGCTGAAAGCTTCAACAGCTACTCCAGCAGCTGACCAACCCCCTGTCGTTGATAATGACAAAGAGGGGGAGAAGGCAAAAGAACCCTCTTCTATTCATTCTCTTCTCTTTGAAGATGATGAGGAAGAAGAAGATGAAGAGGAAGATGATCTAGATCTTGTTGATCAAGAAAAGGATCAACCCTCCAATGATGACGACGACGATGAAGAAGACCAATCTATGTGGTTCTCCAAGTCGAACGTATCAGGGACAACTTCGCAAGAAGTTGTCAAAGCAGGGGTGAGAGGTGATACATCTTCAAGCGCTCCTTCGCAGAGCAAAGACAAGCAACCAATCGCTGAAGAATGCTTGAGGACTGGATCACAATCTGAGGGGGAGCATCCTTCTCAGGTATGTCTTTCTATTGTACCACTCTCCTACTCTTTCCAAACCCCTATTTCCTTCTAGACTTTCTCTCTCTTTTTCTAAAAATATACACTTATCCCTTCTTTCCTTCATTTTCTATCCAGACAGTTCTCACCCCTGCTTAAGGGTTCTGAACTACAAATAATTCCAGCTACTATCGCTGAAGACATAATCCCAATCTCTATCACTGAGATTGATGAAGAAGAAGAAGAAGAAGATTCCCTGCTCCATCCAGGAAGGCCCTCTCGACCATCTCGTTGGTCAGAGGAAGTGATAAAGAAAAGAGGTGAAATGATCGCTCAACTAGAAAGTCAACGGCTGAAAATTCCTCTTCAAACATCCTTCTCAGAGCTCGACTTCCTCACTGATGCTGAACGAGAAGAATCTGCCAAAGCTGAGAAACTGTTCGCTGAATGCAGACGAGATGCTCAACTAGCTTTAAAGATTCAATCCTCTCAAGTCAAGGACAAGAAGCTGAAAAGAAAGCCTGTGGAAGTTCAAGCTGCACTGCTAAAAGAAATTGAAGAGGAACGCTCCAAAGAACAAGAGATTAACGATAAGTCCATCGAATGGTGCAAACAGAAGATGGATTATCGCTCTGATCTTCTTCCAATAACAACCGTGACTATCTCTGGTCGCAAGAAGAAGGATCAACTCTCAGTGACCATGGAGATTACCAGAGAGGATGGAACTCAAAAAGCTATGTACGTTTCCAAACTTGAAGGTTTCGGGTTTACAGAGTGGATAGAATTCTGGGATGCGCTGAAGAAATCGAAATCTACATACAGAGGCTACGTTGAAGGACTTCTTAAAGCTCTCATCAACAGAGTCACTTCTGTACTGAATCTGCCATCTCCTATCCCTCCCAATCCCAAGAAACTCAAGAGAAGAATTGGGTCCTCCTCCTCTGAAGACGTCGCCATCATCAGAAATGAAACTTCTATCAAATTTTCAAGAGATGCACTGTTTGGTCCTCCTCCTGATCTTTCAGTTCTGGATTTATCTCTGCCTCCTGGTGGTCCTTTCCAAGATGGTCAAGTAATTGACTATCCTTATGGAATATTCTTCAGAGATGATGATGAGGAACTCAGATTTCAAAGAGTCTCTGAGATTCCTATCTGTCCTCTGAATCATCTCAAGGATCTCTTATGCTTATGGTGTGACTTCTTCCCTGCTGCTGAGAAAATCAAAGAAATTATCAGCCAAGAATCCTTGGAACGAAGACAGAAAGGAGAAGAAATACCTGAGTATATGATAAATCCTCCTAAATCTTCTTATAGCTGATAGATTAGTTTTCTCTTCTGTAATCTATTAGTTGTACTTACAGTAGTTAGTTATTTACTTGTAATTTTCATTCCTTGTAATTCTCTTCTTGAATTAATGAAATTTCAGTAAAGTACTTAACTTCATCAGTGCTGTAAAAGATCCCTCAAAATAGTAATTGGGACATGTATGTTACGAGTCCTGATTATTCCATCATTTTGAATCATAAAGTAATTTTCTTCAGTTACTTTGTCATTATCAAATAGGGGGAGATTGTTGATCCAAACTCTCTCAGTGATTTGATAACGACCCTCTTCTATACTTAGTGAAAATTACGTTTTAATATGTATTAGTGTTTCACCATCAGCGATCAGACTGAGTCTGTTCAGTTATCGCTGATAGTCTTTCTTATAAACATTTATATGTATTAGTGTTTCACTATCAATGATCAGACTGAGTCTGTTCAGTTATCACTGATAGTTCCTAAAGTAAACAGCCAACGTAATCCCTGAAGACAAGTCTCGCGTCAACAGATGTTCATAGCTGAATCAAAGACGAAGCTGCTGAACAAAGAGAAGTCTACTAGTGACCTGATGCGGATATCAGTGAAGCAAAGACAACTCTACTTATACGCGAAGGAACATGAGAAAAAGCTTCAGCGATAGCTGAACCTCTTTATCTCTGAACTTAGAGATACTCAGCGATCAATCGATCACAAAGCTTATGCCTCAAGTTTCCTTTTGTCTATCCTTGCACAACCTAGTACGATGTGTCAGAACGGACAAGTCTCTGCAACCATTCGTACAACAACTCTGTCAACTACACTGTTCATGACCCGGCCGAAAGCATGTCTCCCAAATGTCAGACTCTCAAAGCCAATCAGTGAACGCCACGTGTAAAGTATCCTGCCATGCATTTAATGCATAGGGTATAAATAGGAAGTTCACCCCTTCATCTGAAGGTGTGCTTCATCCTTGAACTCAATATAGAAACCCTTGTTTTCTATATCTCTTAATCCCCTCTCTCTCTGAATTTCTTGTGCAATTATCTTAGTGTTTCTTAAGTTTGTTTAGATTGAGTCTGTCTTAATCTTATTCCGCAACAAACTTGTAAATTGTATTTTGATTTATCAATAAACAATTTATTAAACTTTAAATTCTGTGTTTGTATTCAACCCCCCCTCCCTTCTACAAACTTGTTTAGCACCTTCGGGACCAACAAGTGGTATCAGAGCGGTTTGTTTAAATCTAATAAACAAGATCTTGCTGTATACTCTTCCTTGCTATTCTAAAATGACATTAAACACAAACACAAACTACTATGATAATGGTTCACTTTCTAAACCTCCTCGATTTAGCAGAGATAACTTTTCTCTATGGAAAAATCGAATGATTCTATTTCTTGAAGGTGCGGATCCTACTATACCTGAATATATAGAAAACGGACCCTATGAACCTGTTAGAATTATAGCTGCGGTTCCCGCCACTGCCACCACTGAAGCTGTCCCTGAACGATATGTCGTTAAGGAAATAAGACAGTGGAGTGATGAAGATAAAAAGAAGGTAGGCATAGATGCAAAAGCAAAGACCATTATTTCAATGGCTCTGCCTGATGAAGTTTTCCATTCCATCATGCATCTGAAAACTTCTAAAGAAATGTGGGAAACCATATGTGTTCAATATGAGGGCACCACTGAAATCCAAGAGACTCGAAAGATTAACTTGGTAAGACAGTATGAAAGTTTCATCGCTGGTAAGAATGAATCTCTTTCTGACGTCCATCAGCGGTTTAACTGCCTAATCATTGACCTAAGAACTGTTGGTAGGACCTATTCTAATTCTGAGGTCCTAACAAAATTCTTGGAATGTCTTCCTGAAAGCTGGGACAGTTATTCAATATGTCTTAAGCTGACAAAAGACTTACATACTCTCTCTTTAAGCACTCTGTATGGAATATTGCTCAACTATGAGCAATCAAATCTTCTGAAGAAAAATCTTGTAAAAGATTCTAAAGACTCCAAAAGTACTCCTGTTGCTTTAGTCTTTTCAGAGATAATTCCATCTCAGTGATCTACTCTCACCATCACTGAGTTAGATTCTGAATCTGAGGATCTATCAGACCCTGATCTTTCAGAGTTTGATGAGTCCTTAGCACTCTTGACAAACTCTTTTAAGAGATTTGCAAGAAAGAGTAACTTCCGAAGAAGTAAACCTCTCTCTCTTACTGAAAAGCCAAAATCAACTCCGGTTGATAAGGCTACTGCCACTTGCTATAACTGTGAAAAGATTGGACATTTTGCTAGTGAGTGCAGGTCGAAAAAGGTCTTCAAACCTTCTACCTCAAGAAGATCCAGTGATGACAAATACCATAAGCTGAAGAACAAATATCAAAAGCTGAAAAGCTATCAGCAAAAAGGTAAAGGTCTCATCGCTGAAGAACACGACTGGGCTGAATCAGAAGAATCATCTTCTGATGAAGAAGAAGTCGCTAATCTTTGCCTCATGGCTGAGATTAAAGAAGAAGTGGAAGAACCATCTGAACCTTCTATGAGCTACATATCATCTCAGGTATCTATCTCTACAAATCCCTCTCTACCTGAAGCTGAGAGAAGTCGCGCTGTTGATGTGCTGACGATTGACCTTTATAATGCCCTAAACGACAAAACTCAAGCTGAGAATAAAAATGTTCATTTAACTCAAGAGCTGGAGAAATGTCATGAAAAGATCAAAGAACTAAATCTTTTAGAAGAAAAGTTGAAAGATCAAGTCATTATAAATGAAATCATCAGTATTGAACGCGAACAAGCCATCGCTGCTCTAAAAACAGAAAAGGCTCATGTTGAAAAATGGTGCAAATCATCAACAAAGATCTCTGAGATAATAAATGCTCAAACTCCTGATAGTGATAAAACTGGTCTTGGTTTTTGGACACCTCAGGACGATCCTAAGGAAGAAAGTTCCTCGCTTAAGTTTGGAACTTTTGTCACCTCTTTCTTTGACACTTCTTATAATCAATTCTATCCCTGTTCTTCTTCAAATCACATCCCTGAGGAAAAATCCAAAGACACTAAGTCTACGGATAAAGGAAAGTCCATTCTCCTTCCTCAGAAGGCAACCAGGAAAGCAAAGCTGAAAGTTCCTTCTAAACCTTCAGCTAAGCAATCCTCTAGCTCTGTGATAGAAATCTTTGATCTCTGTCCTCCAAAGCTGAAGATTGATCTTAAAACCTCGAGATCTGAAGAAATGAAAATTCCTCCCAGATCTCAAGAGAAAAGTCTTCTTGGACCTGGCCCTGCTCATCTTAAACTTGCAAAACCTTCTACTTCTGATCCTAAAACCATTTTCAGATATAGAAAATGTTATCACTGTGGTTTTACTGATCATATTGCAAGTAAATGTCCAACTGCCACTAAAGCTGATAAAAAAGCTAAAGTGAAGAAAAATGTTTCTAAAGCTAAGAAGGTCACCAAGGCTGAAAAATCAACCAAGGTGAAAAATACCACTAAGGTTAAGAAATTAACCAAAGTGAAGATTACCACTGAAGCTGAATCTTCATCAGCTGAGAATACTACTGAACTTACCTTATCCACTAACTCTGAAGGACCCATTGAAAAGTGGGTACCAAACAACGCTTAATCTTCCTTATGTGTGCAGGGATCAAAGGGCATCTGGTATCTTGATAGTGGATGTTCTCGTCATATGACTGGACAAAGAGACCTGCTCACTGAATACAAGGAAGAGAAAGGTCCCTCTGTGACCTTTGGTGGAAATGGTAAAGGATATACCCGAGGGTTTGGTGTCCTCAGCAATGGGACAACTACCTTTCGAAGAGTCGCTTATGTAGATGGACTGAAGCACAATCTTCTAAGCATCAGTCAGCTATGTGATAAAGACTATGAAGTACGCTTTACTAAGAAAGCATGTTCAGTGTTAAATGAGAAAGGAAAACTTGCTCTCAGTGGTCATCGCAGAGAAAATGTCTATGTAATAGATATGGACTCTACTATCACTGAAAACTTATGTTTTCTATCTAAAGCCACTTCTGATGTCAACTGGCTATGGTATAAAAGGCTCTCTCATCTAAACTTCAAAACCCTGAATTCTCTCTCATCTAAGGAACTGGTTTCTGGTCTTCCTCAGCACTCATATGCTAAAGAATATCTCTGCTCAGCATGTGAAAAAGGAAAACAAACAAAAGCAAGTTTCAAATCGAAACAAGTTTCCTCAGTGACAAGTCCTCTTCAGCTCTTGCATATGGATCTGTTTGGCCCTGTCAACATCCAATCAATAGCTGGAAAGAAATATACACTTGTCATTGTAGATGAATATTCTCGCTACACCTGGGTTATCTTCCTTCGCTGTAAGAGTGATACTCCAGAAGAACTAATATCTTTTGTAAAAAAGATGGAAGTGCTGAACAATCTTACTGTTCGTTCAATAAGAAGTGATCATGGAACTGAATTCAAAAATAGTTCCCTGAACAATTTCTTTGAGAACAAGGGAATCTCTCACAACTTCTCTTCAGTAAGAACACCTCAGCAAAACGGAGTCGCTGAAAGAAGAAACAGAACGATCATAGAAGCTGCTAGATCAATGCTCAGCGATTCTCACCTCCCTACTCAATTTTGGGCTGAAGCTGTAAACACTGCATGTTTTACTCAAAACAGATCGCTGATAATAAAGCGATTTGGGAAGACAGCTTATGAACTTTTTGTTGGAAGGAAGCCTTCTATCAACTTTCTTCATATCTTTGGTTGTCAGTGCTTTATCTTAAACAACAGAGATCAACTTGGAAAGTTCGACCCAAAAGCTGATGATGGAATATTTCTAGGATATTCCTCCATCTCCAAAGCCTACAGAGTCTTCAACAAGAGAATACAAACCGTAGAAGAAACAATTCACGTCACTTTTGATGAAACTCGCTCAGCGAACTCCAAACCAATCGCTGACAATGAAGAGTTAAATGCTTGGATGCTTTCTCACTACAGAGAAACTGAACCTTTCTTCTCAAACCATCAGCATTCAGATCCTCCAGTCGCTGATGATGATCCAAACATTATACATCCTACCGCTGAATCCAAATCATGGGTTTCAGCTGAACCTCTAAACACACTCCTACCATCAAATCTGCCTTCGTCTGAAAACCTCTCCAGTGAATCTACTCAACAGTTAATCGCTGATGAACCTCAATCGTCCTCATCAGTAAACATTCAAATTGTTGATCCAACCTTTGAGTTAAGCAATAATGCTCCTGCTCAGCGATGGACCAAAGATCACCCAATAGATCAAATTCTTGGTGATCCAGATGCAGGTATTCAGACACGACGAAGCTCAGGTAATATATGTCTCTTTGTAAACTTTCTCTCCTTAATAGAACCAAAGAAGACTGATGATGCCCTCAGAGATCCAAACTGGGTCAGCGCTATGCAAGAAGAGCTGACTGAATTTTCTCGAAACAAAGTTTGGAATCTCATTCCTAGACCATCTGATAAAACTGTAATAGGCACCAAATGGGTGTTTAGAAACAAGTTAGATGAACATGGAACTGTAACCCGCAACAAGGCTCGACTTGTTGCTCAGGGATACAGACAAGAGGAAGGCATAAACTATGATGAAACCTTTGCCCCTGTGGCCAGGCTCGAAGCAATTCGACTATTCTTAGCTTATGCAGTCTATAAAGACTTCATCGTGTATCAAATGGATGTAAAATCAGCGTTTCTAAATGGAAAGCTGAATGAAGAAGTCTATGTAGCACAACCACCAGGGTTCTATGACCCTAAGCATCCAAATTATGTTTATAAATTGGATAAGGCTCTCTATGGTCTAAAACAAGCCCCTCGTGCTTGGTATGACACTCTCTCATCTTTTCTTATCTCTGAAAATTTTGAACGTGGCAAGATTGATAATACGTTATTTTTTAGAAAGATAAAAGGTCATATAATTCTTGTACAAATATATGTCGATGACATAATATTTGGTTCTACTAACCCATCTCTGTGTACTCGCTTCGCTGAAAGAATGAAGAAAGAATATAAAATGAGTATGATGGGTGAGCTGACATATTTTCTTGGTCTTCAGATTAAACAATCTGACAAAGGTACTTTTATCAGCCAAGGTAAATATGTTAAAGATATGCTGAAGAAGTTTGATCTTACTCAAACTTCAGCGATGAAAACTCCTATGGCACCACCCCTGACACTTAACAAAGATCCTTCTGGAAAACCTGTTAATGTCACTGCCTATAGAGGAATGATAGGCTCTCTGTTGTATCTCACAGCAAGCCGACCTGACATCATGTACTCTACTTGTTTATGTGCACGCTATCAATCTGAACCCAAGGAATCCCATCTGATCGCTGTAAAGCGAATTTTCAGATATCTGAAAGGAACTCCTAACCTCGGTCTTTGGTATCCCAAAGACTCAGGGTTCGATCTAACTGGTTATTCTGATAGTGATTTTGCAGGATGTAAACTTGACAGAAAGAGTACCACTGGTGGATGTCAACTCTTGGGAGGAAAGCTGGTAAGTTGGACAAGCAAGAAGCAAAATTATGTGTCCACTTCCACAGCTGAAGCTGAATACGTAGCCGCTGGAAGCTGTTGTTCTCAAATCTTATGGATGAGAAATCAACTGTTAGATTATGACCTTCAGTTATCAAAGATTCCTATCTATTGCGACAACACTAGTGCTATCGCTATAGCAAATAATCCTGTGCTACATTCAAAGACAAAACACATAGAGATCAGATATCACTTTATCAGAGATCATGTGATGAATGGTGATATTGAACTTCACTTTATTCCTACTGACTTTCAGCTTGCTGATATATTCACCAAACCTCTTGATGAGACAAGGTTCAACTTTCTCATCAGTGAGCTTGGAATGCTGAACCTTGAAGAATAATTCTTCAGCGTTCATGTATTGCGTCAGTAATCAAAAGTTCCCCTTTCATCATTCTCTCTGATAAATATTCTGACTCTCAGGTATGTTTTCTCAATCCCTACAACTGAATCTTCATTCAGTTTTGAGATTTTTTTAATCACTGAATCTTTCTTCAAATGATTAAAAGCTTTTTAATTAAATTTATCACTGATATTTATATTCAGTGATCCTTTTAAAAGAAAATCTATCCCTATCTTTTCATCAGGGATACTTTCAAAAAGAAAATTCTATTGCTGATATTTTCTCTTCAGTAATAAATTTCAAAACAGAAAAATGAAACGTCTCTCTCTCCTATGACGTCATTTGAGCGGATAATTCACGACACGCCTTTTCTGACACGTTCGTCCGTTGCTCTTCTATCCAATCAACTTTGTGGAACGTGTCAATGTCATGATGATTTTTTCCCGCTTCATTCCTTCTCTCTCCTCTATCTCTTTGTATAAAAGGAATTCTTCTCTCCTTTATACGGTTTACGCTTTCAAAACTTTCATAGCAAGAAACAATCTTTCTCAAGAACACTCAAGCAAGTAAACCCAGAATATTGAATCTGCAACTCTTCTTCTTCAGAATAAACAAGTTTATTTCATGTTTCTGTGCATTGTTCGTATGCTTTCTTTTCTTTTTAAAATCCTACTCGTTCTTGTTCTTCATGGATTTTATAAAACGTTCTTATTTAAAAACTAAAAATCATTCTTTCTGATTTTATGTTTTTTTTAAATAAAAACCTTTTGGTTTTTAAAGTGTTCTTCATTCTTTCTACCCAGAACACTATTTTTCTTTTCCTAAAAATAACTTGATATTTTTCCAGTTTCCCTTCTTCTATAGAAACTGGTAATCATATTATTTTTTAATCATAATCATTTCTTCTATTATGTTTCTTTCCATAACAGAAATGGCACCATCTTCAATCGTTGCTTCCAAGCATGTACGATTCGCCATCACTGAAGTTGAGATTACTAAATGTAATCACTTGGGAAGACTTGACTTTAAAGCTGACAAATACCCACATCTGGTGGAAGCTGCTGAATTTCTCAAACAATCATGCATAGCTTACGCGATCACTGTGGATCCTAAGCCTTCAAAGACTCTACTCCAGCAGTTCTGGTTCACTGCTGATGCAACTGAACTCACCAACAAAAAGGGTGAACGAGTCCCTGCAATATCCTTCAGCACGGATTTGGGTCCAGGGAGCATGACCGCTCTTAGCCTCAGGAAATCTTTGAGATTCCCTGACAAACCAAAGAGTGGGTACGACGCACTCCCCACTGATGCTGAGCTGATATTCTTTCTGGATGCAATGGGTTATTGTTGGGAAAACAAACCGAGATCTTCTATTCCCAACAAAAAGCTCACCAAGATTCTCAAAGCTCAGATGCCTTCACAACTGAACTTCATCTTCTCGCACATAATTCAATGCATGAGCGGGAAGAGTGGTTCGCTGGATCAAGCCAGCAAAACACAACTGCAAATGGCCTACTCAGTTATCGCTGGTCAAAACTTTGACTACGCCACTGCCATCTTTGAAGACCTGAGGTCGAGATTAGAGAAGCCTGAACGAGATCCCAAGATCTCGTACGTACGTTTCATATGTACGTACATCAAGTTCCTCTATCCCAACACCTATCCCACCAAAGATGATGGCACTTTTGCCAGGATAGGTCAACGATCACTGGAGGTAAAGCCACTCGCCAACGAGGTAAGTATCTCTCTCCTTCGCTCTCGTCTATCTCTCCATTCTTCTTCTTTTTCAGCGACCACGCAGACGGTTCCTTCGTCTGCTATCCCTGTCGCTACCACTACTTCCAAACGACCATCAGCTAGTTCGATTGGTCCATCTAAGAAGGCCAAAAAGACTAAGGAAAGTACACCCTCTAGTACTATACCTGAGGAAGCTTCTCAACAAGCTACCTTAGATGCATTTGTGGGTCTTTCCTCCACAACTCCAGAAGTCACTCAACCTGCCGTGTCAGCGATTTCAATCGCTGTCACATCATCAGTGACCCCACCTACTATCTCATTCACTGAGATTAACCCTAACCCTACTTCTATCCCCATAAATCTTCTCTCTCCTTCTTTGGTCTCTGAACCCGCTACCTCCTCTTTACCTATAGGACCTGAACATCAAACGTTTGAGGAATCTTTACAGTTCTACAAAATGTTTGATACGTCAGGTAAACCTATTATCCTAAACACTTCTTTCCCCACCTCTCCAAATAAGCCCGTATCTGAACTAATATCATTTTCAGGTCCTAGTTTGGCGTCTGTTGACACGCATGTCAACAGTCTGGGAGAAAAGGTGGACGCTCTCACCAACACCATCAACAACACCACCAGCGCCGTCAAATGTCAATCAGGCTGGTGAGGAGCTGAAAAGGTTGACAGCCACCTGCTCATCCAAAGCTGAGAACTCCAAACTTTCAGCTGTGGAAGAACAAGTCGTCCAACTCAGAGAGTCCTCTCAACTCTTTCAGGGGCGATTTGAGTCTCTCACCACTGAAGTTCGAGATCTCTCTTCTAAGGTTGATCTCTGCACGTCTCTTCTACAGCAACTTCTCCAAAAGGTATCTGAAACAGCTCCAGCGCTGCCCCCCTCCTTCACTGAAGATGATCGGACAAATCTCAACATCGCTGTGGAATTCATCCATGATGCCACATGCGACATCCCTGCAGTTGAAGAACGGGTCAAGCGTCTGGAGGCTGACGTTCAAGTGCTGAAAGCTTCAACAGCTACTCCAGCAGCTGACCAACCCCCTGTCGTTGATAATGACAAAGAGGGGGAGAAGGCAAAAGAACCCTCTTCTATTCATTCTCTTCTCTTTGAAGATGATGAGGAAGAAGAAGATGAAGAGGAAGATGATCTAGATCTTGTTGATCAAGAAAAGGATCAACCCTCCAATGATGACGACGACGATGAAGAAGACCAATCTATGTGGTTCTCCAAGTCGAACGTATCAGGGACAACTTCGCAAGAAGTTGTCAAAGCAGGGGTGAGAGGTGATACATCTTCAAGCGCTCCTTCGCAGAGCAAAGACAAGCAACCAATCGCTGAAGAATGCTTGAGGACTGGATCACAATCTGAGGGGGAGCATCCTTCTCAGGTATGTCTTTCTATTGTACCACTCTCCTACTCTTTCCAAACCCCTATTTCCTTCTAGACTTTCTCTCTCTTTTTCTAAAAATATACACTTATCCCTTCTTTCCTTCATTTTCTATCCAGACAGTTCTCACCCCTGCTTAAGGGTTCTGAACTACAAATAATTCCAGCTACTATCGCTGAAGACATAATCCCAATCTCTATCACTGAGATTGATGAAGAAGAAGAAGAAGAAGATTCCCTGCTCCATCCAGGAAGGCCCTCTCGACCATCTCGTTGGTCAGAGGAAGTGATAAAGAAAAGAGGTGAAATGATCGCTCAACTAGAAAGTCAACGGCTGAAAATTCCTCTTCAAACATCCTTCTTAGAGCTCGACTTCCTCACTGATGCTGAACGAGAAGAATCTGCCAAAGCTGAGAAACTGTTCGCTGAATGCAGACGAGATGCTCAACTAGCTTTAAAGATTCAATCCTCTCAAGTCAAGGACAAGAAGCTGAAAAGAAAGCCTGTGGAAGTTCAAGCTGCACTGCTAAAAGAAATTGAAGAGGAACGCTCCAAAGAACAAGAGATTAACGATAAGTCCATCGAATGGTGCAAACAGAAGATGGATTATCGCTCTGATCTTCTTCCAATAACAACCGTGACTATCTCTGGTCGCAAGAAGAAGGATCAACTCTCAGTGACCATGGAGATTACCAGAGAGGATGGAACTCAAAAAGCTATGTACGTTTCCAAACTTGAAGGTTTCGGGTTTACAGAGTGGATAGAATTCTGGGATGCGCTGAAGAAATCGAAATCTACATACAGAGGCTACGTTGAAGGACTTCTTAAAGCTCTCATCAACAGAGTCACTTCTGTACTGAATCTGCCATCTCCTATCCCTCCCAATCCCAAGAAACTCAAGAGAAGAATTGGGTCCTCCTCCTCTGAAGACGTCGCCATCATCAGAAATGAAACTTCTATCAAATTTTCAAGAGATGCACTGTTTGGTCCTCCTCCTGATCTTTCAGTTCTGGATTTATCTCTGCCTCCTGGTGGTCCTTTCCAAGATGGTCAAGTAATTGACTATCCTTATGGAATATTCTTCAGAGATGATGATGAGGAACTCAGATTTCAAAGAGTCTCTGAGATTCCTATCTGTCCTCTGAATCATCTCAAGGATCTCTTATGCTTATGGTGTGACTTCTTCCCTGCTGCTGAGAAAATCAAAGAAATTATCAGCCAAGAATCCTTGGAACGAAGACAGAAAGGAGAAGAAATACCTGAGTATATGATAAATCCTCCTAAATCTTCTTATAGCTGATAGATTAGTTTTCTCTTCTGTAATCTATTAGTTGTACTTACAGTAGTTAGTTATTTACTTGTAATTTTCATTCCTTGTAATTCTCTTCTTGAATTAATGAAATTTCAGTAAAGTACTTAACTTCATCAGTGCTGTAAAAGATCCCTCAAAATAGTAATTGGGACATGTATGTTACGAGTCCTGATTATTCCATCATTTTGAATCATAAAGTAATTTTCTTCAGTTACTTTGTCATTATCAAATAGGGGGAGATTGTTGATCCAAACTCTCTCAGTGATTTGATAACGACCCTCTTCTATACTTAGTGAAAATTACGTTTTAATATGTATTAGTGTTTCACCATCAGCGATCAGACTGAGTCTGTTCAGTTATCGCTGATAGTCTTTCTTATAAACATTTATATGTATTAGTGTTTCACTATCAATGATCAGACTGAGTCTGTTCAGTTATCACTGATAGTTCCTAAAGTAAACAGCCAACGTAATCCCTGAAGACAAGTCTCGCGTCAACAGATGTTCATAGCTGAATCAAAGACGAAGCTGCTGAACAAAGAGAAGTCTACTAGTGACCTGATGCGGATATCAGTGAAGCAAAGACAACTCTACTTATACGCGAAGGAACATGAGAAAAAGCTTCAGCGATAGCTGAACCTCTTTATCTCTGAACTTAGAGATACTCAGCGATCAATCGATCACAAAGCTTATGCCTCAAGTTTCCTTTTGTCTATCCTTGCACAACCTAGTACGATGTGTCAGAACGGACAAGTCTCTGCAACCATTCGTACAACAACTCTGTCAACTACACTGTTCATGACCCGGCCGAAAGCATGTCTCCCAAATGTCAGACTCCCAAAGCCAATCAGTGAACGCCACGTGTAAAGTATCCTGCCATGCATTTAATGCATAGGGTATAAATAGGAAGTTCACCCCTTCATCTGAAGGTGTGCTTCATCCTTGAACTCAATATAGAAACCCTTGTTTTCTATATCTCTTAATCCCCTCTCTCTCTCTGAATTTCTTGTGCAATTATCTTAGTGTTTCTTAAGTTTGTTTAGATTGAGTCTGTCTTAATCTTATTCCGCAACAAACTTGTAAATTGTATTTTGATTTATCAATAAACAATTTATTAAACTTTAAATTCTGTGTTTGTATTCAACCCCCCCTCCCTTCTACAAACTTGTTTAGCACCTTCGGGATCAACAGTGACTCCGGGAATGGGGGTACCGGGTGACCCGGGGGAGGTACCGACCGGGAGATCTCGGGGAGGCCTCGACCGGGTGATCCCGGTATGGTGCCGACCGGGTGATCCCGGGGTTGGGCCGACCGGGTGATCCTGGGTTGTCTCATTCCGGGCGAATTTGAGAGTGAATCTGTAAGTGTCTTCAGGTAGGTTTATGGGGGGAGTTTTAGCATGTGCCTTAGTAGCGTTTAAGGGGGGATTATTCTTTTGTTTGTAGAGTGTAACTAAGTGATTGATCGAGCGATCCTATTTTGATATTTAGGGAAATTCGTTGTGTGGCAAGTTCAAGTGTTAGAATTTTAGCACCGGACGCGAGGTGAGTTTTTTTGAGCCAAAACCCTTTGAGTTGATGAAGTTAATTATGCAATGTAAATCTTTTAATTGATTGCTTCTTAGCGTTTAAACTGTTTAAAGCATAAGAAATTTACCTTGAAGCATGTCTTATTTATGTGAGCACTATATACGCGTGTTTCCTTCGAATGTGGTATATGTTTTTATTGTTGATAAATTTTTATGTATACGTTGTTGCGAGCTATATGGCCAAAGTCAGGGGGTGGCCCGCCTGTACTCATACCGGGGGGGGGGGGTCCCGTTTATGCCGATTGGGAGGTGTGACCCATCAAAGGCAGTGTGAGATAGACACGCTGGTACCTTCGGGTAACGGTAGTGTGAGCCAGAAGCGAGTATTTGAATGTGGTTTTAAATTTCAAAGCTGAATGGGTTGAGTTTATTATAAACTTTTCTGTCATATATGTTTCGAACTGTTTTAGAGGGGACTCACTAGACCATCGGTCTAACCCTCGTTTTTCAAAAACTAAAAACCTTTTCAGGTCGTTGAGAGAAAGGAAGTTCAGCTAAGGGTAAAGAGAAAGTGTGAGCGGATCCCGAAGTAGAAGACCACCTTTTAGTTTGTTTAATTCATGTAATCTCAGTTGTAATAGGTTACTTCTTGTAAACCTTGAGGATGGTACTTGTTGAATTTGGGAGCCATTTTGGCGTAAAACTCTTAATATAATAGTCTGCTTTTAAATCTTGTTTGGGGTTGTTATATGTGTACATTTGAGATATTCAATTTAATGTTCATTTGACAAAATTACAAGATATTTATAGCATAAGTTTATGAAACAGTTTCTTTTTTAATTATTAATGAATATTTTGGGTTTTCAATTATTTAGGCATTGTTTGATAATAATAAAAATAAAAAAAAAACTAACTTATAAGCTTGTTTTTTTTGTACATGATTGAATGACCATAAACTATCTTATAAGTTAGCTTATTGAAAAACTACTCATAGTAGCGTTTTAAAAAGTTAGTTTATCAGCTAGTTTGTCAAACATAGCCTTAATTATTTTCAATATATTTTTAATTAATTTAACATATATTTTATTAGATTCGATTACGTGAGATGGGTTCTCAGGTACCTATCAGTATCGAAACATTATCACGAAATAAAAAATTTATTTCAAAATTTTGAATAATATTTGGTCAAACCTTAAAGATAATATAATTTTTACCTATATATTTTGATTATCAGGACAAAATAATATGAATTCATACTAGCTCCTAATTTAAGGAATTCATTTTTAAATTTTTTTATTTCATCGCTACGAAAAGATATTTCAAATAAAAAATTTATAATTTTCTGTTTACAAAGTTATAATAATTATACATTTTGTTCAAGAAATAATGATATTTTCTTTTAATTTTGATAATTGAAAAAATTAATAGGTAAAACTTAAAAGAACAATATATAGGTAACTTACTCTATTCTATTGGAGCAAAAAGTGTATTTCCCGGACACGCAAACCGGCCCACACAGGCTGTCAATTCTCATTCCCAATGTGAGGGGCATATCTGACTCACTCAGTGGCAAGGCGATTGCGAGGGGGCATGAGATCGAACCCGAGACCAACGGCCTATTGGAGCAAACATCTCCTCACCCCATAACCGACTGAGCTACACGCCATTGGCTAACTTACTCTATTCTATGATGATCAATTTTGTTACGGTGGTTAGTATCAGATTGATTACTTGAGATTTATTAAACAAATAACCAGTAGATTGATCTCGGATATCCAATTTTATCCGATCAGTATTTGTGAAACAAAAACATTAGAAAAAGTTTACACCTACGAAAATGTAACATCCTAGATTAACCGTACTATATATTGTCCGTTTTGTTCACACACCTGAACTCATGGTTTTAAACGTGTCTAATATAGAAGATATCAAGTCTCTTATAAGACAACATTTGTTCCCCTCCCAAACAATGTGTGATCTTACATAAAACAAGAATCGATCTTTCCTTGTTTACTATATCTGATTTCAAAAGACATTTTTTCACTAAATATTACAAAAGAAGGAAAATAATTTTAATATAATCCCAAATTGTTTGAAATCTTTCGTATCTGAGATTTGCTTAATGCAGTATCCATCACATTAATCTTTCCCTCTCCAATTACTAATTTCGTTATTGTATTTAGATTATCCCTTTATCAAGACGGATAAACTAAATTTAACACGATTAGGGGTCGTTTACCTAACACTTACCCGGTAAGTGCTTACCAAGTCATGTTACCTTATCGATGAACATGGCAAGGACCATGAATCTTACCCGGTAAGAACAACGTCAAGGTCCAAGAGTCTTACCCGGTAAGTGATGGTTACGACTCTTACCCGGTTAGCGCTTACCGGATGAATTATTGCATACAATGCCGTTTTTCATGGAGTAAAATCTTAACGTGTAAGGAAAGTGATAGTGATGAATTTACCGGTAAGCGCTTACCGGGTAAGTGATTGGGTAAACGGCCCCTAAAATATTATAAAATTGTATTTATAAACATATTCAATATATAAATTATTGTTGCAAATGTTTACAATTAAAAATTTAACAACGAGAAATTGAACTTTGACTTGTGTTGAATCTTCAAATATTGACTTTTTATTGAAAAACATATAATAATAACCTTACAAAATATAATGGAATGAATTATGAATAGAACATAAAACACATTGGGTTTTCATTTATTATTAATCAAAACATAATGACATCATCAAGTATAGTAAATAAATAGAAAAATAATGGGAAATTTTTGAAAAAACTCAATAAACTATCTGATTTTGAATGATTAAGTTCTTAAACTATTCTTTTTAATGATAAAACTCTTAAAATTTTCAAAAAATTGTTACATACATACTTGTAACATGTAAAAACAGGTTAATTTGATAAAAATCTGGAAAAAGTCTACAAAAACCCGACAAACTATCTGATTTTGAATGATTAAGTCCCTATTTTTTTAACAAATAAATCGCTAAACTTTTCCCTAAATCTCTTTACCAAATAAATTCTTGAAGTTTTTTTGAACAAACAAATCTCAAAGTTTTGTTTTTGAAGAAACAAAATCATGAACTTAATTTTGAACAAATAAATCCATTTTTGTAAACAAAACTTATATACAAATTCTCTCTCAAACAACAAAGTAAAATGAATCAATTAAACAAATAAAAATCACCAACACCGTTTCCATTACTAACTCCAAAGCATTCAAAAGTTATGTCTAAAACATAAATATATAAATACAAATATATATACTCATTATTTCATATACCAAAAAAAAGTCAATACTTTCACGAAATATACCAAAAAAACGTTCATTCGTTCACAAATATACCAAAAAATGGGTTTATTTTTTGTATATTTGTGAACGAATGAGCGATTTTTTGGTATATTTTCTGAAAGAATGAACGTTATTTTTTTGTATTTTGTGAAGGGATAAATATAATTTTTGTATGGATCTATTTATGCTTTAGGCATAACTTTTGATTGTTTCGGATTTAGTAATGAAAATGGTATAATTTTTCTCTGTTTAATTGGTTTATTTTACTTTGTTGTCGGTGAGAGTAATTGTATATATATTTTTTGTTCATGATTTTGTTCAAAAAACAAAAGCTTCAGATTTATTTGTTCAAAATTAAGTTCATGATTTTGTTGTTTTCACAAAACCTTTGGGATTTATTTGTTCAAAAAAAGTTCAGAACTTTATTTGGTAAAAAGATTTAGGAAAAAATTTAAACATTTATTTGTTAAAAAATTCAGGGACTTAATCATTCAAAATCAGATAGTTTGTTGGTTTTTTAAGATTTTTTCCTAAAATCTTATCATATTAACTTGTTTTTACAGGTTATAATGATTTATTTAACCGGTTTTAAAAAGTTTAAGTGTTTTATCATTCAAAAAAATAGTTTAAGAACTTAATCGTTTAAAATGAGATAGTTTGTTAGGTTTTTTCAAACTTTTCCCAAAAATAAACTCCATATACTTGCACAAACAAGCTTCCTCTTTTTTCAGACGAAGTTTTCTCTTTTAAATCTACTTGTGCTTTTTTTAGGGAATTTAATTGAAATGGCTAAACATTAAAAATGAGTACCTAAAATGCCTCATATCTTGTAATTTTTGCCAAAATACTCAATAATCCCGTGTTTATGGACCGCATTTTTTATAAACGCAGGGTTATACGGTTTTAGTCCACGTATGAGCAACAACACGGGGATGGGGGTGGATAAACGCGGGGTTGGTTTGTTTTTCACGTATGCCAGATTCAATTGTTGATTTTTAATATATATTTACATTTTATATCCCTATAATTATTTAGTTAGTTACTTTATACCTTTTACTTTTCTATTTTTCATTTTTCATTTTCATCATATTAACACATAAAATCGTATATTAACTAAAATACGTTAAAAAAATACGTTTTAATTTTAACAAGTTACACCATTATAATCGTCTCTTCGAAACCTTCGAAATGAGCCCAATATTGAATATTTTTGGATTTAATTATTTATTTATATATCATATGTACTGCATAAAACGTATGAAACGTATGAATATGTTATTTTTCTTTTTACCATAAAACGTATTATATATCGTATATACTACATATTTTTGGACAAGTTATTCATAATTCATGTTATTTTTCTTTTTACCATTTTACTAATAACGATATTTTTCATGTTGAAACGTGTGAAACATATAACATACGTTTCAACAGTATGAATATGAATATGATACGTATTACTAATAAATGATATTTTTCATGTTGAAACGTATGAAATTAGTAGACATGTTTCATACGTTTTAACAATAGCAAATGAAAAATATCGTTATTAGTAAAATTATAAAAAGAAGAATAACATAAATTATGAATAACTTGTCCAAAAATATGTAGTATATATAATATATAATACGTTTTATGTTTTATGGTAAAAAGAAAAATAACATATTCATACGTTTCATACGTTTTATGTAGTACATATGATATATAATTAAATCCAAAAATATTCAATATTTGGCTCATTTCGAAGGTTTCGAAGAGACGTTTATAATGGTGTAACTTGTTAAAATTAAAACGTATTTTTTTTCGTATTTTAGTTAATATACGGTTTTATGTGTTAATATGATGAAAATGAAAAATGAAAAATAGAAAAGTTAAAAGTATAAAGTAAACTAACTAAATAATTATAGGAGTATAAAATGTAAATATATATTAAAAATCAACAATTGAATGAAAACAAACCAACCCGGCGTTTATCCACCCCAACCCCATGTTTTACCACCAAATGCGGACCAAATATGTAAAGCGCGGACCTATCCCCGTGTTTTTGCTCATACGCGGACCAAAACCGTATAACCCCACGTTTTTCAAAAACACGGGGTTATTGGGTTTTTTGACAAAAATTACAAGATTTGAGGCATTTTGGGTACCTATTTTTGATGTTTGGGTATTTTAATTAAATTCTCTTTTTTTTAATACCAAACTTTTTAACGACTTTTTAGTGTTTATTAGATTTGAAATGTACTACCTTTTCGTATGTCATTTTCTTTCAGGTTACTTTTGCCTTCACGAACAAGCCTCATGTGCTTAGGGATCAAGCCATGTAGCATTGGTTCTCTATTAGAATTGCACGAAGCTTGCGTTTCGGATCTGGGCCTGGACCTTCCAAGCCCGTTTTTCATAGAGCAAAATAAGGTTTGGGTCGGATTTTGAGTTGTAAATGATTCAGGTCGGATTTTTTCAAGTTTAGGCAGGATAATTCAAGCCTATGCATAGAATTTTTTTGGTCTTATCACGCTTTGAGACACGGGGTTTGGACTGGGCTTTTGTGGTCGCTAATCCCGGGTTTTTCCGACCGGGCTCGAACCAAACTTAGACCAAGCATTTTTTGTATGCATCTCTACTCTCTTTATCTAATGTTATTATCCACTTCCATTGTTTTGTTTTGAATATTGTAACAATGTTAATGATAAATTATTTGAAAATTCATTAAAGAAGTTACTCAAAAAAGTAATGAAACATGGTTGAGTTCCATTGGATGGGTATTGAGTGATGTGATAAACTACCTAACCATCAAAATAAATTTTATTTGATTTGATTTCATTATTTTATATTCCCCTTAATATATATATATATATATATATATATATATATATATATATATATATATATATATATATATATATATATATATATATACACTAAACCACTTTTTGTTTAAAGGTGTCAAGGAATTTGTTTTTGATTGGCAAAAAAGTTGGATTCAACGGGTGAAATTTGTACAAAAAACATTCAAAATTTTATTATTAAATAACTTTATTTAAACATTATATTGTTATTTAATAAAAATATCATAGTGGATAAATTAATTATTTATAAAATTCAAAAAGGTAATGATTGGTCTATCGTCAATGGGTAATTTCATTCAACTTGTTTTGATCTACACTAAAAAGTTATAGGGAAATTGGCTCAAATAACCACATTACATTGGCATATTGGTCTTTTAGCCACTTCTCTCCAATATTTACCAAAATAGACCTAGGTCCGCAATGGCGGACCTGCAGGTCCTCTACCTCCGCCATCGACCTCTGCTGTCGTTGAGTGAGATCGTGACACGTGACGAAATGGCGGACCTGGGTCGGGTGGCGGACCTACCCGTTGCGGACCTGGCTTGGACCGACAATTTTTTTTGTCTTTTTCTGGAGGTAGCGGACCTGCAGGTCCGCCATTGCGGACCTAGGTCTATTTTCGTCAATAAGATAGAAAAATGGTTAGGAGACCAATATGCCAATGTAATGTGGCTATTTGAGCCAATTTCCCAAAGTTATATATTTTAGCGTGTTATACATTCAGTATGTCGACATTTTGCCACCTTTAATAATTATTACCTACCAGAAATGGACCCTCACAATACAGCGGGTTTCTAAAATCTAGAACTCGAACCTTCGATCATTATTCATACTTTTTGTTAGTCTTTTTTGATTTTATTTTACGATTTTGAGAAACTTAGATTTAAAACAAAATTATATTTTAGTTTAGTTTAATTATGGTTTTTTATAAAAAATAATAATAAAGTATTTTGTTACCGGTCAAAAAATGTTTAATTTAAATGATAACTATATTTAAGACATTTTATATTTAAAATTAAAAAGATAACATACTTCAATAAAAAATAAAAATAAGGTGTTTTATCTCGAATTTTCTTATATTTATCGGTTAGTTATATCAATAGTTAAAAAATTTAGATATTTTAGAAAATAAAAATAAGTGTTTATCTGCAGTTAGTTACACGAATTCAAACATTGAGCTTTTTTAAGCTGTACTTATGTTTAATCAATTTGTACTTTTGGATTTTAAGTAATATGAATTAATAAGTGGTACCTAATGCATAAAAATTAGTTTTTAAGAGTTTAGCTTAAATGCTTTATAATATAGTATAGATATATTAGTTAAAATTCAAAATAACAAGTTAATGAAACATAATTATAACTTATTAAAGTCCCATGTTTTTATTTGTATAACTAACTGCAAATAAACATATTAAATACAAGATAAACACTATGAGATAAACTGTCTGTTTTATTTTTATTTAAATATATTTATTAGATCAATGCATTTTTTTTATAATATAGTATAGATATATTAGTTATGAGATTATAACTAATATATATATAGATGTATTAAGAGCAAATCATAAAATAAAAAATAAATATTGATAATAGTAATATTGATCAAATCGTCCAATAAATATAAAAAAATAAATATTGATAATAGTAGATAATATTTTTTTTGAAAGGCAAAATTACTTGATATAATCCAACAGTTACAAAGTATCAATGGAAATGTTTGCAAGTAGCAAACCAACCCATTGACAAACCCACAAAGTTGCCTACCACAATGTCTACCAACAACAAAAGTATCGTATAGTGCTAAGACCACAGGAATTAGAGGAAACCAAATTACAAACTAACAACTGCATAATCAGCAGCAATCTGCACAAAAACAGCAACTAAATCGATCCTCGTCAACACATCAACCTCTCTCGAACCATTAATCACGATCTTCCCATTCGTTGTCTTGATTGTTCTCCATTTTTACGACATCGTTTGCGGCGCTGTGAGCCATGTAGACCAATCCAGCTTCCGTCCACGATGTCTCCGAGAAATCCATTCAAAACTTTTCCGTTGGAACTCAAAAAATAGATCCGCTATTCGTCGTTTATCCTCTTTGAATATGACCCGATTTCGGTGATCCCAAATTAAATATAGCATGCTCCAAACCATTTCTTTCCAAAGCGAAGTTGTGTCGTTGCTTTCTACCAATCCGTTGAATGACCCAATCGGACCGTTGTGCATATTCCACCAACTTGATACTCCCTCCCAAATCTTTGTTACCTCTTCACACTCGACCAATGCATGATTTACCGACTCCACCATTTTTCACATCTCGGACAAAGTATTGACGGTATATCCAACCCCATCTTATCCAACACTTCTTTACACGGAAGCCTTCCTAGTCTTGCCCTCCACATAAAAATGTTCACCTTTTTAGGTACCTCTTTTAGCCACTTCGTTTCCTTTACATTTTCACCATCCTCGACCACCCTCTCCTCAATTAGATTTTTTAATTCATGAACCGTGAACTCTCCACTTACACCATACAACCACTTATTTTTATCTCTCGACTGCGGTTTTGGTTTCCAATCACCCACCAAACCAATTAATGCCTCCAATTCTCCCTTCTCCCTCCCCATCGGTTCCCTCCTCCATGCCCATTTCCACACCCATTTACCATCTACCCATTCCCCTCTCTCCCTAATTGTTGCGTCTTTCTTAGTCTTCAACCTCCATAATCTTTCAAAAAAATTCTTTAGCACTTCCTTCCTTATCCACCTATCCGACCATATTGATGTCTCACTTCCACTCCCCACCTCCTTTCCAAATGAATCGGCCAAATTAACCCCCACTTTATCTAACTCTTCCTTGATCCTAATAATGTTGCTCCACACCGATCCCCTCCCTCCATTGACTCGGCTACTCTCTTCCTCTATACCGCCCCCCCTTCCCGTAAATACTCTCTACAACTTTTACCCATAACGCATCTCTCTCACAAAGAAACTGCCACCACCACTTAGCCAACAAGCTCCAATTTGAAGCACGAATACTTCCCACCCCAAGCCCCCCCGCTTTGAAATCTCGAATCACTTTTGACCATTTAACCCATGCCACCCCTTTAGAAGATGACCCATTTCCCCCTCCCCAAAAAAATGAACTTCTCACTCTCTCTAACTCTTTAATCACTCCACTCGGGGCACGAAAAAGCGAAAAAAATACAAAGATAAGCTACCAAGAACTGATTTTACCAATGTGTGGCGACCGCCGAAAGAGATCAATCTTGCTTTCCATAATGCCAGCTTGTTTTTTAATTTTTCCACCACCTCTTTCCAACTTTCTACTTTGCTCATTACCGCACCAACCGGAAGTCCAAGATACATAAACGGAAGGACACCATGCCCACAACCAATACCACGCGCCCAAGCTTGTGCCTCTTCCTCCTCCACGCCAATCCCATAGAGCTTGCTTTTGGAAATGTTAATCTTTAGTCCAGATGCCTCGTAGAAACAATTAAGTATCTTCATAAGGTTTTTGAGGTTCCTAGTACTCCATTTACCAAAGAAAATGGCATCGTCGGCATATTGAAGATGGGAAATTTCCACTTCTTCCTTCCCGACTTTAACACCTTCGAATAAACCTTCGCCTTTTGCTTCCTTCATCATCGTGTTAAGACTCTCCGCTACAATTAAGAATAAAAACGGTGCTAATGGATCTCCTTGATGAAGTCCTTTTTTCATCAAGAATTCCTTTGTCGGTGACCCGTTGACCAAAACTGAAATGGTAGACGATTTTAAGCATGCCTTAACCCACTTACACCATTTAAATCCAAACCCCATTTCTTTCATCGTATTTAGGAGAAACTCCCATTCGACGCTATCATAAGCTTTATCAAAATCCACCTTGAGTACCAAAGCTTTCTTCTTTGTTTTCCGAATGAACTCCACTACTTCATTTGCTATGAGCACCCCGTCAAGAATTAACCTTCCTTTTAAGAAAGTTGTTTGTGTGCCGTCGATTATCCTTCCCAAAACTTTTTTCATTCTCTCCGATAGGACTTTTGACAAAATTTTATAAGCAATACCAATCAAACTTATCAGCCTAAACTCGTTGAGTCCAATTGGTTTTTTTTTCGGAATGAGAGTTAAGAATGAAGCATTGCAACCCCGGCTAATCTCGCCCCTTTCCCAAAAGTTGTCTAAAACCACCATGAAGTCGTCTTTGATCGTTGACCAAAATTTCTTTATAAAAGCTATTGTAATACCACCCGGACCGGGAGATTTATTGCTTCCACATGCTTTAACCGCCTCCCAAACCTCCTCTTCCGAGAACCTCCTTTCCAAGATCTCCGCCTCCTCCCTCGTTATTTTATTTATCTTACCACTTTTTAGTTTCGGGCCCTCCGTTATTCTTGACGTGAACTTCCTCTTGAAAAACTCAAAAACGCCCTCTTTAATCTTTTCCGGTTCTTCTGTCCATTGAGAATTGATATTTAATCCCCGTATACCATTTTTCCTTTCTTTCTTTCGAATCATCGCATGAAAATACTTTGAATTTTCGTCTCCATCTTTATCCCATTTTACTTTTGCCTTTTGCCATGCAATTTCCGTCTTCTTTTTTTCCGCTTTTAACCAATTATTCCGAGCCTCCAACCATCGGCTCCTTTCATCTGCATTCAAGCTTCTATTTTCCAATATTCCTTCCAACTTCTTCGTCTCTTCCTTGAACTTCTCCAAGTCTCCCTCCAGTACCCGGAATTTTTCATTGCTTATTTTCTTCAATGCTAGTTTGACATTTTTTAATTTATCCCTAAAGATGCAATCCGGAGACGTTGAGATCACATCAATATTCCAAGATTCTTTAACCGCCTCTTCCACTCCTTCTTCTTCTAGCCACGTATCGAATATTTTGAACGTCTTCGGACCAAACCCACAACTACTCACATGTAGCATAATCGGATGATGATCCGACCACTTTCGGTCTAGTGCCTTCACCCCAAGATTTCTCCATGCCATGTAGAAATCGTTTGTCATGAGAAATCGATCCAACCTACTACATTTCTTCCCGTCATCACTAATTCTTGTGTATTTTTGACCCCCCATTGGTATTTCCACTAATTGGTTATTCCTGATAAACTCATTGAACTCCTCCGCACCCCTCTCATTTGTTATCGAATTCAATATTTCATGACTAATCCTTACCTCATTGAAATCCCCAAACACACACCATTTGATTTCCTCCTTGTTGCATAAGTTCTCGATGATCTTCCATAATTCTAGTCTTTTTTTTGCTCTCTCGGTATATAAATATTAATAAAACCCACATGCCCACTTACCCCTTTCCACTTCCCGACTGCCACTATAAAATTATTTTCAACCACCACATCCTCACAATTGAATTCATTTTTGTCCCACATCAAAAGAAGACCACCCGAATTTCCAATGGGTTCGGCTTGGACGAAATCCATCTTATCGCTTCCCCATAATTTTATAATTTGATTTTCCTCCCAACCCTTATGTTTCGTCTCTTGTATACCTAACATGCTTATTTTTTCTTCGACACATATTTCTCTTATCCAAATTCTTTTTTCCATCGACCCTAATCCTCTTATGTTAATTGAAACAACTTTCATCCAACTTTTTAATTCGAACTTTACGTACCTGGCTTGATTGCCTCATCGCCCTGCGTCCTTGTCCCAAGACAAGCCAATTCTTCTTCCAAATTCTTTCAAGTTGCTCGTCCCGTCTGAGCTTTTTAATTCGTCGGATGCCGCTGTAAAATTTCCCGATGAAAGTCCTGTTCTATTTTTCCTCTTTCTCCTTTCTAAAATTCTTTGATCTTGCTTCTGCCCACTTGCTCTCGCCATTTGCTTCAGTAAATGAAAACTTACCTTACCCTTGTCGAGTCCCCCATTGTCGATCTTTTTCAAAAAAAATTCTCTTCCAATCGCATTCCTACGATCTTTCGATTTAAGGCTCATTGCAACTCCTTCCTGTTGAACTCCTTCTGTGATTTCCTTTTCCAAACTTACTTGACTTCTCCTCGCATCAACCTCCCTCTGTTTATTAATTGGGCCTTTTAATTCCGCTTCTCCTTATTCTGCTTCTCCTTGGACTGGAAATTGATTGTTAAATTGCTTTGGTACTACACCTCGTGGGCTTCCATTATTTTTATCTTTTTGGTCTGCCGTAAGAAAAGTATTTTTAAGGCCCACTCTGTTATTTGTATCATATGAATTAGCCTCTTGACTCACTTCCATGTACCCACATTTATTGACCTCATTTACTGCTATGTTTCCTTCTTCCCCTACATGAGCACCGTCATCGAGATGGGAGTTGTAATTATTTCCTTCCTCTTCCCGAAAACAATTTGAATCCTTCCCCTGCGACGTTCTATCTTCCTCCTCGATCATCATCGCCGGAGCTTCTTCTCCGGTCAGGCCTTTTTCCGACGATTCTCCATTTTCATTGACCATATGATCGTTTTCCTCTCTCTTGTCACGTTCTCTATCTTGCAAACTAGGATCTTTCAAATCCTCACCGCTTCTTCTATTGTTAAAAACACTTTCCTCCACGCACCAATCCTCGTCGTCCTCCCCCTCCTCTGTCCATTCCGACGGTATCGACGAATCGTTCGTCTCCTCTTCGCTACTCAAATCAATGTTCTCCCAATAAACCGATTGACCCACCTCCTCCTCCGTTACCCATATTCTATAGTATAATTGTCCAACTTTAATACATCTAAGTTCGTCGATACGAAGACAGATTGATGTCGCTACTTGAACTCTTCCGTACTCAAGGATTGAACTTGATTCCCATTCACAATTGATTAGTTTCATTGTATTACCCCACTTACTTGCGATCTCTTGATACATTTTCTCATTCCACACGTGCAACAGGACGCCGTAGATCCTAAGCCACACTAGTCTTTCCCCCGAGCAAAATCCTACCGACCACCGTCGTAGATCGTTAATCCAAAAGTGGAAACCTTGCTCTTTATTGTTTAAAATCTTCGACATCACTTCCTCCTTTTCAAATTGTAGCATCACGTTTCTGCCTCCCAAATACTTCACTGAGCAGTCCCCAATATCTCCCATTTTACATAGCTTTTGTATATGTTCTATATTTTCCATTGTTTTCACATTACCTACCAAACATTTTTTCACCCTATCTTTGGACTTTTCACATGCTTGCCAACTTCCGATCACCTCCTTGTTCCTTGCCTCTTCCAGATTAGCCTGAGTTTTTTCACCGGCAACCACTTCGTCATTGTTTCGACCCTGCCTTACAACCTCACTAAAAGATCTCGTATCATTTTTAACATTCCAGTTCACCAAGTTTCGAGCCTTGTAGGTTGTTCCATGTGTGTTGATCAGATTCCTTCGTCCGGCTTCATCCTTTCTTGCTCCTTTATTCGCCATGAACACTCTCATCCTGTAAGTTCCAATCCATAAATCGTTTAATCTTTTCTCCAGTTCCCCGCTGTCCCTAACGTGCTTAAATCTAACGAACACAAAATTTTTTTCCACACCTCATTCTTCTTTTTGCCATGTACACATCTGCTACTTCTCCATATCGTTTGAACGATTTCCACAAATGAGGTACCTCCCAATCTTCGGGGAAGTTGAAGAACATATACGACGTTAGATACCGGATGTCGCTATTCCAGTGGTAGACTCTCGTTCGATCGCATTCTCTGTATCTAGCTTCGCTTAAACCTGCCCCTAATCTCACAGACTCTCTCCTCACTCCCCTCACCTCACCGGCTCTCACTCTCCCTCTCCTCACACTCTCCGGCAACCCCTCACCTTCCCGGCTCTCTCTCTCACTCTTTCTCATTATAAACTTGTTATAGTATATAATATTGATCAAATCGTTCATTAAATATAAAAAAACAAATATTTATATTAATAAATGAGTATCCATTCCACAAATAGATGATGATGTGAGATACTGTGCTTGGATAAGTTGTACCAAAGCATTATGAAATTGTAAATTAAGTAATTGACTTTAATTAGTTGTATGTTGTGCTTAAAATGTTGTAATTAAGAGTTTTTTATGTCTCTTTTATAATATAGTATAGATAAATATCAATTTTACTTGTACCTTAAAAATCATTGTTGAGTTACATTTGATAATAAACAATAAAACTAACGATATTGAAGTAAAACATTTGTTAGTTTGTAGTTGACCGTATGCTAAATGTATACATAATCTATATTTGAAAATTTTTTAATATAAAATTTTGTATTTAAAAATGGTATGATGGTCACCGTCTGTATGCAGTGTGTAATGTTGCCTTTGATATCTCACCTTTTGTGAATCATGGTGTCTAAATGCGCCCTCCACTGCTCCAACTAATCCTTAACCTCACTCTTCGTTCTAGCCACCCATGTGATGTCGTTAACAAATAACATACACCATGTGACATTCCTTTTGATCCCATCGGAAACCTCATTCAAAATCACCACAAATAGGACTTGAGCTTATTGTCAATTTTGGTGCAACCATATCTCCTCTGGAAAATACTTTATTACACCCAAAGGGGTCCCAATGTAAGTCCTTGTTCACATGCATATATCTTATATTGGCATACTTCTATGGTACCCCTTTGTTGTTCTAGGCTCCTTAAAAATTGTATCCCAATATACGTTATCATAGGCTTTCTCCTAGTCTATAAGCATCTTGTGTATGTCCTAACCACACACTCTATATTTCTCGTTGAGCCATCTGAGGAGATGGATTACTTCAACCGTTGATATCCCTTAACTTAAGCCCAAATCGGTCTTTTGTTACCTTTGTTTCTCCCTGCATGTTGGCCTCAGGCACTTGCTCATGGTATGACTAAGTAAGTTTATGCCACGATAATTGTCACAACTTTGAGTGTCGTATATGTTCTAATAGAGCAACACCACTACATTAAACCTCCACTTTTCAAGCATCTTGATAGCTTTGAGGACGACAATAAAGATATATGTAACTCAACATGCACCCATTTCCCCAAGCTGAACCGTGCTTCAATGGAGATCATGAAATAACCCACGACCTTATCTATCACACCCTAAAAGTTCGGGTAATTTTAAAAAATTGAAATTTCGGCAATATGTCATTTGTATTTAGAGCAAACCACCCAAAAAGGGTAAAAGTGTATGCGCTTACAAAACCTGTATATGAAGCATGGGAAATCGACAACAAACTAATCTAAACCATTTCTATCTAGATTACATAGGTTGTCAACCCAATTCCCAAAAATGAGTAAATTTTTTTTAAACGCCAAGACTCCAAAATATCTATCATCCAAAAATGCCCTCAACAGTCTAAGCTCTTCACTCAACCCTTTGACGACCCGCCACTAAGGGAACCTGTTATACACATCATTGGAGAAAAAGTTTTAGGCTTAAAGGCTAGTGAGAACATACAGTTTATACGATAATTTAGTAAGAAATTTAAATATAAACGTAAGTAATTTGTTTTCCTCAATCGCCTCTGAAATCAGTTTGATAAACACATAATGACCTTGCGGTCCAAAATACATCTTGCGATGACGGGAAGACCCGATTTTCCAAGGATTGTGGCGGAACACAAAGTAAACCACTTTCCAAGTTATTGAGCTCACCATACTAGGATCAAGGCCACGAACACGCCGACTCGTACTAAGATGTGGGGGAGGGCACCCAATGATCTTAGTCATACTCATTCTCTAGGATTTACATTTGCGACCCACGAATAGTATCCGGTCCTACATAACCGTACCAAGTTGCCACCCTAGGGTCCAATGTCTCTACTAGCTACAAACCGGAGTTATCCCCAATATTAAGTCAACCCTATACCTATGGATCCACTAGTAATAGTCTAGACTTGTCACAATTTCATTTGTAACCAACTATAATCAAACATATAGTTTTTAACACCATTTAATTCCCAAAATTCATTTTTATGATTAACTGTTGATAATGGAAATACAAAGCCCAATCATGAAACATAAGGCCATCTTCTCATTTCCAAATATGATTCCTTACCAAGTAAACCTTTCGAGTGTAAAAACCTTTTTAATGTGAACATGGATTTCAACAACGTTAACCCATATATTTCTTTTTCTCAAATAACACTTTCAACTAAAATACCCATAAAATGGCTTAAAACATGAACTTGGCTATAATGCCATAGGTTAAATATTTACTCATGAAAATGTGAAAACATCCATATTTATAGTTCAAGACATGGATTATTTCTTTATATTACCAAATGGTAAGAAACCCTAAAAATCTCCAAAATACCAAGTTAGGTCAAAATCTCTCCAACAAAGAATATGTAAACAAGGAGATATTTAAAAGTCTAAAATGCATTTTGATATGTATAAAGTTTTAGAAAAGCAAGGATGAACTCACAATGGGGTTATTCTAAACCCTAGCAAATTATAGATGAATAGGTATTGAACTTGAGAACTTGAGATCTTCACACCAAATACTTGACAACCTAGAATGAGGAATAGAGGATCTTAGGATTCCATTAACTCACAATGAATGAAGAGAGAGGATGAAACTTACTCAGGGTTCAAGAAAATCTCCCTACACAAATTTGGAATGAAATAAATGAGTTTTGGGTCGATTGAGGTCCGATTAATACCCAAAATCCCGCCCGCGACCTTGCCCTCTCCTGCGAGAGTGACATTGGTCACAATCGTCGGCACAATCGCACCGTTTGTACCGTGGGGTATTACCCCCTCGCGATTGTGACCTGTGATATTGACAAGGTGTCATAATCGTGGGCACAATCGTCGACCCTACTCCGGGGCTCGATTTCGTTCCCAACGCTGCTCAACCCCTCTAGATTTTACGGTTATGGTTTTTGTGATCAAGGGTCCACTTTAACTAAGGTAAAATCACGAGGTGATAATCTAACATATGCAAAAAATAAGATAAGATTCACGGTCAAACTTATCGAAATTCCGGGTGTTACAATCCTCCCCAACTTGGAAATGATTTTGTTCCCGAAATCCCAACTACATGAAAAGGTGAGGATATCTTCGCTTCATATCCTCCTCGGCTTCCCACGTCACATTGGCGCCGCTATGATGCTTCCATTGCACTTTGACCATAGTGACTTCTTTGTGGCGAAGTTTCTTTGACTTTTTCTCCAAAATAACTTCGGGTTCTTCAACACAACGGTTACCCTCGTCCACTCTAATATCGGAAAGAGGGATAACGATTTCCTCTTTCTCCAAACACTTTCGAAGGTAACATATATGGAATGTGTTGTGGATCCCGTTCATTTATGGAGGAAGTTCCAATTGGTAGGCTTGCAAACCCACATGCTTAAGCACTTTAAATGGTCCAAGGAAACAGGGACTCAACTTCCCGCGTTCTCCGAACAAGATAATGCCCTTCCATGGCGACACCTTTAGCATCACACGGTCGCCCACTTGGAATTCCATCGGCTGTCTCTTCTTATCGTCATAGCTCTTTTGCCGATCTTGAGTCGCCTTCAATCTTTCCCGAATGCCTTTGACCTTATCGGTCATCTCTTGCATGATTTCAGGTTCGGTGAATTGCTTCTCTCCCGCTTCAAGCCAACATATGGGAGTTCTGCACTTCCACCCGTATAAGGCCTCAAACGGAGCCATTCCGATACTCGAGTGGTAGTTGTTATTGTAAGCAAACTCTATCAAAGGTAGGTAAGAGTCCCAACTACCCCCGAAGTTGATAATGCAAGACCTTAGCATGTCTTAAAGTGTTTGGATCATTCTCTTGCTTTGATCGTCAGTTTGTGGATGGTAAGCCGTACTCAGCTTCATGCGCGTACTGTAACACCCCGATTTCGAAAAGTATCGTTTCAAACTAATACAGAAATTGGTAATTTTAAGGGAAAAAAGATATTGTATTTTGGACTTGAATCCTAGATTTTATAGTCTTGGTGGATGAAGGATTCAATTACGAGTCTAACGATTCTTTCTGGAGCAAAATCGGAGCTATAACGAAGAAGTTACGGCCAAAACAGTGAACGAGAAGAAAACCGGGTGAACAGTGCACTACGCGACTTATGTCGTGGCTTAGGGACACCCGTGTGACTTAGGGGAAGCGGACGACTTATACCATGACTTAAGGTCGCGTGGTAAGTCACGAAACGCCTTGTCGAGCATAAAACTCGATTTTCAGCCCTAAAACTTCATTTATTCATAACTTCTTCATCCCAACTCCGATTTCAGTGATTCTTTGTGCTATGAACTCGTTTTTAAGATATTTTAAAGATTAGAACAAGTTAATGGAAGTCTATTGGAAGATCCAAGGGTATTTTGTGGTGGTAAGTTCCTCATCTCTCTCAATGTTAAACTAGGGTTTGATGATTTCATCCTTTTCCCTTTCATCCTTCAACTTGGGTGTGATTTTGATGACTTGTGTAGTGAAGGTGACCGTGTAGATGTGTTGGATCTAAGATCTAGAGATATTTCTTGGAGATTCAAGCCTTCATCAAAGGAGATTCAAGTTTTGGGGGTAAAATCTAGATTTAGCCTAAATCTAGAAAGGTGAGTTCAAGTTGATTTGTGAAAACGGTGTACATGACAAAATGTCAATCTTTACATGTTTATATGTTTTACATGAAATTATTAACTATTGGGTTATTTGATAAGTTTTGGTTATTTGAAGTGTCTTAACTTTGTAAACTTGTAAAATACCCACATTTGGGATTTTGGACATTTTGATAAATAAATCATATATTTTGGTATCTTAATGGTTTATTTCAAGGAAGTATATTTTTTTGAGTATAAAAGTATTTTATCGTGTGTTTTGAAGAAATGCTTGGTGTTGTGTTATGGGACGTTTTGAATGGATAAATGTTATAAACTCACTTGGAAAATGTTTTGTCCCAATTTAATCTATGTTGGAGTCATCTCTAAATTTTGGAGCATGGATTTACATAAAGGCAAATTGTTTACGTTTGGTTTCATTTTATGATTTTCAACGTTGAGTATTTGTATTTGTTGAGCTTATGGCTCGGTTTGGATTTCGTTCGGTTCCGAGGACACTTGTCTGATTTTAATAGCTCAATGTAGAGTATTTGGTTATGATTTGCATTTACTGCATCTTATTTGAGAGTTACATGTTTGAATGCGTTAGTTCATTCGTTTTGAGTCATGTAATGTTTAGTTAGTGCAATGGATCCATAGGCGCGGTGTTCTTTTATCCCTAATGTGCTTTAATATTTATAACCGCAAGCGTACGAGTGTGTAGCATACGGGTCAATCACAGAGAGGCGATGGACTAAACGCGGACTCGTTTTAGACTATGGCCTAGCTACGTGAATTCATCAATATTTGGATTTTTTTATAAAACTAATAAAATAAACAAACAAAAGAATGAAGCAAAACAAACTAACGGACATTGGGTAATGTCAACTTCAGATTTTAGTAATTGTGTGAATTCGTTATGCAAAATTACTTCAACCCTCTTTCGAGGTGGAAAAGATTTCTAACCCAAGACTCATATTTACTTTCGCAATATGTGTACGTTGGGAAGAAACATTATGATTTAAAACGAGTATTTTTCCCAATCAATATCCCTAACTATTTATCATGTTAGGACCATTGTCATCAACTAATTTAATCTAAGTAAAAGACCGAACCTTCGTTCATATCTAAAACTAATTGAATTAACTAAACGCTTTGTTAAAACCAAATGACTTGTAACACCCCTAAAAAAACGAAAAATAGCAGACAAAATAAAACTTCCAAAAACTCTTAAATACAAAGCTTTGAAGCGACAAAAGTCTAAAGTTACAAAGGAGAATCTCTACAACAATGTATCAGAGTTCTAACGGAACTAACTAGTCCCACAAACTAGGGACAACATTAGCCGGTGCTACTAAAACCACCAATATGCTATCTTCACCAAACCGGATGACGTCACTAGAGCCATCCTACCGGAACTTCTACCAAGCTCTACTCGCCACTCAGATCCATCTAAGATCTGATATACATGTCGAAAGAAAAAGTGTTAGGCTTAACGCCTAGTGAGTTAAAGCAGTTTACATCGCATAATTCATAAAACATATGAAACGAACGTTTTACATTAAATAAAACCTTTCCCGAAATTCTGATTATAAAAAGACTTCATTTATAAACCAAGTTACTTCTAATTTCCAAATACCCTTTTTAGATAGATAACTGACGCCCAAATTTTCCCAAAACGCACCCACACGGTATTTCTCCAAAAGACTCATTGTGTAATTAAAATGGTACGTTTTAACACCGAAGGTATGGATAAGGGAATACCCAAGATAACACCTTTCAGTGACGGGGGATGCCCGATTCCATCGAATGTGACGAGCACACAAAGTTAAGCCATGTATCGACGTTCACGAGTTTCACATAAGACCATGGTTCCCCGTATTCGGCTCATCTGAGCTACCACTGCAAGACACCACTGCATCCTAGTGTCTACTCGACCTCTAGATGAGTCTCACCACAAAGTCACAAGTCTCCGTATCCGTCTCTCTATGGGCACCCACCGCAAGACTTAGCTCCGTATACGGCTCTACAAGAGCACCACCGCAAGCTTACATAACAACATGACTTGGGGACCACTCACTAGACTCAAATATGGACATTAACGCTCCATGGTGAACATAACGACTCATATGCCTATGGATCCAATGCATTACAGTCTAAACATTACATGACTCCGTATGAATGAACTGACGTATCCAAAACATGTAATTTACCAACATTTATATAATAGTTGTTTTTCAATGAAACACTCCATAAGGAGCCGTTTAAACCGGACAACGTCTCAAAACCCGTTAAGGTACAATTCAAGCCGAAAGGCTTCATAAAACGTTTGATACTCAAAAGAGCCAATATGGCTATACAAATCGATGAACAACTTTTCCAAATATTACCAATTCAAAAGGTAGCCATCATAACAACTCACCCTTTTAAAGTCAAGGAGAGCAAAGTTTTCAAATATAAAACCCGTAGGGTGAGTAAACCCCAAATGACCATATTTCCATGGCCACTCTTTAAAATCTCCAACCCACACTAAGATCCCCTTTAAAACCATTTGTACTCCAAATATTCTCATATTAGTGACTCAAGCAACCAAATACCCAAATACTTCCAATAACCAAGAAACAAGTGTGGCGGATTAAAATCTCCTTTTTGTGACTCAAACACCTTATAAAATAACGTAATCCACTTTCCAAGATTTATATCCCCAATTAAGTGTAGTGTACAAATATTCCCAAAAACTTATCAAAATGAAGTAACTCATGGATATACCTTTAAAACCCAAAATATGTGCATTTTGACATGTATATAGTTTTTCAAAACAACTAGAACTCACCTTGCTAGATTTAGACTAAATCTAGATTTACCCACAACTTGAGTTACTTAGAAGAGAGGATCTTGAATCCTTCCACTAGCTCCGAGTTTTCTATAGATCCACTACCACAAACATCTACAAAGTTATACCAACTCTAGGAATGCCAAACAAGATGAAGAACACCAAATCCTAACTTTATAGATGGAGAGAAATGGTAGATTACCTTGGTTAAAAACTCTTGGATTCACCCAATACTTCAATCTACTTCCTTCTCTACTTGAAAAGCTTCAAAAGACGAACCCTAGGTTCAAGAATCGCTCCAAACGACTTTAGGAAGGAGAAGGTATGAGAGAAATGAGGTTGAAGCCCTAAAATCGCGATTAAAACCCATCAGATGGATTCCGCGACTTATGCCGCGACTTGCAAGTCGCGGCGCTAGTCGCCCGTTTCCTGAAAACTCACATCCAGTGAGTTACGCGGCTTATGCCGCGACTCCAAGTCGCGCCACAACCCGCGGCAGCCCCAAAACTCACTTTCTTAAGACTTTCGCACCTGATTCGATTTCCCAACATTCCAAAATGAAACTTACCTGATTTTCCGATACTTTACGACCCAAGAGTCAAAAGACTCTCGTAACACCGTCGAGGGTACATCCTGAAATTACGGGTGTTACATGACTCAACACCAACTTTCGTTAGATTGAAATCGATTAAAACCTAACGCCGGTTTAAACATAATAATTGGTCAATACCACAACTTTGATCCAAAGAGACGATTACCCAAATGAACGATAACTAAACTACGAAATAAAACGTAAACATAAATATAACGAAAGCAATAAAATTAATCTATGAAAACTTTAAAGATCGATCCAAGGAGTGTCACTCTCCAAAATCGTTTTTAACCTACTAAAGCGGTAAATAAATTAAGAAGTGATGCAAGAAATTAAAAAAGGAGAAGTAAATATAGATTCAAACATAAATAGGAAAAAAAAACGAAACGTTACAACGATGTTGAATGTTGATGAGAATGTGTCACATTTCATCTTCATCTTTAATCCGTCGAAACATCGCATCTTCATCGACTCAAGAAACGAAGAATTACAAGTAAATGAGAAAGTAAACTAACCCTAAAATCTAAACTAAAGAACTTACAAAAAAAAGGATAAAAACTAAAACCTAACAATATGATCTCTAAACCAAAAGCATAAAAACTAAAAACAAAAGAAAAAAAAAACTAAACGGTGTGCGCCGTTTTTTTGGGAGGAAGAAGTATCAAACCAAAAACCCTACAACTTATTAAAAAAAATGTATATTCTCAATTCAGCCCTTTATCTTTGCAGCATTTTCAAAATAGCCCCTCTTAATTTATTCTCTTTCAAAAGCTCCTTCCCCGAATTTATTTCTTTCAAAATTGGTCCAACATTTGTCATTCTTCTTGGATTTGCCCACCAAATAAAGATCGATCAAAAACTTTAAATCCATCGTCATCCATTTCACGCTTTCAATGTAAATTACCTGTCAAAACCCAAGAAAACCACAAAAATGCCAATGTAATATCCCCAATCGATTATTAAACGAAAACTAAATAAAATTATAATAAAATCTACGTGCAAACAATTAAACTAAATGCAAAATGCAATTATAAACTAATATGAATGAATGCACAAAATGCACTTAACAGTCCCGTTTTGGACAAGTCCACACTTTGGCACGAAATAGGCATCGGGTTCCATGGTAAGTAAGGTGTGGGCCTATACGGTCGGACAGCGTCCCATGGGAAGTAACGTGTAATTCCAGTATGTGCATAAGTTCCCCTGTTTTGGAACTGAGTTCCCCTGTTTTGGAGCTCTCAAGGATAGACCTGGAGTGGTTGACTTGATGTTTTCGAGCGATAGACTTGGAGTAGTTGAGCTCGGTAGGTTTTATGTGTATAATCTATATGTTTTGGTTTTCTACATAGCTATGTGACCCACTTCAGTGTTCCGTCATGTACAATGTAATCGGGTCTCCCCCGTCACCAAAAGGTGTTGATTTGGGTATTGAGTTTTATAATCTATGTTTTGGTGACGTATTGAGTACAAGTGGTTATCCATGTCTAAGGTTTTGAATATTTGATTTTATCCATGTTTTGGGATGTTTTGGAAGTTGGAATTTATCTACGTTTTCAATATTCGATTATTAAAATGTCAGTTATGATTTACGTGTGTTTTGGGTTTTGGATTTATATCAAAGAGGCGTTTTGTTTTATTATGAATGTTGAAAAAGAGATTGTTTTCAGATATAATATATTTCGTGTTGTTTGATTTCAATTTAAATGTATCTCATTTTGGGAAATCTTGATTCAAATAACATTCTTGAAGTTATTGCTTTATTTATATCTAAGGAAAACTCTTGAGCTCACTAGGCGTTAAGCCTAACCTTTTATTTGTCGACATGTGCATCAGGTTCCAGTTGGGGAAATGATTCTAGCAGTACTATGAAGAGATGAACACTAGATTTACTCGAGGGTAAGTAGTTTGGTGAAGTCTTCCGCAGTTGGAGATAGTGACTATTATTGGGTTTTAGTAACATACGTACTTATTATCGATCGTGTGTAAGGATTGAAATGTATTTATTGAGGTTAAACCTTAAATTGTTGTTGTAGATGATTCTGTTATTGTTGTATTTAGAAAATTTTAAATTAGTTGATATTTCCATATTTGAGGGTGTTACACGTACCAAGTTCCTTCTGCAAGCCATCCCAAAAGTTTGAAGTGAACCAACTGTCACGATCCTAAACAATAGACAAGGGCACTCTATGCCTCAAAACCACCTCATCGATGTAAAACTTTGCTAACTTGCCCATCGGTAGTGTCTCATGCATCGCTAAGAAATGAACGCTCTTGGTCAACCGATCAACTATCACCCATATTGTATCGTGACCTCGAAGAGTCTTGGGCAACTTAGTCACGAAGTCTATGATAATGTGCTCCCATTTCCACTCGGGGATCTCCAAGGATTGAAGACTCTCGTACGGTCATTGATGCTCGACCTTCACCTGCAAGCACGTCACACAACGCTCCACGTATTGTGCCACATCAAGCTTCATTACCGACCACCAATAATGTAGATTCAAATCCCGATACATCTTTGTACTCCCCAGGTGGATAGAGTACTTGTACTTATGGGCATCTTCGAGGAGAAGTTCCCGATTGCCCCCAACCTTGGGCACCCACACATGACCGTTGAACAATTTTACTCCACGACTATCTTCCGTTAAGAGCAAACGTTGTTTTGTCATGACTTCCTCCTTGAGATTTCCCTCCAACAAGGCTTCTACTTGAGAAGCCTTAATCTTCTCTATGAGACTCGACACGAGCTCGATTCTTGAGAGGGTAGCCCGAATGCTCCCGCTATAGTCCTTCCGACTCAAAGCATCGGCCACTACGTTTGCCTTACCGGGATGGTAAAACAACTCACAATCATAGTCTTTGAATAACTCGAGCCACCGCCTTTGCCTCATGTTCAACTCCTTTTGATAAAAAACGTACTTCAAACTTGTATGATCCGTGTAGAGAGTACATTTCATGCCATAGAGGTAGTGTCACCAAAGTTTCAAAGCGAACACCATCGCCGCCAACTCCAAATCATGGGTAGGATAGTTCTTTTCGTGAATCTTGAGTTGCCTCGATGCGTAAGCGATTACCTTGCCTCTTTGCATCAACACACAACCCAACCCCATCTTCGAAACGTCGCTATAAACCACGAAGTCTTCCGATCCTTCGGGTAACGATAAAATCGGGGCTTCTCACAACTTATTCTGTAAGGTCCGGAACGCTTTCTCTTGCGTTTCTGTCCAAACGAACTTTACATTCTTCCTAGTCAAAGCCGTCAAGGAAAAAACGATCTTGGAGAAGTCTTGGATGAATCTCCGATAATAGCCCACCAAACCCAAGAAGCTTCAGATTTAGGACGGACTCTTGGGAGGTTCCCAATTCATCATAGCTTCAATCTTGTAGGGGTCCACCTTCACCCCATCTCGAGTGACAATGTGACCCAAGAATTGAACTTCGTCGAGCCAAAAGTTGCACTTGGAAAACTTGGTATACAACCTATCCTTCCTCAACACCTCTAAGACTTCACGCAGGTGCTGCTCGTGTTCTGGCTCGCTCTTGGAATATACGAGTATGTCATCGATGAATTCAATGACCACTTGTCGAAGAATGGTCGGCACACTCTATTCATCAAATCCATAAACACCGTTGGTGCGTTAGTTAGGCCAAACGGCATCACGAGGAATTCATAATGGCCGTAACGCATCCTAAAAGTTGTCTTCAGAACGTCTTCCCCTTTCACCTTCACTTGGTGATATCCCGAACGGAAATCGATCTTTGAGAAACAACCCGCTCCTTGGAGTTGATCGAACAAGTTGTCGATCCTCGAGAGTGGGTACTTATTCTTCACCGTAGCCTTATTTAGTTCACGATAATCGATGCACATTCTCATTGTGCCATCCTTCTTCTTGACAAACAAGACCGGAGCTCCCCAAGGCGACGATCTCGGTCTTATAAATCTCTTCTCTAGGAGTTCTTGGAGTTGAGTCATCATTTCTTGCATCTCCGATGGCGTCAACCGGTAAGGGGCTCGCACAATTGGAGCTGCCCCCAGTATAAGATTGATCCGGAACTCCACTTGACGATCGGGTGGCGAACCGGGCAAATCGTTCGGGAAGACATCGGGGAATTTGCGCACCACTTTCACGTCTTTGAGCTTCTTCTTCTCGAGTTTAACGTCTATCACATAAGATAGAAAGGATGAACATCCTTTCACCAAACACTTTCTTTCCTTGGCCATGGTGATAACCGCCACATCACCTTTCTTTCTTTCTCCATAGACTAACACCATCTCATTGTCTGACATAGGGAGTCAGATTAGTTTCTTGGAGCATAGGATTTCAACATGATTGTTCGCCAACCAATCCATACCGACCACTACGTCGAATCCACAATGATCATTGGCATCAAATTGATTAAGAAATTCTCCCTTTCAATACCAATGGTACAATCTTTCAAGACGTCGCGGATTATCACTTGACTACCATTAGCTATCTCGACCACTAAAGCATTCTCTAGACTATTAGTGGGCATGACAAGCTTTTCACGAAACGAATCAGATATGAAAGAGAAACTGGCACCCGAATCAAATAACACACGAGCAGATACGGAGTTTAGGAGAAACGTACCCGATACCACGTCAGCGGATGCCTTGGCCTCATCGGCCGTCATCTGGAAATCTCGGCCCGGAACTCTTGGAGTGTTCTCCTTCTTCTCGGGGGCACTCCCCGCCTTCCATTTCGGGCAATCCTTTCGAAAATGCCCCGACATCTTGCACTCAAAGCAAACAATCCCCTTGATCGGACAATCTTTGGTAGGATGGTCGGTCTTACCACACTTGGCACAAGAGGTAAAATTGGGGTTACAGTTGCCATGGTGCTTGCTTCGGCACCTATGGCACCACCGTGCCTCTTGACGGTTGTTGAAATTCCGATTCCCAGCGAATGGTCTATTCCTTTTAGGAGGTCCGGAATTGCTTTCCCACTTTCTTTTGTCTACTACCACCACTGCTTTCTCTGGCTTGCCTCTTGCATAGACTTCTTCCATAAATTGAGCTTCCTCTATCGTTTCACGAAGGTTAGAAGCCCTAGAGTTGCGGACCATCGACATCATGTCCGCTGGCAGGCCCTTGAGGTAAGCCTTAACCTTCTCTCTTTTTGTTGAGGCCACATGCCCCACCAACACCAGCTTCTCCATGAATTGACGGGTGTACTCCCTCACCGTCAAATTCCATTTTTCAAGTGATTGAAACTCAGCTTCAATACGGTCCATGGCTCTCTCGCTGCAATACTCTTCCAAGATGTTCCTCTTGAATTCGCCCCAAGTTAATTGAGCCAAAACAGTAGGATAGAGGGTGGACTGGATGACATTCCACCATGTGAGCGTCGTATCTTTGAGCAGTTGAGAACCGAACCTCACTCTTTGGTCATCTCCGCACTCAGATGAACCGAAGGCTTATTCGACTGCTTGTATCCATTTTATGCATGCAACCGGGTCTTCAAATCCAGAGAACTCCCGTGGTCCACAACCTAGAAAATATTTATAGGAACAACTTTTTCCACTTTTCTGAGTACCAACAACCCTGTGCTCTTCAGTTCTGATTCCGTTCCTGGTGCCACCAGAACTAACTAACACATTCTCTTCAACTTCCTCGGGCCTCTTAAGGCTCACATCTCGATCATCCATCATTTTCAGAAACGCCTATTGCTGCTTCTCCATAGCCGACGTCACCATTTGCATGACGCTGGTCATCATGTCAGCTTGAGGGTTTGCTTCTCGAATAACCGGGTTTGTGGATTCCAAGTCTACTCTAGGCACCTGCTCCGCCTCTCCCGTGAATCGGTGGCATACCCGGAGGAGCGACAACCGCTGCCCTAACCACCGGATTTCGTTCGACGAGCTATCTTCACGCAAATCTTCGTCGACCAACGGCCGACTGCGCATGTTCACCATTTTAGAGTAATGGCTGCTGTAACAACCCAACCAAGACAGAACAATTAAAAGTAATTGCAATAATATTCCATGCCAAAATGGCCCCAAGCTTACAACTAAAATCAAGGTTTGCAACGACAACCTATTACACAACTGAGATATATAAAGAAAGATAAACTACGGTGACGGTCTTCTATCCAATCCCGCTACACCTCCTCTTTACCCTTATCAGCTCTTCCTAGCTCACGCCTGCCTGAAAAATGTTTTTAAAATTTGAAAGAGTGAGGGTTAGACCAAAGGTCTAGTGAGTCCCCTCTAACGATTATACAACAAAACAATTATCAACTTTAAATCAAACATATTTATAAGCACCACATGAGTCATTCACACTACTGACCACACTACCGTCGAAGACGGTGTGTCTAACTCGCACTGCCTTAATTTTGGGACACACCCCCAATGGCATAAATGGTCCACACTCCCCGGTACGAGCAAGCGGGCCACACTCCCCGACTTAGGTCACAACTTCCACAAATAATGTATGCATACATTTAAACGTCAACAATTTATAAACAACTTAAATACATTTATCATGAACATGCCAAGATATTAAATCAAAGTTTTAATAAAATTTCATAAATTTTCGTTAATAAAACATTTAGTTCAGAAAACTCACCTGAGGTCCTGATCAAAGTTTCCTCTGGAACAGGTCCGAATTACAGATTCCTAATGCACAAAGGTAACATCAGTAAATCCAAGGTTCAAAATAGCGTGAGGCATGGCGTGGCGGCGAGGTCAAGCCTTAAGCCTTACACGCCACGGCGAGGACGCGGCGTTTTTCAAGGCGTGACATAAGGCGGCAAATTTGTATGTCATATTCAAAATTATATATATACGTATATGTTTTATATATATTATTCTAATCAAATAATGATATTAAAGAATATACATTCATATTGGAAGAAGAAAAATCATATAAATTAATAGTATAAAAATAGATTTTGATTAAATATTTAAAATAGAACATAGAAAAATAATTTTACAACTTCGTTTTAATCGTGAGTCCATAACGTTTATGACTTCATGAAACTGTGAGTAATGTGATTAGATAAATCTATAAAAGTGTTAAATCTAAATATAAAAATGTATAAACACAAAAGATAAAAAAAAATTAAAAATTAAAAAAAAATTGAAAAAAAGTCACGCCTTAGAAAAAACGCGCGCCGCGGCGCGCCATGGCGCGCCTTAAGGCGCCATAGCGTGAGCCACGCCTTACAGAAACGTTATGGGTCATTTCGTAACGGCGGAGACGCGTCTTACGCCATATCACGCCATGGCGCGCCTTTTTGAACACTGGGTAAATCCCACAGTTAAATCCCAAAACTAAGGAACCCTATAATTCAAGGCTATTGGAGAAGGTGGGTTTAAATTACAAACCCTCAGACCCAAGAAAACTGAGTCACCTCCCCCGACCGGGATCGCCCGGACCCGGGGTTGACTTGCGCCCGGTACTGACCGGGATCACAACCCCTGGTGTCGACCGGGGTCACTACTTCCGGGGTCGGCCAGGATCACCACTCCCGGGGTCGACCGGGATCCTTACACCCGGGATCGCCCGACACTCTGATGCCCGGGGTCCCCCGGTCCCCCGAACACACCGGTCTCTGCAACAAACCACCATCGTAGACCTATCGAAACCCAGACTCGTCCCTTTACGATTCTTGACATCCAAAACCCTCTCTATGGATCGATTACAACACTACTAACTTAACACTTCAATCCCATCAATCCATCAACCCACACTACACCGATTAAAATAAGGGAAATTGACCGAAATGGGCCAAACTCGGGGTGGGATTGGGCTCCTAGCCATCCCTCTCCCCGGTTTACCCCAATGTCCCAAACGACGCAAATGGCGCCCCAGGGCGCAAATGGAGACCCCACCTACCATTTTTAATTCATCGATCCATTCCAAAGAACGCCGGAGAGCTGTCGTTTTCCAGCCCCACACCGACGATTTCTGCTATTTTTTATTCTATTTGGGACCACAAATGGAGGTTAGTGACTTCTCTTCTAACTTTTCTACCTATTTTTAACTGATTTTTTGTATATTTTTTGTTGTATATTTTTGTTGATAATTTGTTGTATATTGGTTGAATGAGAATTGTTTGTTGTATATTTTTGTTGATATTTTGTTATATATTTTCTAGGAATAATATAACAATTTTCTGTTTTGAAAATATAAAATTGGTATATTATTGTTGTTGTATATTTTATTATCTAGGATTTCAGAACATAAAATATGTAGAGAAAAAAATAAAGTTAATTGGTATATTATCTAGAATTTGTTGTATATTTTCTTGATAATTTGTTGTATATTTTTGGATGATAATTTATTGTTGTTATTTTTGTTGATAAATTGTATATTTTGGATGACAATTTTTTGTATTTTTTTGTGTTGATCGATTTTGTTGTTATGTATTTTGTATGGTTTTAAATGGTTGTAGTTATCATTTTTGGAGTGGATGATAAAATGTTTTTTCGTATATTATCATTTTATTTAGGGTTATAATTTTAGTGTCATAGTTTTAAATTTAATGTAGTTAATATAGTTTACACAAATTATAGAATATTTAGGGTTGTAAATACCCAAAAATTCGTAACTTTAAAAATTTACACAAAAAAATTGTTAACTTTAGAAACTGACACTTTAGGTCCCTCTACATTAGAACTGACAATTTAGGTCCCTCTACAGTAGAACTGACACTTTAGGTCCCTTAACTTTAGAATCTGACACTTTAGGTCCCTCTACTTTAGAATTTGACACTTTAGGTCCCTCTACATTAGAACTGACAGTTTAGGTCCTATACTTTAGAATCTGACACTTTATGTCCCTCTACTTTAGAATTTGACACTTTAGGTCCCTTAACTTTAGATACTGACACTTTAGGTCCCTCTACATTAGAACTGACAGTTTAGGTCCTATACTTTAGAATCTGACACTTTATGTCCCTTAACTTTAGAAACTGACACTTTAGGTCCCTCTACTTTAGAATCTGACACTTTAGGTCCCTCTACTTTAGAATCTGACACTTTAAGTCCCTCTACTTTAGAATCTGACACTTTAGGTCCCTCTACTTTAGAAACTAACACTTTAGGTCCCTCTACTTTAGAAACTGACACTTTAGGTCCCTCTACTTTAGAATCTGACACTTTAGGTCCCTTAACTTTAGATACTGACACTTTAGGTCCCTCTACTTTAGAATCTGACACTTTAGGTCCCTCTACTTTAGATACTGACACTTTAGGTCCCTTAACTTTAGATACTGACACTTTAGGTCCCTATACTTTAGAATCTGACACTTCAGGTCCCTTAACTTTAGAATCTGACACTTTATGTTCCTTAACTTTAGAATCTGACACTTTAGGCCCCTCTACTTTAGAATCTGACACTTCAGGTCCCTTAACTTTAGAATCTGACACTTTAGGTCGCTATACTTTATAAACAGACACTTTAGGTCGCTTAAGATAAGTATTATATCATTATTATGCAGAGAGCAAATTTCTACAGTGCAAAGTTGAACCTGAAGAGTAAGATAGGGATTATGGAGCTGATTTGCAAGAAATTGAACCCCACACGATTAGCACTATTCAGGGAGACATGTTTCGGTCATTGGTTAGATTTGACCGATACAACTGCCGACCCTATCTTGGTGCACATATTTTTACAGACCTAGGTATTCCCGCCAAACCAACAGGAGGGTGAGATGTTATTCGAGGTTGGTGGCCACCGTCTTCGTTTCGGCCGTGAGGAGTTCTGTCTCATCACAGCACTTCGTTTCGGACCGGACCCGAAGATGCATAAGAATAGGTCCACTGGTTTTGTTAGACGGGTGTTCCCACGAGGCACGCTGACGGTGCGGAACATCTAGGATTTATTCAATCTGATCGGCACTGATGACGAGGGGCGGGCGCATATCGATGACGATTCTGCCGTCCGTATATGTCTCATGATGATGGTTGAGATGTTCTTTCACGGTCATCAGTTGACCAAGCAGCTTCCCGATCATCTACTTCGGGCCATTGATGATCTGAGCGTCTTCAATCGGTTTCCCTGGGGATCCTATATTTGGGCCCACACCTACAGCCAGATGAATGCAGCGATCCGGAAACGACCGGAGCATGGATATAGGATGTCGTTATCTGGTTTTTTATTTGCATTCAAGGTTAGTAAGTTGATATCAAATTAATACTTTTATAATCTACACGGATTCCCTATTTCTACAAAATATTTACTACTATCTTTGCATTTTAATTCACAGATATGGATCTTAGAGACCTTTCCCATGGCCAACACGTTTTATATTTTGACCACCAGGATGCCACGTGCTGTTCGCTGGGATAGGTCTTCGATCGGTATTGTTAGCAGTTATGCCCTTGCTCTCCTGGATGTATCGACGGTAGGTTACATTGACTACAACGGAAAAAAAAATTGTATTACATGAGGCCCTCGTGTGGATTTCTAACATGATTATTTTTCAATATATTAGCCCGAGCGTTTTCCACGTGGGAGGCTTGAGCCTACACCGTGGAAGGAGACCCAGGAATGGTATATCCTGAGCCATCGTTGGTTTACTAGTTTGGAGGGGCGTCGACCGTCGAAGAGGTCGAGAGTTATGCAGGCTGTTGACGCGGGTGAGAAGTCATTCTAAGTTATCCGATATTTATAATTTTTTTATAACGAGAAGTCGTTCTAGATTATATGATATTTATAATAATGTTTTTAATTGTTTGTATAGACGTAGGTTCCGAGTCAGAGGGAGACGACCAGCCTGATCATGACACCGGCCTCCCGTCCCATGAGGCCACCTCGGTCGAGGAGCCACCATTTAATGCTGGGCATAGTCAATCCTTTCACCGTGAGCATAGTCCAGCAGGCCACTATCAGCATAGTCCGCATGTTGACCCCTATGCTGACCGGTGGGCTGAGTTTACGAGGTTGAAGGATGATTTCTATGACTATCGGACTTCTCATCGTACAGATCATGAGGATAGTGAGAGACGCCTTGCCGAGAAATGGGCAACTGAACGCTCAGAGCGTGAAGCTACTGAGAGACGCCTTGCTGAGCTGGAGAGGCTTACTAGCCAGTTTAGCTCTTTCCAGGTAAGTTTTTAACTTAATTTATTGGACATGGTTTTAATTGTTATCTTTTGGAACTTTATGTGGTTTGTTATGCTTGATGACAGATTCCAGCACAGCAGCAGGGTGGACATCCCTCCCAGCCCGCCGACACGCAGCACGGGTTTGGATCTTCGATCTTCGGAGGCCCGTCCCAATACACGGATAATGTTAGTCACTTCAATCTTTATGTTGTATCATTATTTGTTTTCAATAAGACATAAAAACAATGACTTAGATTAATGTGCAGAGTTCACCGTCCTTCATTGATGAGCTATTCGGACCTTCGTCGTTCGTTACACCGACCCACCACATGGCACATGTAAGTTATTTAATTTGGTGGGTAATTTTATTTTTACATTCAAAATAGAAACTGAATAAACTCAATCTTATTTTACAGGGCACAGGGGCATCATTCATGGGGTCTAGTGGTCAGTATACGCAGCCTGTAAGTTAGGAGATTCGTTTGTTACATTTGATATTAATTTGTTATAGGAAACTTGTGAGGACCCAACTTATTTTGCAGGCCACATTTGGGTCGTTGCTCCATGAGACCGGACCGACTGCGGTGGGTTCAGGTATGTCGGGGTTTGTTGGGGCGTTGTTCCAGGATACGCCACAGGCGAGTACATCCGTCGGCATCTCGACCTCGACGCACGTCCGGCCTGGGGTGTCCCAGGACATTCAGGTTGCACCGTTGGCGGATGTACACCAAAGGCCGATGTGGCAGAAAATTCCTGGGAAACAATTGCGCCCTCCTTACACCGGTTTGCCTCCTACTACAGAGCCACCTGTCCAACGCCGTGTATCGAAGATGCCTGTTGGTCGTAAGACCGTTGCTACTGCTGCTACTGCTACTGCTATTGTTGCAACTGCTGCTACTGCCGCTGCTACTTCTACTGCCACCACCAGTTCCGATACGAGCTCTTACACTTCATCCGCTATTTCCGCAAAATGGCATAGGCATGAATTGTCGGAGTATTATCTTAGGTGCATACCCACCCATCCTGTGGATAGGGACTGGTGGGGCTTGTTACTTGGGTTGAAGGGCTCAGGGTGGCTCGAAGCTGATGTTAGTATAACACGTCTTTTTAGTTTCTATATCATAATTTCTATTTATATATCTAACATCTTTTTCTTTAAATAGCACATCGACGGATGGGTTAGGTTCATCCGTGAGAGTCGTCCGACCAATGCAGGGTGGACGGTGATGACGTCCGAGTTCATGCATTACCTGGTCGCTGGTGGTGGTCCGACTTCCGTCTACAAAACGCTGAAGGCTCCGGACTATGTACCATGGTGGTCTGTTCGGCATGTATGAATTTCACTTTAAATATACTTGTTATTTCTAACTACATATAGTTTAATGTTATTTACTGTTGGTTTTTTTTAACAAATATTTCAGGTGTTCATTCCGATTTGCATCGACCTGAAGCATTGGGTGGTTGGCGACTTCAACCTAGCGCTCATGGAGATGACCGTATATGATAGCTATAGGAGTGATTCATATAAGGACAGCTTCAGAAAATTGATGGCCACATTCGCCAACAGTCTACATCAACTTTTTACCCTTGCTGAGTGCACAACACTTGCAGAGCAAAGCCAGGAGTTCACTTGGGTATACGCAGATGATGTACCGCAGCAGCAGGGTTCATTAGGCGATTGTGGTCCTTTGGCATGTATGTTTCTGACATGTTTGGCGAACAACGAGGTCCCAACACCAATGGAGGATGAGGCGTTACGAGCGCTAACCTGGAGGGTTCGGATGGCTGATGTCTTTTGGTCCATGATACAGACAGATCGACTTGTATGATTCATTTTAGTAGCGTGTATATAGTTTTATGATAAATTTATTTATTAAAAATTTAGTCGTTCAGTTTAATTAAAAGATCATTTCATTACAATGCACATATTTAATAACATAGAACGGATACATGTAATATGACCTAAACAACCAACCATATGGTCATTTAAACATCAAAGTACGGCTACACGACGCTTTAGTTTTCTGAAATCCCCCCCGACATCTTATGTGCTCTGGTGATACGATTTTGGTGGTGACCACCTCCACTTTCTCGCTGTACACTTCAATGACGGTATGGCCGTCAACATACTGACGTATAAGGGCTACATCTTCATCGGTATCCATCGGTTTTAGTCCAGTCAATAGGTCTGAATTCGGACGTTTAAAATACAACTTATAATATTTCGTTTCATCGTAACCTAGCTCTTTCATGATCTGGTGAAGCAGTCGCATTGAAAGATCGTCGACATCTAACATGTCAACATAGACTTCTAGACCACGAAAGTACTGCCTTCTAGGTGGATTCGTGAAGTACCCTTGATGGTAGAGTTTCATGCTGAATATTTGTGGATACTCAGCTGTTCAAGATAGGGGTTAAGGAAGTTAGCATGGAACAATATTCAACGCAAGAAAAAACTAAATAAACATAAACGCTAACCGTATAACTCGGTGGTACCGGCTGGAAGCGATTGAGATAAACATCTGAAATTCCATACATGAAGATTTGGGGATGCCATGTAACTTTGTTTTGTTTCGGTTAGGACTCCCCATCATTCTCTATTTATAGCCAAAGGTAGTGTACAAATTACAGGGGGCACAATTGCGTACCTGTAAAAAGCTTCAAGATTCGTCTGAAAAGATTGAAGATTAGCCTGAAAAGTTTCACAGGCGTACCTATTTTGTTTGGTATCATAATATTCACAGACACTTGTTTCGAAGTAGTTTAAACATATAAATGCGTCAAACCATATAAAGTACATCTATCAACTAGCAACGAAGAAATAACCAAATTACAAACCCAACAACACAAGCATTAAATTAAACAAAGTGATAGAAAGTACGGAAAATCCAAAAACGCAAACAACATCTAAGGATAAAGTGCTTTACATTGATCAATCCAATTTTGTTTATGGGCAACCTGCTCTTGCAGTACTGCAAAATCTTGCATAATCTTGCTTACTTGACCGTTGTCGTGGCGAATACGGTCTTCTTTGTCTTTTATCTCCCGCTTCAACTTTTTTATCTCCTCCTTGTCAGCGTCGATCCTTCTCAAGTGGCCATCTTTCTTGGCCATCATTTCCTTCCACTCATCGGTTAGTTGTTCGATCTCCGCTTCACTTTTCTCTATCGCCTTTTTTAGTCGGGAGGGCATTATTTGTGAAGAAGGTGGATTTGAGGATGATGCATTTCCATCCATGTGTTTGGTCAAATAGAAGACTAGTACGCTATGAATGGTGTATGTATGGTGTGAACTATAACGTTGGTATAAACCAAGTATTTATAGCCAAATTCTAAGTACAAACCCTAGATAGGGTTAATCGGGGCTTGCCACGTGCAAAAGGGACGCAATTTGCGCCCTAGGACGCAATTTGCGCACATAGGCTTTTCTGGAGAATCTTGCAGGGGAATCGTTTCAGGCTATATAGGGTCAAATGGCACGCTTTGCAGGGGAATCCTGGTGGGCTCTTGCAGGGGAATCCTGTCAGGCTGTGCAGGGGAATCCTGGCAGGCTTTGCAGATGAGTAGTGGTGCGCAATTTGCGCCCATACGCTTTGAATATAAATAGATTCTATGGTGAAGTAGTAATTCACAACTTGCTATCTATCATCTCTGCCCTCCACACCGATTACAACCATTCTCTACGTTTTCATAAGTTAATGGCTGGAGGTTCACGCGGTAGGGGAAAAAGGTCAGCAAATGGGGCTGGCACGTCACGCTCCGTCGACATCGAACAATTAAATGATGGAGCTTCAAGGATTGACTGGAATCCACCAGAGACAACAGAAGAGTGGGCGCAGTATGGTATATCTGCTTACGATGAACCGATCACGCCTCAGGAGTGGGAGCAGTTTAATAATGCACGAGAAGCATACTACACTGCTCATGGGGGAAAAACCCCACCTACGTATCAACCTAACCAGGGGCCTGGCCTACCAATGTCTCAGGTACTGCCTAACAGGTTGAAAAGGTCATGTGATGAGGCCGATGCGGAGATACGAAGTCTAGGCAGGACGTAGCTACAAAACATGGAACTTCAGAAGGAGAAAGAGACAATTATTGCAGAGCAGAAGGAGTTCCTAGAGATGATGAAGCGCGATGTTAGGGAGAAGCAAAAGGAGATTAGAAAGTTAGAAGATGAACTGGTAGACATCAAAGAAAAATACACCGGCATGGAGGATCAGATGAAGGCAAAGGCTAGCTGGAACAGGAGGATCCGAGACATCTACCCGTAGTAGGTTTCTCAAACGGTGGTTGTTGTATGGATGCAATTCATCTATTTTATTTGGTTTCAATAAAATATTGGTTTAATGCTTTAATGGGTACTTTAGTTTAGTAAATAACACAAGACAACTTAACAACCACACTAAGGTAAATAAAATCAACACTAAACATAAACATAATATCACTTAGAATACAAGCGGTAGTCGTTACATGGTTTACTCGTTTAGATCGACGTTTAAATCAAAAGTACCATGTCTCAAACTTTCATAATTCTCTTCGGTTGTTACTGGTTGAGTTTGTCGACTACCAGATGCCCTTTGAGTTTGTCGACTACCGGATGCTCTTTGACGGCTGACATTTACCGGTGCAGGAGATGGACAGTTTGCTCGAGTGTGTCCTGGTTCTCCACACCGAGAACATATTCTCTGGATGGGATCCTCACCCTGAGATGGGATACGATCATGGTTACTCGGTCGACTAGCCCGTCTTATTACGACCGGTGGTCTAACGGTCATAAGCGGGTGGTCTGGAACTACCCATGTTTCCCCTGGACCGACTGGATGTATGAGCTCTGCGTAAGTTTGTCTGAAATTATCTGACGCGTAGTAGCCAGTCGCTAGATAGGAGACATCTGTACACCGTTGATTTCTTGCGACGGCGATTGCATGGCCGCATGGTATTCCTGAGAGCTGCCATTTCCTGCACGAGCAAAGTCGATTATTGAAGTCAACTTCTGCATCCCTAAACCCATCGCGGACTTCCCAGTAACCTCGGCCAATCTCATGTACAGTCCACGTTGCAGACTTGTGAATTCTCTTCTCAATTTTGGCCTCCGCCCAAGGCATGAGACGATTCGCCATTTCCTCTTCGATAACACATATTTGTTACGTTAGTATTGCAAAGATAAAAACATAAAATTCAAACAGTCATAAATCCAAGGATGATAACCTCCATTTCTTCGACGAATCGAATACCATTCTTGTTGAAAACATCGGAAATAATCCATAAGGGCCATAATAGGCAGGCTCCGTGCAAAACGAGACAATGCATTCACCGACTCGGCACTGTTCGATGTCATTATGTTGTAACGCATTCCTGGGAAATGGGCCCTTGACCATTTCTCCGGTCCAACCTGGTCCATAAGCGGAGCTCCAAGAGGTAATGCAACTCGTAGACCCGTCATGTTCAGTTCAAACTCCTCCACCGTATATGCTTTACACGTCCTCCAAAATAACTTCTTCCTGTATCTGACCCTGCTGTCCCTGGTTTTTACGTTCATCATTAGATGGCGACAACAAAGTGCATGATGGGCGCCTGGGTACACTGTATTAATTTCTTGGTGAATTGAAGCAGCCCTGTCGGATACAAAAACCAACCCCTCGGGTTCCCCGATACAACGCTTCAGCATGGTTAAGAACCAAGTCCACACATTCCCACTTTCAGACCTACCAACTCCGAAACCGATAGGCACAATCTGGTTATTTGCGTCCATAGCAACGGCTAAGAACATTGTGCCTAAGTAAGTACCCTTCAAATGAGCAGCATCGATGATAATGACCGGACGAAGGTGTGTGGTAAACGACCGAATCTGGATATTTAAGGAATTTTTATATTATGACATTATTCAATTTACAAGTTAAATAAACCATATAGTGACGCGAAAGTTACCCAAACACAACGTACCGCACAACCGCGGGCAGCGAAACACATCTCAAAACGTCCTCGAGCGTCTGTCCTTATTGAGGTAACGGTACCAGGATTACGGAGCTCCAGGTTATAGAGAAAGCAGGGGAGTCGGGTAAACGATTCTTCAGGGGTACCACGCACCATCGTCAGTGCATAAGCTTTTGCGCGCCAGGCTTGCCAGTAAGAAATATCTATTTTCAAATCCGATCTTACGTCGTTGACAATGTCGGATCCACGGTATGTCCTGCTGGTATCCTTCACTTTAGGGTAAATAAAATTACCCAATACTCTACTATTTGCTTGATGGTGGTTGGGATGCAGCTGCGTCCTCGAGCAAGTGTGTACGTCATCCAATATACGAACATGAAACATATTGGTATTTTCGACAGAGGTCGCATAGATACGCCAAGAACATCCAGATTGCCTACATCTTGCATCGTATCTCGTTTTATTTGAACGGTGAACTCCAAACTCAAAACCTTCTTCAAGAAATTTCAAACCGAGTGCGAGTGTAAGATCGTCTTTGGCCGGGAATACTTGACCCGAACTTACTCTTCCACTACGGTGATAACGTGGGGGTTGGTTGGGTGTGATGACTGGGGCCGCTGATGGAAGTGGAGGGGGCATATCAAAGAAATCATCTATACCACCGTATGATTTGATAGGACTACTTTCTGGTTCATCGTCGTCTTCATCGGTATCAACATCAGATAAATCCAAGTGGAAAACATGAGACTCCTCATCATGTCTATAAACTTCGTCGTCGTCATCTTCTTCCTGTTCTTCTTCTTCTTCTCTTTCTTCTTGTTGTGTTTCAGGAACAACATCTGGGGTATCATCAGATTCATCAACACCGCCTCCGGTGTTCGAAGTACCACCGAGATCGCTTCCACCGGACATCGATGAATCGACAAACACACAGAGTGTTGGCGGATTATTTCCACCGTCAATAAATTGAATGAAAGACGAAACATCGTCAGAGTTGCATAACTCATAAAGGGCACCATCATATTTATATGATATTCTAATCCTACCAAGAGCAGGATCGATAAGAAATTTTCTGTGAATACAACTAACCAACCTCCGACGCGTAATGTTTGAAGCCACCTTCACGCGGGTTATCGGTTGATCAGTAACATACTCCCACCCGTTATCCGTCTGTTGCCATGAACCACCGCTTAAAAGATGTAGCTTCACTTTATCCTCTCCAGAAGTCATATTTTTTAAAAATACACACAGAAAAGGAAGAAACACAAGGAAACAATTGTATGAAATTGTGGATGAAAAGTCTGATTTACATCTTCAATGGTTGCTGGATTTATAGCAATAATTTAGGGAATCAAATTTGTACGACCACAGAGAAATAATTCATCTGCTAAAGTTGATTTGATATCACAACTTTTTGAAAAATACAGTACATATCAACTTGAAAAATCAGCTTAAAAACATTAAAAAATAACAATCCATCCAAAATATAAGGAGAAACCCTAATTAGGGTAAACATCAGCTTGACACGTGTCCAGGGGCGCAAATGGAGACTCAGGGCGCAAATGGAGACCTAGGGCGCAATTTGCGCCCTAGGTCTCCATTTGCGCCCTGGGTCTCCATTTGCGCCCTGGGGCGCCATTTGCGTCGTTTGGGACATTGGGGTAAACCGGGGAGAGGGATGGCTAGGAGCCCAATCCCACCCCGAGTTTGGCCCATTTCGGTCAATTTCCCTTAAAATAAAACCCCAAATCCCCCAAAACCAATCGACATCAGATCACTCCAACAATCCCAACCCAAAGATTAAAACTGCTACTAAAACATCTACTAATTAAGATATTGATTAGAAAGAAACTTACCTTAAGGAGGAATCAATGAAATCTTGAAATCCCAATCGAGTCGTCTCCTTCCTTGCTTCGTTCCACAAGAAATCGCCCTAGTCTCCCTTTCTCTTCTCATCCGCCAACCAAAAACAATATGAGATCATTAGGGTTAAAACCCTTTTTATTTCAATGTTACATCTAACCCCCTTTTTTCTTTGAGTCTCGATCAACTAAGTACCCAACTTTAAAAATTATAACTTGGACATGGTTATTATAGTTGCCACACAAGCACGAGAAAGAGTAAGAAAGAGATTAACATAATTAAACACGGAAGGAACGTATTACTACATTCACCAATAATCATAATAATCGTAAAACAAGCACACTCACGCAAAACATCCTCATAATAACGTTAGATAAGTGAAATTATGAATATATGATACGTAAGAGTTCCCGTTACCATCACTACAACTCTTGACTAACATAATTTCCGTAGAATCTGATACCAACCCATCTTAGAGGTTCTACCCAATCTCACAAAGCATTACCTAAAAATCTCAGCCTAAGTTTAGACATCTTACATTCATGCCTAGTTCACTTAAACTAGAGCTCTGTTACCAACTTGTCACACCGTAAAAGTTCGGGTAATTTTAAAAAATTGAAATTTCGGCAATATGACATTTGTATTTAGAGCAAACCACCCAAAAAGGGTAAAAGTGTATGCGCTTACAAAACCTGTATATGCGCTTACATAATGACCTTGCGGTCCAAAATACATCTTGCGATGACGAGAAGACCCGATTTTCCAAGGATTGTGGCGGAACACAAAGTAAGCCACTTTCCAAGTTATTGAGCTCACCATACTAGGATCAAGGCCACGAACACGTCGGTTCGTACTAAGATGTGGGGGAGGGCACCCAATGATCTTAGTCATACTCATTCGCTAGGATTTACATTTACGACATACGGCTAGTATCCGGTCCCACATAACCGTACCAAGTTGTCACCCTATGGTCCAATGTCTCAACTTGCTACAAATGGGAGTTATCCCCAATATTAAGTCGACTCTATACCTATGGATCCACTAGTAATAGTCTAGACTTGTCACAATTTCATTTGTGACCAACTATAATCAAACATATAGTTCTTAACACCATTTAATTCCCAAAATTCATTTCTATGGTTAACTGCTAATAAGAAAATACAAAGCCCAATCATGAAACATAAGGCCATCTTCTCATTTCCAAATATGATTCCTTACCAAGTAAACCTTTCGAGTGTAAAAGCCTTTTTAATGTGAACATGGATTTCAACAACGTTAACCCATATATTTCTTTTTCTCAAATAACACTTTCAACTAAAATACCCATAAAATGGCTTAAAACATGAACTTGGCTATAATGCCATAGGTTAAATATTTACTCATCAAAATGTGAAAACATCCATATTTATAGTTCAAGACATGGATTATTTCTTTGTATTACAAAATGGTAAGAAACCCTAAAAATCTCCAAAATACCAAGTTAGGTCATAATTTCTCCAACAAAGAATATGTAAACAAGGAGATATTTAGAAGTCTAAAATGCATTTTGATGTGTATAAAGTTTTAGAAAAGCAAGGATGAACTCACAATGGGGTTATTCTAAACCCTAGCAAATTCTAGATGAAGAGATCTTGAACTTGAGAACTTGAGATTTTCACACCAAATACTTGACAACCTAGAATGAGGAATAGAGGATCTTAAGATTCCATTAACTCACAATGAATGAAGAGAGAGAATGGAACTTACCTAGGGTTCAAGAAAATCTCCCTACACAAAGCTGGAATGAAATAAATGAGTTTTGGGTCGGTTGAGGTCTGATTAATACCCAAAATCCCGCCCGCGACCTTACCCGGCGAGAATGACATGGTCACAATCGCCCGCTCCAAGGAGCTCTTGGTACCTCTCTCGCGAGAGTGCCAGGCGAGAGTGACATTTGTCACAATCGCCGACACAATCGCGTCATTTATACCGTGGGGTATTACCCCCTCGCGATTGTGACCTGCGATATTGACAAGGAGTCATAATCGCCGACCCTGCTCTGGGACTCGATTTCGTTCCCAACGCTGCTCAACCCTTCTAGACTTTACGGTTATGGTTTTTGTAATCAAGGGTCCACTTTAACCAAGGTAAAATCACGAGGTGATGATTTAACATATGCCAAAAATAGGATAAGGTTCACAGTCAAACTTACCGAAATTTCGGGTGTTACATTATTCTTCCCTATTTTCCCCTTTCACTTATATGTGGTAATCTTCCCCCTTTTCCTTGTGAAACAAATATATTAAATTGATTTTATTTGTTTAATTAAAGGGAAAAGTCTGAAAAAACCCCAATAAACTATCTGATTTTGAATGATTAAGTCCCTAAACTATTTTTTTTGAATGATAAAACCCTTAAACTTTCTAAAACCGGTTAAATACATCCTTGTAACCTGTAAAAACAAGTTAATGTAATAAAAATTTGGGAAAAGTTTGGAATTTATTTCTTCAAAACAAGTTCAATGATTTATTTGGTAATAAGATTTAGGAAAAAAATTTAGAGATTTATTTGCTAAAAAAATTCAGGGACTTAATCATTCAAAATTAAATAGTTTGTTGGGTTTTTATAGACTTTTACTAAATTTTTATCATATTAACCGTTTTTACAAGTTATAAGAATGTATTTAACCGATTTTAGAAAGTTTAAGGGTTTAATCATTCAAAAAAATACTTTAAGGACTTAACCATTCAAATTCAGATAGTTTGTTTGGTTTTTTCAGACTTTTCCCTTAATTAAATTGGTAATCATTCTCCCTTTTCCTTGTGAAACAAATATATTCAATTGATTTTTTTATCTAATTAAAACATATATTTCTCATAACATTAGTATTTTATCTATATTTGGAATAACTAAGAAAAATTTGTCTATTTAAAACGAGTCGATCAGTTTTAAATTTGAAGTTACAAAAGAATGATTTATATTTAAAAAAATTATCACCATATATCTCTACTATATTATAAAGATTCTAAAACGATTATTTATATAAAGTGGTTTCTTATACAATGTTACATTTATCACTCTTACACTTACTTATTTAATTTACTTTATATCCCTTATTTTATCATTTTTCATTTTACACCATTATCATATTAACATAAATAATCGTATATAACAAAAATGCAATGAAAAAATACGTTTCTTTTTTTACATATCATTATAATCATCTCGTCAATACATTCAAAACGAGCCCAATATTGAATATTTTTTAATTTAACCGTACTATTAAATATCATGAATATCTACGAATTAATTTGTTTTCTATCCATACGTTTTATTTTTTTTCCACCGTTAGCACATTAAAAATACATAATCGTAAAATATATTAAAAATACGTTTCATTTTTATTATAAATTATATAATTATAATTTTTTTTGTCAATGATTGTAATATAAACTAATTATTGAATATCTTTATGGGTTTAGAGTTTCATAAGTTGTGATTCTTAGGTAATGGTTATTGTTGATGACATATCTATAAGGACGTAACATTAATTGTTCGTTATTTACTTACATTCCGCTGCATCACGCAAATATATGACTAGTAGATTGTAATAAAATAAAAGCTTTAATTCAATTCATGTATTAAGAAAATTCCACAAATTAAAGCTTTAATTCAATCCATGTATTAAGAAGATTCGAGAATTGCTGATAACAAAGTTAAAGATAAATATCTTCACACGTTTTGTCTCAAGAATGCTTTTTTCTAACAAGTATGAACTTTCCGATTGGTCAATGCCTCAATTACTAAAAATTAAATTAAAATAAAAATAAAGAGTAAATTACAAATTTGGTCTCTATAGTATGTTGATTTTTCTGGTTTTCGTTTTTGAATTTCGTTTATTACAATTCAACCCTTGTGGTATGTGTATTGTTTTTTCTTTAGACTTTTGGTCTTTCTTTTTAACGACCGTTAACTTTCAACCATTAAGGGGGTGTTTACTTGTGGCTTAATGAGCTTAATGACAAAAATAACTCATTCATACAGACGTTTGGAGGTGTTTCCTTGTGGCTTAATGACTTATTCGTGCAGACAAAAATAGCTTATTCGCTAAGTAGGGAATGAGGTGTTGTCCCCATTAAGCCACAAAAATGATGCCCTTACACCCCCCCCCCCCCTCGCAAAAGCATGCCTAGGGATGGGAATGAGACCCGCCCCATTGGGGAACCCGGTGTACCCGCCCCGGCGGGGACGGGGATTCCCCGCAAAACCAGGGATCGGGGATGGGGACGGGGATCCCCGGAAGTTAAAAACCGGGGATGGGGACGGGGACGGGTAACGTGATCCCCGCCCCGCCCCGTCCCGTCCCCGCATATTAAATATATTATATAATTATCACTAAATATTATGTATATTTATTACTAAATATATTGTATGTCTATTTCTAAATATATTATTTATAAAGATTTAGATATAACTTTCATATTTAGAATGGTATTTTGATATTTTTTGTTACATTTTTTTTTACTTGTGTTACTTTTTTAGATAAAAAAAATGGAGAGTCGAAAGCGTTTGATCGAATAATTACGTATGACGTTGTGACTTTGTTCACATCAATATTTGGTAGTACGTAGAAACATATTTTGGAAATATGTGAGATTTAGACATCGACTATTATCGATCGAGTATATATAGTGCTCAATACATTTCATTTAAAATATATCAAATAAGGGGGGGAAATCCCCAATTACCCGTTGGGGATCCCCGTTCCCCGGTGGGGACGGGAATGGGGATGTGTTCATATTCCCCGACGGGGACGGGGACGGGGATGGGGATAGAAATTAGGATCGGGGACGGGGATTGGGGTCCCCGCCCCATCCCCGCCCCATTACCATCATGCCTCCTTCAAAATTAAAAAAAGTATTCCCTCAACCCTAGAAATTAAAAAAAGCACGGCTCCTTCAACCGCTATTCTCTCCTACAACAGGCAAGATCAGCTCCCTCCTCACCGACGGGAAACTCTTAGGTCAACAGGCGACATGGATCTGAATCTTGAACCAACATTATGCTTCAAATCTTTGGAAATCTTTGCAACCAAATCTCGTTCCCTCTGTGTTCTATGACATAGATCCCATTCCCCCAAATCTCTGCAATCTCGTTCCCCCACAGGCCACACAGACATGCTTTGACTCTAGTGTTCACCGACATAACCTCTCCCCCTCGTTGGTTCCTTGCCGTGAATGCTTCTCATTGTCCTTACGCTTCCGCTTCTGCAAAAAAGAATTCATCTTTTGTTTTATATAGTTAATTTATAGGGTTTGATTTAGGTTTTTTACTTAAGATTTTGATTTGATTTAGGGTTTAATTTTGGTTTTGTACTTGACATTGGTGAATTAATTTGATTTAAATCATAGTTTTTAATGTTCACATTGTTGGTGTTTGAGGAAGATGGTGATTGAAAAAGGGGGAAAACAACAAAGTTTTCTTTTGGTTTCTGATACGTTGATGTTTTTGGTTCCTGGTTCCCCATGTTATATTGATGTTTTTGTTGTTCTTTCTTGAACCATCCCGAAGAGGTGGTCGATAGGTTTACCAACAAATGCAAGGGGTTGGTAGGTTTACCGGCGATGGAGGTAGTTGATGGGTTTATGAATTTATGTATGATTTTTGGATTTTATCAATGAAGTTATGGCTTAAAAAATAAACAACAATTTATAAAACAACTTATAACTCATATTCAAGGGTAAATTGGTCATTTATGTTATTCAAGCTATTTATTTAGATAAAAAAGTAAACACCAACATCAATTTATCCATACAGACAGATTTATCCATACAGGACTTAATGAAAAATTTGGTAAACAACCCCTAAGTCCCTTTATGAAGGCAATATAGTCATTTTACCATTGATGCATCACGTGACAATTTGATATGAATTTTTATTATTTTTTACCACCAACTACCATGACAAATCTAAAAAGAAGAAGATGTAAACATAAACATTTCAAGAACAATCACAAAGACATTGAACCTAAGCATCTCAAGAACAATCACAAGCATTGAACCTAACATCTCACGAAGAATCCAAATATTAAACATAAACATCTCAAGAACATTGTAGACACCAAAATACAATAAAAACATTGAACATAAACATTCCAAGAACATCAAGAACATTCCTGGAGGTACGGGGGCTTCGACCCCGGGCTGCATGCTTTAGCAGTCAGGCTTCGACCCATATTGTCAGGGATTAGTCTGGACCCAATGTGGTCTGGGATACCCTCTCCAAAAAAAAAAAGAACATCAAGAAGATATGAACATAAACAATAAATTTGTATAAAACCTAAAACCCTAAATCAAACCTTAAACTAAAAAAAAAACAACTAAATCAAACCTTATTTGTGCCTTAATAGAAGTAGATGAAATAGAAGGAAAGAGACCGATGAAGGGGATGGGTCCAAAGATTGATGAAGGTAGAACTCGTAGCAGATGCAAAATCCTAGATGGAGAAGGCGACAATGCATGAAAGTTCATGGCGGTTTCATGTCTTCCAACCCCTTATTGACTTTGTCCCGTGACAATGGAGTGTCCCCGCTGTTGTTGAGCTTCTCGAGGATTGGAGTAGGCAAGTGGGAGACGTGCTTCTTTGGTGGAGGCTTCTCAACCTCCACTGCTAGCAGTGAACTCTTTGATGGCATTGACGTTGAAGATGATAAAATTGGTGGATGCCAGGCGATAGACATCGACGATTCCATCCTCACCTTGTTTAGATGCAAACAAAACCCACCGAAGATGAGGTGGGGGCCTTCAAAAGCCACATCAAGGGGGTTGAAAACCATAGCCTGTAGCAACTTTTTAATCAATTTTTGAGCGTTTGAGGAAAAAGACGAATGGAATGGTTGAAGAAAAATATTAGAGCGAGAAATGAGGAGATAAAGTGTGGCATTAGGTTTTTTTTCTCTGAAAAATACCAATTTTGCCCTTGTACTTAATGGGAGGGGATTGAAAGAGTTAAGGATATGGACCAAAAATCAAAACAAAATGCATACCATAAAGATTGATTTATAATAAATGAAGTTTATGGACTAAAACAAGAAAAATAATATATGACAAGGACCAAATATGTAATTTACTCTAAAATAAAAGTAGTAATTAATAAATCATGCACAGTACTGGCTTTTTCTCCAAGCATTGAACTTGACGGATAGGTCACCGGCAATAGCCGGGTAAGTCGATAACAAGTTGCCACCATCATGTTTAACGGAAGCGATAAAAACAAATATACTTTAAAATTACTTTCTTTCAATAAAATTAAAATTAAAATTAAAATATATATGCAGAAATCATAATTACGTACAGAAATGAAGAGGATAACCATTTTTACCCTCTAGCTTTTAATCAACAAATAGGTTATTATCGTAGCTAAAAATGAATCGAGAATAGGCTAGATATAACTAAATATCTTTTTTATTATAAAAAACATGTAGCGTCTTACACCAAGCAAATGATGTAGAAAATGACGTATTTATTAGAGTTATAGATTAATCTCTCTCTCTCTATATATATATATGTATGTATAGGTGAATGATTGTGTGAGAAATTGAGATCAACGTGAGAATGGATCTGAATCGTTGATCAAGTTAATCTCATGTCTTTCCATGAATTGCGCCTTAAAAAGGAATTGATCCGATACATCTCGGTGTATCTTATCTAGATACATCTTATCCTAATGTGCGTCTATTTCTCATCCAACGATTGATAACCAATTCTCATGTTTCTCACATTAACATCAACTTCTCATCGGAACTCAATTTTGTATGTGTATATATATATATATATATATATGATAAAAATGTTTAAAGTAAGTTAATTTATAGAGAAGTTATTCACTACATATAAATTATTTGAAGGTAAAGATATCATAAGAGAAAATAAAAAGAAATGGTGGAAATCTCCAAATTTGAAGAAAAGTCTAAAAGTACAAATTTAAAAGAGAAAAATAATATTTAATTCTTTCCCACTAATATGGAGTAACACATTAAAATTAAATGTTTATAATGAAATGATACTCTATTAGTTATATCGAATATTTTAATAAATATAATAACCACTAGAGCTAGATATATTTTTTTATAAAAATTTTAAGTTTTAACATTATAACTTTAGAAAATTTACAAAATATCTATGAGAATGATCTTACATAAATTTCAAAGATATAGGGGGTGTTTGGGATTGCTTATTAACTTATTACGATTTCAAACAACAAATAAATTGTTTTGAGTGTTTGGATTGGAAAAAAAAAACTTATGACTTTTTCACCCTGCTAATAAGCAAACTCCTTATTAACTTATTTAACCAAATTACATATTTGCCCCTTTTTTCTATAAATTAATGAGCATTTTTACAAATAAGCATAAGTTGTTTTAAATAAACAATCCCAAATACCCCATAAATAAAACAATAACAAAGAATTGTGTCGACAAGAAGATTACACGTGAGAGTTGATTACAATTTGAGAATTGCAATCATTTGGGCAGTAAAAATAAGTCAAACATACGCCACACCCCCACCGCCGACCGACTATAGCCGGTGACACCAGTCAACACAGCTGCACCTTCAATTCTTCGTTACCACACCAAACCCTAACAATTTATAAATGCAAAACCAACAACTCTCTTCAACAAGCTTTCATCTTGTAAAATTCTCTTTTCTCTAGATCCTTCTTCTCTCCGTCCTCCATCAAAATCACCTGTTTCAAGGTATCATCAACAACTATTTACTTGTTTAATTTGCAATAATCACGTCTTGATTTATTGATTTTTTGTTTATTTTCATGTGAGAGTCTGGAATTTTCTTATGGAGGTTAGGGTTTTGTGCCTAAATAGTTGCTACCGTTCGATTATTCTCGTTGATTGTATCAGTTTTTGTTCATGATGCTCTACTGATTGATTTAATTTTAGTGTTTTTTTATTTTATTTTATGTATATCATGTTTTTGAAGATGTAAATTTCTTCTTCTTTGTATTAGAAGTTATTTTATGTGTTTATTTTGTTAGATTCGTGAAAGTTGGGAGAGGATTGGACGAGTTTATCGTTTTTCTTTCGATTCTGTTTGTTTCTCTTTTGATGATGCGAATTATGTTTTGATTTTTGTGGATTGTTGTTTATAGGCTTGAAAGCGTTTCCTAATTGCTTGTTATTTCTTTGATCTAGAACTAGCGGATGCTAAGGGTTCTACGTACGGATAATTCAGAGGTCTTCATGCTTGTTGAGGTTTACTTTTGATTTGGTGTTTTCTGGAGATCAAAGCTTAGATGATTATGGAACCTGGACATGATGAATTCACTGATTACGTTAATGGTTTATCTTTGGATGGTGAGAGTATCTTCCCTGTCTATGGTCAGTTTCCTGGGGTTACCAATGGATATAGATTCAGAGATGAACCTTTAGATCTCAGTTTTTTAGAAGTTCCTAACCCGGCACCAAATTCTGGCCCCTGTACTTCAGATCTATCTTCGTGCAGGTCCTCGAATTCAGATTCCCCCGACGAGTTTGCTGATTGTGTTTTTAAGTACATAAACCAGATTCTTGTGGAAGAGGATATGGAGGCTAGACAGAGTATGTTCCATGACCCCTTAGCTCTACAAGCAACCGAGAAATCGTTCTATGAAGCCCTTGGTGAGAATTATCCTCCTCCTGTTTTAAATGTTGAAAGCCCTGAAGAAACCTTTTTCAGTAGCTCAAGCGAGTACAGTACAAACAGTAGCACAAGTGGTAGCAACTCCACTGATTCTCACTGGCCTGGTGGGGATTCCCTTGAGAACAAATCACCAGCTGCACAAACTCCTTCTCTTGAATACCCTTTGTTGTCGTCATTTGGCTCTACCACTAGCAATACTAATGATGGTTTTAGCACAATGGATTCGATGATAAACACACACCTTGTTGAACACATATTCACCAATAGCGAGTCTATCATGCAGTTCAATAGAGGGAAGGAGGAAGCTAGTAAATTCCTTCCCCAAAGTAAACCTTTAGTTATTGATTTGGATAAATACAACTTGCCATCGAATTCAAGAGATACTCCTCCAGAGGTTGTTGTCAAGGAGGAGAATGTAGAGATGGATCTCTCATCCAGCGGGTTCAGGGGAAGAAAACATTATCAACTGGAGGATAATGGTTATGAGGAAGAAAGGAGTAGCAAGCAGTCTGCTGTTTATGTGGAAGAGGCCGAGTTATCTGAGATGTTTGATAGAGTTGTTCTCTGTACTGATCCTGGAGGTCCTTCCATGTCTGCTTGTGAAGAACCTCCTAGGCATGTAAAGAAAAAATTGCAGCAAAATGGACAAGCATATGGATATAGTAGTGGCTGGATTACTCGTTCTTGGGGACAAGGAAGTTCAGGTGAACCTATGGATGTTAGGACACTGTTGGTCAACTGTGCGCAGTCAGTTGCTTCTGATGATCGTGTGACTGCAAAGGAACAATTGAAACAGATAAGACAGCATGCTTCTCCATTCGGGGATGCTCCACAGCGGTTAGCTCATATCTTTGCTACTGGTCTTGAGGCACGCTTAGCTGGTACTGGTTCTCAGCTTTATGCAAATAAAACTGCCTTGACGATCTCAGCTGCTGAGAAGTTGAAAGCCTATCAGGTTTATCTTGCGTCCTGCCCTTTCAAGAAGATCGCCATTTTCTTTGCTAATAAAATGATATATGAAGCAGCTGCAACATCTTCCACCCTTCATATTGTAGATTTTGGTATTGCATATGGTTTCCAGTGGCCTGTCCTTATTAAGCATCTTGCAGAGAGACCTGGTGGGCCACCTAAGTTGAGGATTACTGGAATAGAGCTCCCAAGACCTGGTTTTAGGCCAGCCGAGGGGGTAGAGGAGACAGGGCGTCGTTTGGCCAATTATTGTGAGCGGTTTAAAGTTCCGTTCGAGTATAATGCCATAGCAACTCAAAACTGGGAGTCTGTTAAAATCGAAGATCTCAAGCTCCAGAGAAATGAGTGCCTTGCTGTGAACACTCTGATTCGATTCAAGAACTTGCTTGATGACACAGTTGTGGTGAACAGTCCACGAGACAGTGTTTTGAAGATGATTAGGGATATGAAACCCGATATTTTTGTTCAGACTGTAGTCAATGGATCTTATAGCTCTCCATTTTTTGTCACTCGTTTCAAAGAGGCCCTTTTTCATTTCTCTTCCATGTTTGATATGTTTGATGCTACTTTAGACCGTGAGGATGAGCAAAGGTTGAATTTCGAGAAGGAGTTTTGTGGGCGTGAAGCTATGAATGTGATTGCATGTGAAGGTGCTGAGAGGGTGGAGAGGCCTGAAACCTACAAGCAGTGGCAAGTCCGAAACTCAAGAGCTGGATTCAAGATCAAACCCTTGAACCGGGAGCTTGTTACAAAACTGAGGGCCAAGGTGAGAGCCGGGTATCATAAAGATTTTGTGTTCGATGAAGATGGCAAATGGGTGTTACAGGGATGGAAGGGTCGGATTCTGCGTGCTAGTTCATGTTGGGTACCAGCCTAGGAGTCTTCTAACGTCAATTTCATATGAAGGCCAGGGGAATTCCTTTGGGTGCGTCTTTCATGGAGCTCTCCTGTGTGGATGGTCTTGGAACTTTACAGAAGGTATGGTTTCTTTCGGGTTCTCTCTTCCTAGAATTGTAGATTATCATTGCTGTAATTGCATTAGATAACCTAATATGCACATCTAGTCGTCTTATTAATTGTTTAATAAGCACATCTAGTCGTCAATCATAGTAACTTATAAAATTTATTTTCTAAGGGTGCGTTTTGGTATACTGGCTAGGAAATGACAAAAGAAAAACATGTACAATATTTGGCACAACAATTAGACACCAAAATTGGTGGAACAAATATTAGGGATACGAGACAAGATTGATAATTTACTAAACTACCCATGTCAAATTAAATTCCTAAAACCTTGTACAATTCTTTAACCTGCGTATCTCATTCTCGCATGTCTAGTCCCATCCATTCCAATCTTTGTACCAAAGGCACCCTAACGGTGTAAAATTCTCCTAATAACGAAAAATAGAAAAATCTAAGGGACCAAAGCTAATGCTATCAACATTTTGTAAGGATTAATAATGGGCAAGGAGGTGGTTTTTAAAATTGAAACTTTGCACTTTGTCTTGAACACCCAAAAGTTTCTTGTATTAAACTCTATTTTGGATCTCACCTTATTTGTTGCTTTCAAAAGTTGAAGTCGTAAACAAAATTCTACATATTTTAAAACCCATGTTTATTTTTTCAAGTTTATAATGAAATGCTGACTTGGGGACTGACTTTATGGGTTATTCCTGTCTTCAGATGATCTACTCTGGTGGCTGGTTTCCCTGGAAGAATCTTTTTGGATGACATATAAAGGAATGAAATTGCAGGTTACTACTTGTAAGTCATGCACCATTATATCTTGTCATTAAGTAAGCTTCGTTTGATCATATATATATATATATATATATAAGACTGCTGCTATGCTAATGTGTGTGTTAGGATTGTTGTTCCGGAACTTTTTTACTTTATTTTAGCCACATAGGTAATTGTAACGGAAGCTTTGTTTGTAAGTTTTGAAGTTGGGTTCAGTTTGTGTGTTTTGGTGGTTGGGTTGAAGGGGTTCTTCGCATTTTGGTTGTTTTACTGAACCCTAATGTATTTACAGGTGAAGTCAAAGAAAGCATCATCCTCTATAATCACTGGATTCTGTTACAAAATATGGGGGAAGTTGTAGCTGAAGGTTAATGTATATTATCATTTAATCTTTTACAAATTCTGGGTCCACTTTTTAAGTCTGTTTGGCAGAAAATTCATTTCAGTACAGACAAGATATTCACTGAAATGATACAGTTGTAGAACCTATGGTTCTCAATAAGTGGACCCCCTGCTAAACCATGAGGGTCAGTTCAACAGATGTCAAACTTTAAGACTTTTTCCCTATATTGGTTGCCAGATTTAGGTGGGGTTTGTTTTTTAAATGGTTTAAAGTCTGAAGTCTTATTTTAGTTATGATTAATAAGAGGTGGTGTGTAAAAACATCTGAATGATTCAGACTTAAGAGTCATTAAGAGGTTTTTTAAAAAAAACAAACAACCCCTGGGAATCTGTCTGACTATCTTTCAAGGCCTTATAAGATTAGTTGAAGTGTGCGCAAGTTGGCTTGAATACAGTTACCAAAGAAAGTGGACCCATGCTAAATGAGTCGATACACTAGACTAGACCACTCATTAAGTCATAACCGAGTGAGGGGCCGTTTATCGGACTCTTACTGGGTAAGCGTTTATCGGTTGAACATCACAAGGACTAAAAATATCAACCGGTAAGAGGTATAGGAAGAATTGTACTCGGTAAGTGAGGGAGAAAACTTTTGCTTGGTAAACGCTTACCGGGTAAAAGACGCATATTAACAATCCAATTTGATAGCCGAGAATGTTATCCAATAACCGAAGCGAGGGTGGTGACTTTTGTTGGTAAACGCCTCTCGAGTATGTATGATGATGTTTGGAGGTCATAACTTTGGAGCTGTTTATCAAATTTTCTATTAAGGTATGTATGGATAAATTTGTCTGTCTCGGTAAAACTGTGTTGCTGTTTACTTTTTTGCCTGAATCAAAGGTTTGAATGACAAAAATGACGAATCTACTCCACAAACAAAAATGTTATGTTGAAAATATGCTTGGAATCGATACATGAGAATCCACACAAACACCACAATATGCTTCGAAATCAAAATAAAAATGTACTGTTCATCAAGAAAAATGAAAATCGATTTCAGAGTCTTTAGCAAATCACCAGCAAAATAAGGATTCAAAATCAAAGAAAACCACAAGCACCCACATGCATTTTCTTAAAGACTCCCAATTTATTAGTCTTTGATCAATCTGGAATGAAAATCAATGAAGAGTTGTGAAATCTGGAACAAAATCGAACTTCAGAAACGACATCAAACTTCAGAAATGTAATCGAACTTCAGAAATGAGGCCAAACTTCAGAAACTTCAAAGGAAATCTTGAACCAGATCGAAAACGGAATCTCCTTCAGAAACTTCAAACGAGATCTAGAATCAAATCGAACTTCAAGGAAGGAGATGCAGGGTCTTCGGGGAAAAAGAGAGAGACACCAATGAGGAAGAAGACGGTTGCCGGGGATAAGATAAATGCTGACATGTTGCTAGGATTATGATAAAATGATATTGTCTTACAATACACAGTAGAAAAGGAGATGTAGGAAGGTGTTAGGGTTTTGGGAGGCGTGTTTGTAAAGGGTAAGGGTGTCTTTTTTTTTTTTTGGCTTAATGGGGACAACACCTTATTTCCATCTGTGCGAATAAGACATGCTCTGTACGAATAAGCCACAAGTAAACAACCCAAAAGAATTGTGTGAATAAGCTAAATACACCAATAAACCCAATTAAACCACAAGTAAACAACCCCTTAACCATGTTCCACTGTAGCTTCCGGTGGTAAAATCTGGTTGAGGATGAAGGTAAAATTGGGTTTAGAAAAGAAGCCCAACGAATGGTGCATTGATAGCCCCTTGCTTTGCTATGGAAAATTTTACTTTAAAAAAAAAAGTGAAAAAAATGAGAAGCGGATTATTGGAATTTAGAACCAATCTAAAAACAAGTATTGAAATACATACATGCTAGGTTCGTATTCAGTATTTTTCATTAGTTTTAAAATCGACTCAATTCAAATAACTTTGGATTGGATAGGTTCCATTAATTAGGTGTCTTGGATGTTAACTAATGGTTATTTATCGGATTCATTTAAATTGCATCAAGTATCGTTACCTTAAAATACTATTTATAATAAGAGATCCAAATAAATCCAACGTACATTTGGATCAGTTATATTGGATTTTTGAGTATCATTCAATAACCGATTGATTATATAATTCAATTTAGTTACAATAAGATATCCCATTTTATAGTTGTAATTAAATTAGACTAACTTTCCACAAATATATATTGTTTATTATCTTTGAAAAATTTGTACTCATTTATGATTTCCATGCATCTCATGAGAATACTAGCACATCAATCGCAAAGGAGAATGGTCCTATAATCATAATTTCTGGTTTGATGATAAAATTCATTTGATAAGTGATAGAATTCCTAAGAAACTTCAATCTCATTAAAGTTTATTGATCCATAAACCAATTTTATAGATCATGAAAACATAGATATCAAGTTTACAAGCCAATTTTAATTTTCTAACAGGCTTTCAAACTTATATATATGAGGGTATTTTTGTCATTTTACCTCTTCTTTAATCCCTTCTTCAACGAGCAATCATATCTCTCATCTTTGTCGTCTCTCTCTCTCTCTTCTACTTTTTTCTTTCATCATTCCTCCGCCATGGTGCACTACTTTTGTGGGTCACTTGAAATCACTCGAACGTCAGGGACCTCAACAAATCCAGATCGACGATTCTACTGTTGTTCTAAATGATAAGTATTATGTCAATCTATATCATTTTTGTGGTTTGTGATTAACTATAACTCATCCACATTTTCAGCAAGATCAAAATGTAGGTTCATTGGTCGGGTCGACCCAACAATGTGTGCCCGTTCCATGGAGATTATTCCTAGGTTATTGAAGTCAACAAACAAACTTGAAGCAACCATCAAAACACCTGAAAAACAAGATTGTAGATTGAAGTTTCTGTTGTATTGTATATGACTTGACTGTCAATTATAACTTTTTTCCTTTCTTAATTGACCTAATTTGTAGTAATAAACAATTTTCTTTGCCGAGTTTTGTAATTGGTTGAAGTTGGGTGTCTTGTAATAAGCCAATCAAGAGTGTCAAATTTTGGTTACTTTGCAGTGATATATGTCTTGTAACAAGCCAACTTTTGTAAATAGTGGTGTATTGTTTCAGTTTGGATTTAAATGAACATGTTATGGAAATTGTTGATGAATGTGATGAGGATGGTTGTTGAAGAGATCTAGAGAAAGAGAGAGAGAGAGACGACACATGATTGCTCAATGAAGAAGGAATTAAAAGAGAGAAAAAGGATAAAAGGACAAAAGTACCCCTCATGTGAAGAGCACGTGAGCGAACAACGCAGAGAAAACATACGGAGTTAGGGTAATACATCAACTGTATAATAAAATGCAAACCATATGATTCAAATCCATATTTAGGGACCAAATCCATAATCTTTTATAAATCAGAGGGACCAAACGTGTTAAATAACTAACTCTTTGGATCAAGGAAGAACACGTAAACTTTCAATTTAACCCTTAAAGAAACGAGTAATTCACTAAAAGGTCCAACAAAATAACAAATCGACAGAAACCCTCCTAATATGGACCACACTTTGCATTGGGATCCCCTATAAATTGTAAACTCCGATTCTAGAAGACGAAATAATGCAGGGTTTACAGAGCTCTTCCTCTTGGCACTGATTTACAAAAAAAGGAAAATAAAAAAGCACAAAGGTTTTCGATTCTTCCCTGTTCTTTAAAGCAACACCCACATGATTTCTTTTGCTATCAAACCCCTTCTTTTTGGTGTTCAATCCATACAGATGGATTCTGTTGAAATTAAGTCTTCATCTTTGATGATCGAATCTGTTTTAGCATTGATCCCTTTGAAACTTCTTTAATTGACATTATTGGTGTTGAATTCCTACAGATTTTCGGTGATCTCCTGGACGCTTTTAGATAAAATCTTTAGTCATGGCATTGGTATGATTCTAATTTCCATATTCATTAATGCTTATTGATTGATGTATTATAGACCTTATAAATTGAGAATATTATGTTTACCCAATGTGGTAATTGGATATTGTAAGAATTTGGTTTGGAGCTTTTGTTTTTAGTACATATTGGATACTGTCAGATTTAAAGCACACAAGGTGTTTGTTAAAATTTCTGAATGAGTTTTAGTGTTGTAGTGCTAAGTGCTTTTCGTGTTCGAGTCATTTTTCTGTAAGATTTTCAAGTTTTTTGTTTGGCATTGAATGATTTTAATGTTTTCTTGCCAGGAGGATGAAGTTTACCACGACCCTCCTTCGATGTTCGAACAGAATTATCGCTGTTATCCTGTTTCCTTCATTGAAAAGGTTTTCATTGTTCTTTTCATATTACCATGATCCAGATTATTAAAAGATAACCATAATGTCCTTAACGGAGGCCATAGAAGTGCATTGCGTAATTTGCATCATGAATGCTAATTAGTGCACCCAAAACACGAATAGCTTAACATGATAAAGTGCCTCTTTAACGCTTAGCTTGATGTTTGGCTCTTTCTGAATCTTTTTATTTCATGTATCTTATGCAGTCTCATTTGGAGAAGGGTGATAAAAGTGAGTTCATTCTGTGCAATTTTTGTTCTATCACTCCGTTCTTTTATAGAAGAGATTGTTTTTATATGAACTAACAAGTTCTTTTTTTCCCTCTGTCCCAGTTATAATGCCCCCATCTGCTCTTGATCGCCTCGGTTAGTGAGTTTTTCCCCTTATGTGTTTTGTTCATCAAAGAACTTCAAGTTGATTTACTAAAGCAGAGTTCCCTGAATCTTTATTTTATATCAATTTTGCAGCCTATTTGCAGATCGATTATCCAATGTTATTTGAACTCAGAAACCCTTCTGCCAGTAAAGTTTCTCATTGTGGTGTGCTCGAATTTGTTGCAGATGAGGGCTTGATATACATTCCATATTGGGTATAAATCGTTCTTGTATATAATAACTTGAGAAATACTGCATTTCGAATTCCTTATTCTGATTGTTTGATCGTAGATGATGGAGAACATGCTGTTACAAGAAGGTGATATCGTAAATGTCAAGAATGCCAGTTTATCAAAGGGAACTTATGTGAAACTTCAGCCTCATACCATGGATTTTCTTGATATATCCAACCCAAAAGCCATGTTAGTTTTATCATATCATATTTTCTTTTGGTTCATAAATATGCAAACAGGAGAAGGTTCAAATGAGAACCATAAATATTTTGGAACCCGAGAACCAACTATTTGATGTATTATTCATGATGAATAACCTTAAATAATCATGAATATCATGCATTTTCATTATGAATAGTTTTCATCATGAATATCTATCACAATATTCATTATGAATAAACATGGATAGTTGGTTCCCAGTTTTCTCAAAATATTCACTGATATCATTTGAACGTGCCCCTAATTATTTTTTGATTTCTCGTTGAACTGCCAGCTTAGAGACGGCGTTAAGAAGCTACTCTTGTTTAACGACTGGTGATACGATCATGGTGGCCTACAACAACAAGAAGTTTTATATTGATATAGTCGAAACTAAACCATCAGCTGCAATAAGTATAATTGAAACAGATTGTGAGGTAGATTTTGCTCCACCTCTCGACTATAAGGAACCTGAAAGACCGATTAAATCCAAGGCCCCGCCACCACCAGAAGGTCCCTTCTGTGTTTTGCACTTTTTCTTCAAGTTTTTTTCATTAAACAGTTCTAAAAGCCAATGCTGATTGGACAGTTGATGAAGAACCAGCTAAGAAAATACCCAAGTTCAGTCCGTTCAGTGGTTCAGGAAGACGGTTGGATGGGAAACCGGCTGAGCCTGTGGCTGCACCTCTGGTTCAACCACAGAAGACTGAGGCTACAACCAGTGATGCCAATGGCTCCACACCATCAAGTTCTGGTTCAAGAAAACGTTCGGGGAAGCTTGTTTTTGGGTCAAATGCAGACCAAGATCCAAATGCAAAACCGAAAGTATAATCATCTTTTTCTCAAAAAGTTTTGTTCTTTATTTTCTTTTTTCTCATTGGTGCCAGGACTAACTAAATTCATGGTTGTTTGAATTTGGGCTCATGAATTGCAGGCCACCATGAAAGAAGCAAAACAAGAATCATCTCAGAAGGAAGAACCCAAATTTCAAGCATTTACAGGCAAGAAGTACTCTCTAAAAAACTAAATTATATGTGAAGAATATGTTTCTCTTTCTAAGTATGTTCATGTTCTTCATTTGTTGTGCATTCCCATGAAATCTTTTTTTGAAACCCATGTAGCCCTGTGCATCCACAAGAATTCCCATTAAGTTATATAAACCTTTATTTCTTCATTTATTTCCAGTGATTTACCTTTCTAATGTCTTTCAATTTCTCCATATAAACATTGTTCAAGAATGCATAAAAGAGACCACACTTTGCTAGAACAACTTAGACGTTGTTCGGTTGTTTTTCCTTTAAGCTATCTGTATAGGTTAAGTTAAATTTAGTAACTCTTGGAAATTTTAGCATCCCTATATATAACACCCTTGTTTTCACCCCCAATATGTACATCATACACTCCTCAAAATACTTATAATCATAAGAATAACTCCTCAAGATGAACCATAATCATCAACACTTCAAATTTACAACCACAAGGGTTGTGGCGTACTGGTTAAGGCCCTGGGGGATGTGGTGGAATCTGCCCAGGGTTCGAATCCAGGCGTACACAACAATTGTGGCCACTGAGGTTTAATCAGGGCTGATGTCTTTACGGTCATAATTTGCCAAGGGATTAGTCTAGGCATAACCTAGGACACCCTTCCTAAAAAAACACTTCAATTTACAATTTAAAACCTTAAGCAGGCGATGGAAGTCTTAAAGACATAATGAAAATCCAATAACCCTAGTTCGTCCCATACCAAACTAGAACATAAACCAACCAATTATTCGAATACATATATCAAATGTCATCCTGGAACACTGCCATGTCTCATTCTTCTAAGACCTTACCGTTTCCTGTGTCTAACCCCCGAAGTCCCTGCTCCTGAGATGTATTTAGTCAACTTAAAAACTCAGTGAGTTTCATGGTTTTCATGCATATATCTGAAACATATTGCCTTGTAAACATGCAATTAACACATATCCTCCTACAACGAAAACAAGCACATGAATTGAAGTGAAAACTTTGTTTAAAAACCTTGAGATCTCATAAAACCGCGTGTGGTATGGATTACCGATTCTGCTCCTTGTTTGACTCAGATGGGAGTTACCCGACCCTTACCGATCGTATCCTCACAGGCACGCCTACTTGAGTATGTTGTCAGCATCTCGGTTGGTGAATCTATACGCATACTAAATGACACTTCATCCTTTACTTAAACTAGGCACCAAGTAGTATAACAATATCCCAAGGGTTGTGGCGTACTGGTTAAGGCCCGGGGATGTGGTGGAATATCCCATCTGCCAAGGGTTCGAATCCAGGCGTACACAACAATTGTGGCCACTGAGGTTTAATGAGGGTTGATGTCTTACAGTCATAATTTGCTAAGGGATTAGTCTAGGCATAGCCTTGGACACCCTTCCCAAAAAAAAAGTAGTATAACAATATACATCTCGTTTAAAAGCGTCGTGGAGACTCACCTGATACTTGAAACTGATCCTGGATTGATTATGCTGCCTCAAACCCACAAGGTCAATTACTAACCATTGCATTCATACTTGTACTCCTAAATACTCATCTTAACATGTTTCAAGTTGATTGGACCGAAATAGAATTATTCCAGAACTGAACATGTCACAAAATACAAAGATTTCTCATTCCTCCGGGAAGTTTTACATCTTTTTTTATTCCAGGAATTCAAGAATCACCTCAATCAGAGTTATAATTGATTTTATATGAATTCTAGGAAATCAGTGCGATGTTGTTGTCTAATATCTGACCGGTTTCAAAGACCCTCGATCTTGGCCCACTTATTACCAAAATTAGATTAAGTTCGTCTCACATGGATTTATAGTATACATCTCAAGCTTTCGAAAAACGCATCACACACCTTATTTCGAGGAAAGAGCAATATGCTACAGTTTTTACAAACAACATGAACTTTTCCTATTTCATCACAACACCATAATGGTTGCATATTTGCTTAATACCATGGTCTTAAGGCCTTTTTCGCAACCCCATTTGTCCATTCTTAACATAATAATCTACTAAACCCACATTAAGATGAAGATTTAACGTGGTTCACACCTTGATTTTTCTAGACTCCTTGATCTCGCTACTTTCGGTTTTGGTCTTCCATCTTCAAGAACTCTTTCAAAATCACCTCTTTTCTTCACCAATCTTGATGGATTTGCCTCTCAATTTCATGGGAGAGATTAGGAGACAGTTTTACTTCGATTAATCTGATAATTAACCATCATTCAGGAGCGTTAATCTTTCTCCAACTAAACCCCATGATTTTCTCCTCCATATCTCCTCATGTCTCTTTGTATGAGACCCGCTCTCTTTAGAGCATCTTCAATCTTGGCACCAAAAAAACACCAAATATGGTGGACCCATCAACACCAAAAAAACAATTCAATTCCAATCACACAGGTTAAAAAAATCACTAAATTTAGGGTTCAAGGATGATTTTCTAGGGAAAATGGTCCCACAACGGGCAAAAAATAGAGGTTTTAGCGTATGATTGGAGGCAAATCACCGGCAAATTTGCTGATTTGCTGGTCTATTGGAGATGCTCTTAGTTTAGAAGTTCCAATTAGTGACACAAAAATCATTCCACTTGTACTTCTCCTTAATGTCCACTGAAGTCCTTAAAATCTTTATTATACTTTTGCCTATTTTGAGATGTTACATTGTATAAAAGAATCCCTAATGCTTGGAATGGATGGTAGTATTATGGGCATGGTATCATGTATGTATTTACATTGTGTACCCGTACAAGTCAGTGAGATGTTAAATTTTATTGTGAAAATGAAAAATTAATGCAATTTCTCATAGAAATTGAAATTTATGTTCGAATACAAATTACCAAATATGCTAAATTGTTTTGATTCTTCTTTTGAGACACAACCTTTAAAGAGAGAACCCATTATGTGAAAATTTGCATAAGTCACCTTTCTACACTCTATAACAAAAGAATAATAAAGGAAATAATCTATAACAAGAGAATAATAAAGGAAATAATCAGATACTAGATACGTAGAGCGTCTTTAAGAGATTCTTTAAAATGGAGATTTTGGGGATTTTTGCTCCAACAGATTCTCCAAAATGGAGAATGTAGGAGAGAGATGATAAATTCTCCAAATTTGGAAAACTTTCCAAAAATGATTTTTAGAGCACATATGGTTGAGGCATTGAAATCAAAGTCTTTGACTCCATTTATAGGCATGAAACTCACTCAACCTCTTGTTATGCCTATAAGATGTTTTTAGCAAAAAAATTTCAATAAATTATGACTCTAAATGTATTAGTGATTCGTATTTAATACTTCATAGATGTTATACTCTTGATATTTAAGAATTTTACGTAAATATCTTATAAGATGGTATAGATACAAGGACATTTAGTTCTTTGAGAAAACCTGATCGAAAGATATGGTAAAAATCGTGTCGTAAACATTTCATATTGAAGCCTTGGGATCACAATCAATGTTATTCTATTATGTATTCATCTGTTTGATTTAAAGTGATATGAGAATTCTAGTTTCGTATGTTCGATAAATCAAGATCATTCAAGTCCCAAGACCCTCGGCGAGAATGCCTGGCATCCAATTTTTCTTGCTTGCAATTGGGTCATGAACTAATTAGTAACCATTTACGACATGGTTTCGATGCGTGTTTTCAAAATGATTAATAAATAGTCAAAGCAAAATATTGTGCGACTTATCGGTTTGCAATACATCCAAACACCCCCTTAAACAATTATATATATTGTTAATCAGAGGGGGGGGGGGGGGGGGCTTGGGATCAGGGTGAACCAATGTTCTAAAAAACGCGCCTTGTCGTCGTCATGGCGTTGAGACGTGGCCTTGCCTCCACGTTTTAGCCCTTGTCTCCGAGATAAGGCGTTGAGCTTGTTATGGCTCGCCATGGTGCGTTATGACGTTACAAATTTGTGTACTTTCCATTCTCCGAATTTTTGTACTTCGAAATTCGAGCCCATTAGTATCTATTATAATTTAGAAATTCTTTTGCTTATCGTTTTATATGAAAAATAATTGTTAATAACTGCTCAAGATACTGATATAAACATAGACATACACATATAAATTATATAAAGATTTGTCGCCTTAAGCCACGCCTTGGAAAACACCATGGTCTCGCCATAACTCGTAAGGCTTGAGGCTTGACCTCGCCGCCACGCCACGCATCACGCCATTTAAAACCTTGGGGCGAACACATGACTATTTACGTAATTGTGCTTGAAAAATACATAAAACAATATTGTTTTGATGAACTTTCCAAAAATAGGTAAGGCTAAAAATAGTCGAGTACTTCTGTCTGTATCTCAATTTCAATTCAAACATGAGTTTGATTCACGCTCCATGTTTGAGAAATATTTATCAATCTGAAAATAAGAAATAATAAATTAGAAGAGATTTCAAATACAAACCATAAAATCAATATTAACCATTCATCCACCCTAATGAATATTTAGTTTTATAATAAATCTCGATTGTTTCCAAATGTAAAACAATAATCTATACTATATTATAAAGCACAGATAAAAAACTCTTAAATACAAATTGTTAGGCACAAGGTACCATCATTTTATGCAAGATTTTAAAAATCTCTTAATTTACAAGTATCAAAGCATAAGATACATATTACTACTGCAGGCTTCTAACACCCACCAATTTGGTTATTTTTACTATAATTAATATATTATATTACTATTAATTAATATAAGTATTATATTACTATAATTTTGTTTTAATTATATTATTAAATATATAATTGGTTATTTTTTCTAGATGTCATTAAAATATATAAGATAATCATTGAATTCTAACAAAATACTTAAATTTTTTTTATATAAAAAACATTATATTATTAAGTCTAGATTAAACAAATTTATAAAATAAAACATTATCATTTTCTCAAAACCATCCAAAATCGTACTGTAAATCGACAAAAAATAAAATGAAACATTAAAATCGTGATGTATCTCACTGCATTGCGCGAATCAGCTTCTAGTCATAATAAATGAACTTTATCATTATTTATAAATATCTCGATCATAATGAATGAATCATGATCATCTTCCATAAATATCTTGATTATATTTTAATATACAAGATTTGTATTGTCTATAATATTTATATAGTTTATATTTGAAACCTCCTCTAATAAAGTAATATAAAGTAATACGTTCACTATAACTTTTTTTTGTATAGATGAAATACCCTAAGCCCTACATCTCAAATTACTTGTATGTTTACTAATAAAAGTGCGAATTACATTTTTGGTCCCTTGTATATGGTTGTTTTCCGGTTTTTGTCCCTACAATTCGTAAAGTACACTAATAGTCTATTTTTTGTGTTTTGAAGCCCAAGTTAGTCCCTCCTTCTAACACCGTTAGAATTGACTCCGTTAAATCAGTCATGTACCCCTCATATGAAGGCATTTTGGTCGTTTTACCCTTTTTTTATTTTCTTTTAAAACAAAAAAATGCATTGAACAAACATGCAAATCTTGCACACCAAACCAGCAAATCGCTAGTCCCTAAAATCCCCACACCCTAAACCACCAAACCTGCAAATCGTGAGCCTCCATACACCGAAACCTGCAAATCTTGAAACCGTCTTCACCCTCTAATTCGTCGCATCAAACCAAAACCACCACCACCAACCGTCAGACCAGATCAACACCACCACCACCGACCATCTAAGTTTTGAGACAATGGGATTATATAATAAATGAAGTTTGTTTTTTGGCCTCAAAGTTTCAGTATGCACATTATGGCTCTTGTTTAAAAATAATAATTTACGTAAGTATTAGAGTAAATTATGTTTTTAGTCCCTATGGTTTTGAAATTACAATTTTCATCCCTATGGTTTATAATCTTTACCTCTTTTTTTTGGTAACCGTGGGTTTTCGGGACTGCTTATGCGCGCCGATTAATCCTTGAGCTACCACGAATGACCTGGAGTCATCACAGGTGAACCTCCATGGCCACAAGGGCTTTGGCAGCGCCTGGATTTAAACCATGGGTAGATGAGATTTTCCACTACATTCCCCAAAGGCTTTACCAGTGCGCCACAACCCAAGTGGTTAATCTTTACCTCTTTCGTCCTTATGATTTAAATTGTATTGTTTTTTTCATCCTTATGGTTTACAATTCATTTCTATTTTAGTCTTTCATATTTAAAATTAGTGTTTTGGTCTCAGGGATGAAAATAGAAATGAATTGCAAACCATAGGGACGAAATCCGAAATTTTTAACAAACCACAGGGACAAAAAACGTAATTTACTCTAAGTATTAAAATAAAGAAAAACAACAAAAAGACCATTTTGCTCTCGATTTTAATGGACTTGGAAGATGGTCATTTAATCCAGGGACCAAACTCGTGAAAATGTGCAAACCACCACACATAATATGTAGAGCTGTAAATGAATTGAACATTCAACGAATCGTTCGTGAACCATTCGGCGGGAAGTTCGTTTATGTTCATTTATTTAATCAATGAACGAACATAAACGTTTTTGTTCGTTTAGTTAAATAAACGAACATGAACAATGGTTCTGTTCGTTCATTTACGTTCTTTCATTTGTGTGTGTGTATATATATAATATATATATATATATATATATATATATTTATATATTATGACATTAATATATAAAATCATTAATTGAATTAAATTTTTAGAATTCTTTCTTTATCCCTCTAGTTTATCCGGTTTTTTAATTTTGTTTTGTTATTTTTACGAATAAAATGATGATTATTGGTGGGGGTTTTTTTGTTTATTTATGTTCGTTGTGAATATTATTTTGGGACGGAGAGTAAGGGGCTATTTGTTTAAAAAAAAATCTCTTAATGACTCTTAATTCTGAATCGATTAGACCTTTTTACATTCAGACTGTTTGTCTTTTTTTCAGTTTTCAAAACATCTTAACTCTTAAATACATTTGAAATAATAAGTGATGCCCTAACTTTTTAAAACATCTTATCGCCGCCTCAGTTCATATGCTCTCATTTTTTTCAAGACACCTCCAGACGTACAAAAACAAACAGTCTTATTGATTCAGATTTAATATTTTAGCACCACCTCTTTTTAATCAAAAGTGAAATAAGACTTCAAACTTTTTATCTATAATCTATAATCTATAATCTATACTATATTATAAAGATGGTATAAAAAACTCTTAATTACAACTCACTAAGCTTTATGTACTATCATTTAAAGCTATCTACTTAAAATCTCTTAAAAATAACTACTAAAGCCTAATGTACTACCTGTAAAGCTTTTAACCCTAATTAATATATTTCATCCTTATCCCCCAAAATTCTTATCTCTAATCCCCAAACCCTAAAATTATGAAATTTGAATTCTGATAAACATAATCAAAACATGATAAACATCTCAATTTAAATATAAAAAATTTAAAATATATAAGATAATTAATGAATTTTAACAAACTACTTACTTTTTTTTATATAAAAAACATTATATTGTTAAGCCTAAATTAAACAAATTTATATATAAAAAACCATTATCACTCAATAAAAACCATCCAAAATCGTACTGTAAATCAATAAAAAAACAAAAAATAAAAATAAACATTAAAATCGTGATGTATTAAGCATTATGTACTATTATTTAATGTTAATGTACTTAAAATCTCTTAAAAAACAATTAATGAAGCAATATGTACTACTTTTAAATGCTTTTAACCCTAATTAATAAATTTCATCTTTATCCCCCAAAATCTTTATCTCTAATCCCCAAATCCTAAAATTATGAAATTTGAATTCTGATAAACATAATCAAAACAAGATAAACATCTCAATTTAAATATAAAAAATATAAAATATATAAGATAATTAATGAATTTTAACAAACTACATCTCAATTTAAATATAAAAAATTTAAAATATATAAGATAATTAATGAATTTTAACAAACTATTTAATTTTTTTTATATAAAAAACATTATATTGTTAAGCCTAAATTAAACAAATTTATATATAAAAAAAATCATTATCACTCAATAAAAACCATCTAAAATCGTACTGTAAATCAATAATAAACAAAAAATAAAAATAAATATTAAAATCGTGATATATCTCGCTGCATTGCGCGAGTACGCTTCTAGTATTATAAAGATGACATAAAAAACTCTTAATTACAACTCACTGAGCTTTATGTACTATCATTTAAAGTTATCTACTTAAAATCTCTTAAAAATAACTACTAAAGTCTAATGTACTACCTGTAAAGCTTTTAATCCTAATTAATATATTTCATCATTATCCCCCAAAATCCTTATCTCTAATCCCCAAACCCTAAAATTATGAAATTTGAATTCTGATAAACATAATCAAAACAGGATAAACATCTCAATTTAAATATAAAAAATTTAAAATATATAAGATAATTAATGAATTTTTACAAACTACTTAAATTTTTTTATATAAAAAATATTATATTGTTAAGCCTAAATTAAACAAATTTATATATAAAAAACCATTATCACTTAATAAAAACCATACAAAATCGTACTGTAAATCAATAGAAAACAAAAAATAAAAATAAACATTAATTAATTAGAATTCAAATTTCATAATTTTAGGGTTATGGGATTAGAGATAAGGATTTTGGGGGATAAAGATGAAATATATTAATTAGGGTTAAAAGTTTTACAGGTAATACATTAGGCTTTAGTAGTTATTTTTAAGAGATTTTAAGTAGATAACTTTAAATGATAATACATAAAGCTTAGTGAGTTGTAATTAAGAGTTTTTTATGTCATCTTTATAATATAGTATAGATATAGATTATCACTCAATAAAAACCATTCAAAATCATACTGTAAATCAATAAAAAACAAAAAATAAAAATAAACATTAAAATCGTGATGAATTAAGCATTATGTACTATTACTTAATGTTAATCTACTTAAAATCTCTTAAAAAACAATTAATGAAGCAATATGTACTACTTTTAAATGCTTTTAACCCTAATTAATAAATTTCATCCTTATCCCCCAAAATCCTTATCTCTAATCCCCAAATCTTAAAATTATAAAATTTGAATTCTGATAAACATAATCAAAATAGGATAAACATCTCAATTTAAATATAAAAAATTTAAAATATATAAGATAATTAATGAATTTTAACAAACTACTTAATTTTTTTATATAAAAAACATTATATTGTTAAGCCTAAATTAAACAAATTTATATATAAAAAAATCATTATCACTTAATAAAAATCATCCAAAATCGTACTGTAAATCAATAAAAAAACAAAAAAATAAAAATAAACATTAAAATCGTGATGTATCTCGCTGCATTGCGCGAGTACGATTCTAGTATATTATAAAAACGACATAAAAAACTCTTAATTACAAAATTTCAAGCACAATGTACAACTAATTAAAGTCAATTACTTAATTTACAATTTCTTAATGCTTTGGTACAACCTTGCCAAGCACAGTATCTCATATAATCATCTATTTGTGGAATGAATACTCATTTATTAATATAAATATTTGTTTTTTTTGTGGAGGATTTTATAAAATAGATTTTATATTAGCATAATCTATTTTAAATGTAGATTTTACATTTAAATCTATATTAATGAGATGTAATATATAATCTTTTTTCTTCCGTATTTTGTTATATTACATCTCATATTCCAAGAAAAAATGTATCCTCACGTGCAATGCACGGGTCCAACACTAGTATATTATAAAGATGGTATAAAAAACTCTTAAAAACAAGTCTTAAAGCTTAATGTACCGCTATTTAATACTAATTACTTAAAAAACAACCATAAAAGTTGTATGTACTACATTTAATGCTATTCATTAATTTTTAATCATTATCTCTAACCATTTTAACCCTCCTAAAATCATTTCCCACTTTAACTCCCCTAAAATAACTCTCACCATATTTTAGATATATCTATCTATACTATATTATAAATATGATATAAAAACTCTTAAAAACAAGTCTTAAAGCTTAATGTACCGCTATTTATTACTAATTACTTAAAAAACAACCATAAAAGCTATATGTACTACATTTAATGTTATTCATTAATTTTCAATCATTATTTCTAACCATTTTAACTCCCTAAAATCATTTCCACTTTAATTCCCCTAAAATAACTCTCACCATATTTTAGATATAAAAAATCTAAAATATAATTAAAAAAATCTTACAGAATATTTTATAAAAAAAATTATATTATTAAACCAAAATAAATTACATTATATTATTAAGTCTAAATTAAACAAATTTATATAAAAAAATCATTATCATTCTCTCACAACCATTCAAAATCGTAATGTAAATCAACAAAAAACAGAAAATAAAATGAAACATTAAAATCGTGATGTATCCAGCTGCATTGCACGAGTACACTTCTAGTAAAAACTAATGCCACCTAATATACTTTTCAAGTAGAGAATTTAATTCTCTCTTTTTATGTTTTTTTACTTTAGATAATCCTTCTAAACATTTGTTAAAAAAAATCTACAAAAAATAGATATTTTATTTAAAAAATCTAGATGCTCTTAACTACTAGATATTTAGATTTAGATTTAAATTATAGTCCGAAATTAACTATTCTTGTTAACTCATATTTTGATTTTGAGTAAATTACATTTTTGGTCCTTGTGGTTACCATTCATTATCAAGTTTGGTCCTTCTTCCAAACTAATTACAATTTTAGTCATTATGGTTGCCATTTTGTTTCACTTTTGGTCTTTCTCACCAACTTTATTTAAAAAGTTTAGTTATATTATGGTATTTTGGTCCTTTCACTTTCACTTTTTCTTTTTCATTTTTTTGTTTTATTAGAATATATATATATATATATATATATATATATATATATATAATTATAATTATAGTCCTTGTGGTTTGTCTTTTTCTCTTCTCTTTTTTTCTACCTTTTTTTTTCATTTTTCATTTTTCATTTTATACTTTTATTATATTAATTAATTAATGATAGTTTTAACTAACAATACATTAAAAATATGTAGTTCATTTTGTAAATTAAATCATTTGAAAAATCTTGTAGATAACTTTAATATACGTTAAGTACTGAATATTTTTAAATTTTTATGCAATTTATTTTATATATTTCTGCAAATCCTTCTACACTAATTCGAAGAAAAAAAACTTTTCTATTTTAAGTCGTGTTTAAGAAAATTTATCATTTTCGTTATTTATATAAGAAAAAGAAATCGAAATCTATCTATATCTATTACTTAAAAATGTATCGATTTTAGATATTTTAATTAATTAAATGTTTTTATTAAATGTGGATGAAATAACAAAAACCTTTATAATATAATTATTATTTAATTTTTTTCAAAATATAGACTTAAATTTATCATAACGAAAAATAAATAACCAACTAACAACTACACGTTTTCTTTATTTTATTTATTTTCATTAATCGATAGATCAGAAAAGAATGATTTACAAGGCGAATGATGCATGGTTCATGAGCCTACATGTTAGATCAAATAAAGCGATACATTTTAGATCAAACAAATAAATAACCAACTAAAAACATGTAATTAATGAACTATCTAAAAACACTACATTTTTTTTATTAATAGACATAGATAAATTTCGATTTTTATATTACATAAATAAGAAAAAAAAAGAATAATTTTTTAAAGACAACCTAATATAGAAGGTTTTTTTTTTGGATTAGTGTAGACGGATATGTAGATATATATATATATATATATATATATATCAGATAAATTTCATAAAAGTATAAAAATATTTAATATTTAACTTGTTTTAAAAGTATCAACAAGACATTTTTAATGGTGTAATTTACAAAATCAAATACGTATTTTTAATGTATCGTTAGTTAAAATTATCATTAATTAACATAATAAGGGTTTTTGTTAGGTTATTTATTTTTCGTTATGATAAATATAATTTTATATTTTGATAAAAATAAATAATAACTATATTGTAGAGGTTTTTGTTATTTCATCCACATTTAAAAAAACATTTAATTAATTAAAATATCTAAAATTGATATATTTTTTAATTAATAGATACATATAAATTTTGATTTATTTTTTCTTACATAAATAACGAAATCGATAAATTTCTTAAACACAACTTAAAATAGAAAAGTTTTTTTTTCTTCGGAATAGGATAGACGGATTTGCAGATATATATCGAATAAATTGCATAAATTTTTTAAAATATTCAATACTTAACTTATTTTAAAGTTATCTACAAGATTTTTTCAATGGTTTAATTTACAAAATGAACTACATATTTTTAATGTATTGTTAGTTAAAATTATTATTAATTAATTAATATAATAAAAGTATAAAATGAAAAATGAAAAAAAAGTAGGAAAAAAAGAGAAGAGAAAAATACAAACCACATGGACTATAATTATAATTTTCTATATATTCTAATAAAACAAAAAAATGAAAAAGAAAAAGAAAAAAGACCAAAATACCCTTAATGTAACTAAACTTTTTAACTAAAGTTGGTCAGATAGACCAAAAGTGAAACAAAATGGCAACTATAATGACTAAAATTGTAATTAATTTAAAAGAGGGACAAAATTTGATAATGGATGACAACCATAAGGACAAAAAATGTAATTTACTCTTGGGTAAATTACAGATTTGGTCCCTAACGTTTGGCGTTTGTTACGGAATTGGTTCCTAAACTTCAAAAAATGGCAAATAAACCCTCCACGTAGGCAACGACCGTCTATTTCCTACCGTTAACGCCCCCCACGTGAGATGCACACGAGGGTAAATTTGTCTTTTTAATATTTTTATTTATTTTACCATTTTTTTAACACCAAGGACCAAAATTATAACCTTAAACTCATGAGCCTTTAACTTTAAACCTAGGCTCCGGCGAAACCCATGCTCCAGAGAAACCCAGTCTCCAACGAGATCTAAGAGAGAGAGAGAGATATGAGAGAGAGATAGAGATTGAGAGAAGATAATGGATAGAGATCTGAGAGAGATCGATATAAGAGATGGAAATAGATCGAGACTTCATTTTCCGGTCGGCCACTTCGTCTTCTCCAGCCGGCCACTTCGTCTTCTCACTGTGGTCTGCAACTCGTCGGCGATACGCTTCTGGCGACTTCGTGGGTGTCTTTTTTGGTGTTTGAATGTGTTTGATTTAGGATTTTGGTGTTTGAATATGGGTTTGATTTAGGATTTTGTATTATTAACATGAATTTGATTTGACTTTTTTGAAGCTTGATGATGTTGGTGTTCTTGAGGTAGGGGATGAATATTCAATTAAAATAATTAAAAAAAATGGAAAAATAAATAAAATAAGTAAAATGACCATAATACCTTTGTGCTTAATGGAGAAATAGACGGCCATTAGCTTGAGGGACCAAATCCAACACAAAATGCATACATGGAGGGTTTATTTGCCATTTTTGAAGTTTAGGGACTAATTCCGTAACAAACGCTAAATGTTAGGGACCAAATCTGTAATTTACCCTTTACTCTTTGACTTTTATAGTTATTATTTCAAATTTTGTACAGAAATATCAATTAAATTCATATTTTTCCACACATACAGACTAGATGGGGTCACGTGACGGATCCAGAAAAAAATATTGATGGAAGCACCATATAAAATAAAATAATAACTAAGCAAAAGATACGATCTCATTAAAAATGGTAAGAACTCGAGTAAATACTTTCTCTTTATTTCATCTCTTTGGTTCGGATGATACTTGGTAATTTTTTCCCTATCGATCGGATCCCAAAGAAGATCACTCAAATCAATTTCGCAATAACATATCTATATGAACAAAATTGCAATTTACAAAATTAACCTAATAACTAACAAACATTTCTATTATGTAAAATACCAAATTCCAAGTCCAACACGTGTACACTGGAGTCGTAAATTACCTCTTCGCCAACACGTGTGTACACACGTGTCACCATATATCCCCAAAGAACCATCAATTCATAAATAAACAATCAGATAACTTTTCCAAATAAATACAAATTTTGTTCTTAATTCTCCTTAAATATTATATTTTTTTTTGTTAAAATGAATTCAGAAAATGGAATAAACTATCATTTTTAAATGATTAAGTATTTAAACTATTTTTTTAATGAATAAAGCAATAAACTTTCTTATTTTAAATTATTAAGTGATTCAATTACTATTTTTAAACATAAAAATCCATTAAACATTATTATTTTGAATGATTAGGTTTCTAAGTGTTAGAAAAAATCAATTTTAATGCTATTATTTTAGGGACTTACGTATTTAAAATGAGAATAATGGTTTTTTTATTAAAAAAAATTGTTAGAGGACTTAATCATTCAAATGAGAAAATTTAATGATATTTTTATTCAAAAAAAAAAAACTTTAGGGACTTAATCATTTAAAATAAGATAGTTTATTGGATCTTTTTATGGGATTTTTTTGAAATTTTCCCTTTATTATACAAGTTATATTAAGAAAATGAGTATTTATTTCTTATAACGATATAGATATTTTCTAACTTTCCTTTTTACCTATGGATGACTTTGATATTTATGCTATTATATTCAAATGTTAAAACTGTTATTTTTAAAATTTAAGGTTATACTCTTATAATTAGTTATTTAGTTTATTTTTAATCTTTTACTTTTTTATTTTTTATTTTATATTTATATCATATTAACATAAATAAATATATAAGAAGTAAAATGTATTAAAAATACATTTTTTATAAATTATACCATTATAATCGTCTCGTCAATACCTTCAAAATGAGTCTTATATCGAATATTTTTGTATTTAATCGTATTATTATATATAAATTAATTTGTTTTATATATTTCTTATGTTTTAATTTTTCATTTTACATCATTATTATATTAAAAATACATAATCACAAATTAACTAAAATACATTATAAAATGCATATTTTTACAAGTTATACTGAGGCATCGTTTGGCAAAAATAAGCTAACTTATTTTTTAGGTACATGTTTGAATAGACATAAGCTAACTTAGAGCATCTCCAATAACATTACTAAAATAGAAAAAAATTGGGTTTTTGTTTTCTATACTTCTCTAACAACATTGCTATCTTGTTTGCTATAATGAAGAATCATGAAAGAATATCTAAATATAGATCTAAATAGGAGAGATAAATATTATTTTATTTCATCTCATCGATAAAATTCAATTTTTATCATTTTAAAGTGTATTGGGATGATAAATTAGGGAATGCTATAATAATATAAGTTGTTTTTAAATTTCTAATGTAACAAATATGTTGGAGTTGAATGTAATACTTTTTAGAGATTTTCACTTTACTTCTCTAACTTTTTGATAAGCTACTTGGAGTAATTTATGAAAATGTTTTTCTGATTATTTCAATTATGTCATCATTAATATTTATTATTATATATTAACTATTAATTATAAATAAATATTAATTATTATGATTTATTATTATTACTTGATAAATATTAATTAATATTATTTGAAAATTATAAGATAAATTTTAATTATACTTTGGTATTAAATTTTAATTATTTAGAATTATTATAATTTATATATATTTTTTAATATTGATTAATATATTTTAGGTATCAATTATTATTATTTTTATAATTATTATGTGATTATTTTTCTATATTATATATAATCGTTATTTAAAATCATAAGTTAATGTAATTTTTTTTAAAATTTGGTTTAAAGTTCAAAATTTATAATATATATAATAATAAATTTTAGATTTTTTAATTAAGATATTATATTATTACTACCTTATTTATATTAATTAATACTAGAAGCATATCACGATTTTAATGTTTCTTTTTATTTTTTGTTTTTTTATCGATTTACAGTACAATTTTGGATGGTTTTTAAAGAGTGATAATGTTTTTTTTTATAAGTTTGTTTAATTTAGGCTTAATAATATAATGTTTTTTCTATAAAAAAAATTAAGTAGTTTGTTAAAATTCATTAATTATCTTATATATTTTAAAATTTTTATATTTAAATTGAGATTTTATCCTTTTTTGATTATGTTTATCATAATTTAAATTTCATAATTTTAGGGTTTGGGGATTAGAGATAATGATTTTAGGGGATAAGGATGAAATTTATCAATTAGGGTTAAAAGCATTTAAAAGTAGTACATATTACTTCATTAGTTGTTTTTTAAGAGATTTTAAATAGATTAACATTAAATAATAGTACATAATGCTTAATTGGTTGTTTTTGAGAGTTTTTTATGTCTCTTTTATAATATAGTATATATATATTATATTATTATAAATTTGTTTTAATTATATTATTAAATATTGTAATTGATTATTTTCTTAGATGTAATTTTGATGATTTTATATACTTATAAGCTAGTTTTTGTCAAACGTGATTTTCTCATTAGCTAGTTGATTATCATCTACTTTGCCAAACATAGCCTAATTGACGACAATTAAAGAAAATCAGGAAGATGGAAGACTCAAAGTTATTTGGAAGGATCTCGTAACCTATAAACCACAAAGCACGGGATTACTGATTACTTATCTACTTATTAACAATTAAAGGGTCGTTTACTAAACGCTCAAACTTGTAAATATTTTAAGTCGAGAAAGAAGGAAATAGAGAAAAAATTTAACAAGATTGTCCGTTTCAACTTGTAAATATTTTGAATGTAAGATTCGGATTAATTAATTAATTAATAGGATTTAAAAATCAACTTTATTCATTATTCTCTCTCTGACCCACCGTTTATTACATTTTATCCGGAGAAGAAATAAGATATAGATATCATAAAATGGAAGGTGATGCGTATGACGGTGGCGTGGGGGTGGCGGTTGCGGTGACGTCGGAGGAGGAGGGTTTTGCGACGCCAAAACATGAGGGGTATCGGATACCACTCGTACGTCCTCCGCCACCTAAGAAGAAGCGGTGGTCAGCCGGAGGACATCGGCAGCCACCGAAAAACGGGTATTTCCGGTCACCGGAGATTGACATTTTTTTTGCAACAGGATGACATTAATTAGGATTTATTATATATGGGGTTCATTAGGAACTAAAAGCTTTCCATTTATCTTTATTTTTTTCTTTTTAGTAAATTTATTTATGGGAGTCTTTGTACGTTTTATTCGTAATCAACCTATTTTCGTATGACCTGTAAAATCAACAGTGAAAGTGTAAAAACACACTTTACAACAAAATTTGCTGTAAAGTTTCAGTGTTTTTACCGTCGTAGTCTTTTGTGGTTCATAATTATGTTGTGGTCTTACAAAAATAGGTTGGTTTTACATTATTTGAAGTCTTTCCCTCTATATATTGTATGTGTGTATGTAAGCATAAAATATCTTTATTATGCATGTCACGTTTTCTCCTTGGGATGAATATTCGTTAGGATTTAACATTTATGATTAATATGAAAATGTTATCTATTATGAATCAAACATTTATGACAAATATATATATATATATATATATATATATATATATAGAGAGAGAGAGAGAGAGAGAGAGAAGTTCAAATGAAAACTCAATTTTCATTGTGCACGTGAGGACAACTCAATTTTCATTGTGCAAGTGAAATGCTATATGTGTTATATTCATTATGAATATGTATGTACGTTCAAGTTTGTACAATACCTTGACACCGTAAGTATGTAACTCGACATCACATTCTTCAACACTTTCTTCAACGTCAGCATCGTAACCCAACACCCATCAAGACGAATCGAGAACCTATCGAGTTATTCTATTGTGAACCGGGGAACAAAAGAGAACGTGTCACGTCTCCACATCTTCACATGTCATTCATGTATCATTCAGGATGAATAATACAACATTCAGGGTGAATAATTCACGATTCATGAATTAGTGTATTATTCATCATGAATTAGTGTATTATTCATCCTGAATACTATATTATTCATCATGAATAATGAATGAACGTTCACATTTGTTATTCATACTGAATGTGAGACATCCGGGGATACGCACACATATTCATAATGAATTAAACCAAAATTCGGTTGTGAATTGGGAAACAACCGAAGTGGGAAACAAAAGAGAGTGCATCATGTGTCTACACCTTCACGGGTCATTCATATATTATTCATCATGAATAATGTATCATTCAGGATGAATAATACAGCATTCAGGGTGAATAATACACGATTCATGATAAATAATACATTAATCATGGATTCATGTATTATTCATCCTGAATGTTGTATTATTAATCATGAATACTGTATTATTCATCATGAATAGTGAATGAATGTTCACCTTTGTTATTCACACTGAATGTGGACACCCGATGACGTGCATGCATATTCATAATGAATATAACACATATATAGAAATTCACGTAAAAACAGTTTAAACGGAAAAAAAAAACTATATCGAGATGAATGTCATATCGAAGAGCACGAAATTCTCGTTTTTTTGATGTAGTTTGTTTGATTAAAATATTAGTAATTTTTAAGATAATTTATTTTAAAGTTTAAGGGGGTAAAAAATTTTAATTAAAAAAATATAAAAAATGAAATAAGGTAGGCGTCGATTCAAATTTTCAATTTTGTCCTTAATCACTTCTCAATTAACCTTATTATATATTAACCATTGATTAGTTTTCTAAGTTTTGATCAATGATTAAGACTTGTCCTAATGTGCACAATGAAATATAAGTTTTCATTTGAACTCACCCATATATATATATATATCGTGTGAGAAGTTGAGGTAACGGTGAAAAACATAAGAAGTGGATATCTGAACCATTGATCTCCTTTAATTTATAGTCCTCCTATGAATTGGGGCTTAGAAGATAACTGATCTGGTGCATCTCATCCAATGGTTGATAAAAATTTCTCACACTTCTCACCATTAACTCAACTTCTTACCGGAATCCAACAATATATATATATATATATATATATATATATATATATATGTGTGTGTGTGTGTGTGTGTTAACTTCAAATAATTCATATATGTGTATGTTGATGCTTCGAAGTCATGGACGGATCTAGTTAAGGGCATACGGTGGCACGTGCCACCGTATTATTTATCCGTCGAAAGGTTAAAATTTTTACGATTATGAAAGGTGCAACCGTATCGTTTTAAAAGGTGCCACCGTATGATATTCAAAAGCTCAAAAAGGTGCAACCGTACCTTGTAATAAACCAAAAACCTAAAAAAAACTCTTGAAATCCACCCAAAAAACCAAAATAGTCCCTCGAAATCAATAAAAAAACTTAAAAATCTCTCGAAATCAAGCAAAAAGCTATAAAAATCGCTCGAAACAGTGGAAATATGCCAAAAACACATCGGACGATAATGAACGTTGGTAACACATCAGACGATAATGAACGTTGGTAACACGTCGATAAAAACCGTGCTTATTGTAATTATTTTTTATCTATATTATATAGTGCCACCGTATGAAAAAAATTTTAGACCCGTCCCTGTTCGAAGTGTTTGGGTTGTTCTCGTAACGGGTTTGATAAATTAGAACACAAGTACATTTAGCAATACTTTAAGTAAATTTTATTTAATATTCAAATATCTAGAAGCGTACTCGTGTAATGCAACGAGATATATTACGATTTTAATTTTTTTTTTGTCGATTTATAATACGATATTAGATGGTTTTGAGAGAGTGATAATGATTTTTTTTTATATAAATTTGTTTAATTTTGATTTAATAATATAATGCTTTTTATATAAAAAAAATTAAATATTTTGTTAGAATTCAATAATTATCTTATATATTTTAAATTCTTTATATTTAAATTGAGATTTTTATCTTATTTTGATTATGTTTATCAGTTAGTTATGAATTCAAACATATAGTTTTAGAAATTTGTACTCATGCATCATGACTTGTAATCTTAAAATATGTAATGTATATCAATAAACAGTACTTAATGCATAAAAACTTGTTTTTAAAAGTTTCTTAGATATTTTAATAATAATCTAATTTATTTTTGGTTTAATAATATAATGATTTTTAATAATAATCTAATTTATTTTGCATCCTTATAAAATTATAATTAGTTATTTAATTTATTTTATATCAATTATTTTTTCATTTTTCATTTTATTATATTAACACACATAATCATATATTAATTAAAATATAGAGAATTTAATTAAAATACCCAAACATAAAAAATCAGTACCCAAAATGCCCAAAATCTTGAAGTTTTTGCTAAAATACTCAACAATCCCGTGTTTTTGGGTCGTGTAAATAGGAAAATGCGGGGTTCTGTTTTTTTGTCCGTGTATCCAACGAAACACGGGGAAAGCACGGGGTAAAACGATTTTGGTCCGCGTATGGGGACAAAACACGGGGTTACCCCGCGTTTTAATTGTGTAACGCGGGGTTGGGGTTCTTACACGTTTTATCTTCCACTAATTATTTTATTTACAAAATAATAAATAAATTGGAAATGCAATTGGTTTGCAACAGAATTCCACCATTTCTGCCCCCCTCTTCCTATTTATTCAATGTATATATATACACTATATTATAAGATATTTATGTAAAAAAGTTTAACCCCGCGTTTTAATTGTTCCAACCATGTGTTTGTGAAGAGGCCTAACCCCGCGTTACACAATTAAAACGCGGGGTAACCCCGTGTTTTGTCCCCATACGCGGACCAAAATCGCTTCACCCCGTGCTTTCACCGTGTTTCGTTGGATCACAGACAAAAAAACAAAACCCTGCGTTTTCCCATTTACACGACCAAAAAACACGGGATTGTTGGATATTTTAGCAAAAACTTTAAGATTTTGGGCATTTTGGGTACTGATTTTTGATGTTTGGGCATTTTAATTAAATTCCCTAAAATATATCAAAAAAATTAGTTTTTTTTCCTTACAAATTACAATAATCGTTTCGTTAATACATTCAAATTGAACTCAAGATTGTTTTTGAATTTAATTTTATACTATTCAATATCCTAAATATATATTAATTATTTTTAATACTTACACTTTATACTATTATAGTTACAAATTAATCTTAAAGGATTGAATGTGTAAGTATTAAATATAATTCGTACGTATTTATGATATTTAATAATATGAGATTAAATAAAAAAAAGTTAATAATAGGCTCATTTAAAAGTATTGACAAGAAAATTATAATGATATAATTTGTAAAAAAACGTATTTTTTTTGTATTTTAGTTAATATACGATTACGTGTGTTAATATAATAAAAAAGTTAAAATGAAAAGGAAAAATAAAAGATATAAAGTAAATTAAATAACAAATTATAAAGATGTTTTTTTTTGTTGCCAAAAACAATTCCTAAGGCAAAAAAAATTATGCCTAAACTTTGACCACTTTAAGAAGAGGCTTTGAAAAATGCTTAAAAATGTATTTGGTTGATGAGATTGACTATTTTAGTTAATTTCTCCATTTTTTTATTTGTATGATGATAAAGTCGGTGATATTTTTTTGTTTTTTTTTTCAATTTGTAGTTTTACCTGTTATTTAGGTTGCAAGTTAAATTTTTAAGTAATAATGATGTATTTAACAGGTTTCCAAAAGTCCAAGAATTTATTTAATGTATTTTTAATTGTCTAAGGACTTATTTGTTTCAAAAAATTGTCTAGGGACTTAATCACTCCAAATACTAAAGTTCATTGGGTTTTTCTGAACTTTTCCCTATAGATAATCATAAAACTATTTTTACTAATAAAAAAAGAGAAAAATATATAACGTAAACGATGATAAGATAAAAACATATTAAAAAAATGATCCTAATGGAATTATAAGTTTATAAATGATGTCAGTTATACAAAAAAGAACAATCATTAATTCAGAGATACGATACATGCATCACCATGTTCTAGGCATATCTGGTCACAATCATCCTTTAAACGAGTTTTAGGATACATCTTATGATATGATAGTTGCAATTTTTGTCTAAAATTGGGAATTAAAAACCCAATTCTCTTAATCAATTTATTCTTAAAATGAGCCACTTAAGCCTTTCTTTCTATCATGTGAATCAGTCCCAAAAGTCAAGAAAATGACCTAAAAGGAAAGCCCAAAAAGATGGATCTTTCTCTCCTTTTGCATCAGACGCGAGGAAAGAAAATCAGCCGATCGAGAGCAGAGTTTTGGGTGACTTCCCACGCGGGTAAACCCACGCCTCAACCCGCGCCAAGCATTGTTGCGATCAATTTCAGACGTGGGCGACCTCTCACGCGGCCAAACCCGCGCCAAAGCCACGATTTTCAGAAATTAGGGACCAAATCTGCGTTTTTCATGGTTGGAACGGTTTCTTCTCCTCATAAAGGCACGATTGGAATTGCTCTTGAGGGGGATCACATCAGAATTGGAGGGGAGAGCAAGGAAGAACTCATCCGATTTTTATTTTGAGTTTAGGTAATTTCATATTATTGCAATTGTAATTTAGGTTTTTTTTTCCTTTCCATTCCAACATTGGTTTGCTTTGATTTAAGATGGTTTGATGCCTTGAGATTCCATTGTAAACTTTTGGGACAAACTTATTTGCTTGATTTCTATTTTGAATGTCAATTTCTTTTGGATTTTTAGCTAATCTGATCAATTGATTGAAGTTCTTTGAATGACTGTTAATCAAGACCTAGATACGTAATCGTCTAGGGATTTTGATAAAGTAACGACTGATTTCGTTTGGTTTCCGAATCGAAGTCTTGAAATCTCACATTCAAGGCCTTAATAAGCCGATCTTACGAGCTTATGGCTTTGAGTTGATGTTTTTGTAGTCAAATAAAGCTAATCACGCCTAAGAACTTAAGAGCTTATTTAATTTCTTATTCGTGATTAAGATCCGATTGAAGAGTTTGTTTTAACCGGTGTGAATTTAAGGAAAATAGAGGTCGTTAGAGCTTGTTAATGACTATAATCAACTTAGGTTCGTTCTTTGTGTTTACGCTTTTGGAATCAATGATAGGTGTTACCGTCTTAATCGAAGTCGAACTAATGTTGGGTTTTATTTTTATCGTATTTGATTAGTTTTGAATGTTTAGTTTAGTTAATCAAATCACCCCCCCTCTTGTACTAAAAGTATAGAAGTCGAATAATTGGCACGACCAATCCCTATGGATTCGACCCGACTTACCACTATTACAATTTTTATTGTGATTTCGGATAGTTGGAAATTACATTATTATTATTTGATGGTCTCGACACTCGTCAAATTTTTGGTGCCGTTGCCGGAGATTGGTTTCGGTGATCGTTATTTAGCTTTTACACTTTGTTTTTCTTTTAGTTAATTTTGTTTTATAATTTTATTGTTTATTTGAGTTAATCGTGTACCTAACGCCGATAGTCTTTTAACGTTGTGTTCTCTAATCTGGAGAGAAAAGAAATGAAAAGAAAGGGATGAAAAAGAAAGGAAAGAAAAATAATTTTTTCATTTGTGTTCTCGAAATGGAAGGAAAAGGAATGAAAGGAAAGAAAAGAAAATAGTTTTTCATGTTCTTGAACATGAGAGAAATGAAAGGAAAGATGTCGTTTTTATAAATATACCCTTATAAAAATATATTATTTATAATGAAAGATCGGGTAGTTTTGTAATTTTAATAGTTTTTTTAAATGGTACATTCCTTTTCTTCCCTTTCCTCCCACATTTGGGAGGAAAGGTTTGGGAGGAAAGTTATCAATTCTTTCCTTCCGTTTCTTTTCTTTTCTCTCCTAAAAAAGTTTCGAGAACATGAATTTTTTTTACGTTCCTCTCGTTTCCCTCCTATTTCTTTTCCTTTCCTTCGTTAAACGAGTTTCGAGAACACAACGTTATAAGTGTTTTTTTTATCTTTCATGGCGGATTATCCATATCATTATGGGTCACGATATACCACCAACATATGAGACTCAAACGAGGTAAATATCTCTTCCCTTGAGACTCAACTTTCAGATCTAACATCTCTTGTGATACAACTTGTTTGTAAAGAGCCACAACGCGTGAGAAGATGTGGGGCATACACTACCAATGCTTTTTCAACCAACCGGTACCCCACATCACAATATCATACCGAGCTAACATACTCTTGTGGAGGATTTTCAAGCCAATATCATGGTTCGTCCGAGTTATACTCTAACACCTACACTCCAGGATGGCAACCCCGTCCATACTTAAACGAATATGACTACAACCGGTACGACCCTTCTAATCCTAGCTATGAATCAACACCACCGGCAACACAAAGCTATTATGGGAATTCAGGTATGTCTCTTGAAGAAATTTTTAAATCACTAGCTCTTAGTACATTGGAATTTCAACAGGAGACAAGGGCAAGCCTTCAGAACCTGGAAAACCAAATTAGCCGGAACGATTCATCAATACGTCGGTTGGAAGCTCAATTTGAAGAAAAGTTGGGATCAATGAATAAGAAGAGGCAATAAATCTCCTTAGAGGAAGAGGAAGAAGAAGAAGACACAAACCTATCTACTCCACGAGATGTCGACAAAAAGGGAGAAGATGTGAACATATTGGAATCGGTGATGGTACCCCCTCCTTTTCCTACATTGTGGTTGATCTAATAAAGGAGGAGGAATTTGTAGACACCGGGAGAACCTTCACCATAATAGAAACACCGAAGGTAGATGATGAGAAGGGGAACCCGGATAAAGATACCTTTGCGAAGTTGAAACGTCTTACTACATTAGAGATCAAATGACCTACGCTTGAAATCCGGACATATTTCAAAGCACTCCAACATCGCGTGAAAACGCATGTATGGGGTATTGTCTTATTAGATACGGGATAGCGTGGGAAGTGTCTAGCCAAAGACGTTAAAGAAAGGCGCTGATTGAGAGGCAACCCAATTTTTATTGCTTTATTTTCGTTCTTATTTAGTTTCATGTAGGTTTATTCGTCTTTTAAGTTGATGAGTTTTGTTTCCAGGTTTGACCTTCATTGAAACCGGATTCTACCCCCCCCCCCCCCAGTGCAAAAAGGCTCTCACCACAAACTTGGATCACATATTGGGGAATAGTCTACATATTTAGGGGAGTTTTCTTGTCCCCTTTGCTTTTTAATGATTTAGACTATGCCATTAAATGCATATATTGAGGACAATATATGATTTAAGTGTATGGATGGAATAAGTGTGGGGATATTGCATGAGTAAGGGCTAATTTTTTTTCGAATTTTGACTTGTTTTTGGGCGTTTATTACGTAAATTGCATGAGTTGACAAATTTTCTATTTCTAATGCCATAGCATGAACGATTGTGTGGTTTGCTTGTGTAGTCGTGATTAACACATTTGAGATAACCTTTGTGAGTCTTGTTAATTTTATGGACAAAAACGCACTTGTGAGCTTTTGAGCCATGATTGAACATTGTATTCAGTCTTATTTCATTTCCGTGTGCATTGCATCTTCCATGTCTATGTCATTCTAGAACTTGCATTTTGGCTCTTCAAGATTGAATTTAGGTAATGCTAGTGTGAAAATGAAAAAGGCCATCTTTGTTGCTATTTTAACTCGTCTAGCCTAAAAGCCAACCTTTAAACATGTATTCCGTTTTAATCACCCCTTTGAGCCTAATTACCATTTTTTGTCATTACACCACAACTTAACCCTTAGCCAAACACTTCACTTACCGGACTTTGGGAATGAGACTTTATGCTTTTAGTTAGACTCCCTTAAATTGTAGTCCCTCTACATGATCCAAAAAGCTGATATAATGATCGGTAGAGGTTTGAGAAGGAAAAAAAAAGAATAAATGGAGACCATTTTTTTTGGAAGAAATACAATTTTCTCCATAGAGTGCTCAGTAAAATAAGAGCTCGAAAAAAAACGAAAGATTTATAATTGCGTGGATGTGTAAGATGTGGAGTATACAGTGACCTGGCAAAAAATGATCCGACACGCTAACCCGACACGAAATAAACGGGTTTGGGTAATACATTTCAACCCGTTTAAGTAAACGGGTTGACACGACACGACACGAAAACTAAACGGGTAAGATCAGGGTCAAAAATTTCAACTCGAAAATGACCCGAATAACCCGTTTATATATATATATATATATATATATATATGTATATATAAAATAAGTTTTCTTTTTAATATTTTGAATTTTTAATGTTTTAGATTTGGTTAGACTTTATACGTTTGAACTATAAAATTTGTATTTCTAATGCTTTCATTTGAATTTTGTATTTGTATTTTTTTGTGAATTTTCGATTTTTAATTTTTTGTTTTATAAATGTTAAAACGGGTTAAACGGGTTAGGTGGGTCGGGTTAGGGTTGGGATTTTCTGACCCGTTTATTAAACGGGTCGGGTTAGGGTTAGACACTTTCAACCCGTTTAACTTTGAACCCGACACGACACGTTTTCCAGGTCTAGTATACACTTTGATTCTTGGTTTCTTTTCCTAAGTCCAAAACTTAATCACTTAACCAAAATTTTCCTACCCTGACCCTTAGCCAATTTACAACCTCTATTTAAAGTCCTTTTGATTCACACTTAGTGTTTACCGTTAGCAATGGAGAATTGAGACTTCATGCAAGCCTATGGTAGTACATTTTCATGTGATTGATGCTTTGAGTGAAAACACTTACACCTTTGTGCGAATGAGCGATTATAATAGGTTTATGTCTTTTGTGAGGTGTTTGTGAAATTAGCATGTATTCATCTTTGATTTGTCTTGAGTGTTGATTATGGTTATACCGGTTAAGCTACGTCTTCATGCAATGTTATGTCTATTTTTCAAATCTTAAAAGTCGACTTGTGAGATTTACTTCGTGCTAAAAGCTTAGTGTTTGCCCGAGGACGGTCAAAGTTCTAAGTGTGGGGATATTTTGATAGTTGCAATTTTCGTCTAGAATTGGGAATTAAAAACCCAATTCTCTTAATCAATTTATTCCTAAAATGGGTCACTTAAGCCTTTCTTTTTATTATGTGAATCAGGCCCAAAAGTCAAGAAAAAGACCCAAAAGGAAAGCCCAAAAAGATGGATCTTTCTCTCCTTTTGCATCAGACGTGAGGAAAGAAAATAAGACGATTGAGAGCAGAGTTTCGGGCGACTTCCCACGCTGGTAAACCCGCACCTCAACCCGCGCCAATCACTGTTTCGATCAATTTCAGACGTGGGCAACCTCTCACGTGGCTAAACCCGTGCCAAAGCCACAATTTTCAGAAATTAGGGACCAAATCTGCGTTTTTCATGACTGGAACGGTTTCTTCTCCTCATGGGTATAAAGGCGCGATTGGAACTGTTCTTGAGGGGGGATCACATCAGAATTGGAGCGGAGATTAAGGAAGAACTCATCCGATTTTTATTTTGGGTTTAGGTAATTTCATATTATTGCAATTGTAATTTAGGTTTTTTTCCTTTCCATTCCAACATTGGTTTGCTTTGATTTAGATGGTTTGATGCCTTGAGATTCCATTGTAAGACAAACTTATTTGCATGATTTCTATTTTAATTTCATTTGGATTTTTAGTTAATCTAATCAATTGATTGAAATTCTTATGAATGACTGTTAATCAAAACCTAGCTACGTAAAGGGATTTTGATAAAGTAACGACTGATTTCGTTTGGTTTAAAAAAGGTTTCCGAATCGAAGTCTTGAAATCTCACATTCAAGGCCTTAATAAGCCGAGGTTACGAGCTTATGGCTTTGAGTTTGTAACACCCTAAAATTTAGAGAAATAAAATTCGAAATTTCGGCAATAGGACAACTGTAAAATGGGTAACCTGTGTAGATATAACCAGACAAACAACCCAAAGTATCATCCCGAAAGCAGGGAAAAGAAGTTATGACAATTACAAAACTAATCAAATGAAGAATAAATTTCAACAACCTAATAATCTAACTTAGACAAGAAAGCTTAAGGTCAGGTGTTGCTATTCCTCCAAAAGTATGTCCACTATCAATATGCACCGGTCACTACATCTCTTAAAAAGACCGCTCTTGATCCCGAGGCCGCCTACTCAATCCCGACGAATCCCACCGATAGCCTGACCTTTTATACATGTCGTTTTAATAAAAAGTGTTAGGCTAAAGCCAAGTGAGATCAAACATTTGCAGTTATGTAACACCCTAAAAATTGGGGTAATTTTGAAAATTGAAAATTGGGCAATATAACGTTTATAAATGGGGCAAACCACTCATAAAGGGTAAAAGCGTGAGAATTTACAAAACCTGTAATAATGTATGGGGAAACGACAACAAACTAATCTAAACCACAACTAGCTAGATTACATAGGTTATCAACCCAATACCAAAATGAATAATTGTTTTAAATGCTAAAGCTTCTAAAATATCTATCCTCCAAAAATGCCCTCAAGAGATCACGCGCTTCTCTCAACCCCTTGACGACCCGTCGCTAAGGGAACCTGTTATACACATCATTTGATAAAAAGTGTTAGGCTTAAAGCCTAGTGAGAACATACAGTTTATAAGAAATATAGTAAGGAGAATTAAATGGAACATGAATAAACTGTTTCCGGCAACCACCTGTGTAAATGGTTTGATAAGCACATAGTGACCTTTCGGCCCAGACTTCATCTTGCGATGACGGGAAAAAACCCGAATTCCAAGGATTGTGGCGAAACACAAAGTAAGCCACTTTCCAAGTTTTGAGCTCACCATACTAGGATTAAGGCCACGAGCACGTCGGATCGTACTAAGATGTGGGAGAGGGCACCCAATGATCCATAGTCATGCTCATTCACTAGGATTTACATTTATGACCCACGGCTAGTATCCGGTCCCACATAACCGTACCAAGTTGCCCTCTAGGGTCCAATGTCTCAAATAACACGTACCCGATACCACATCAGCGGATGAATTGGCCTCCTCATCCGTCATCTTGAAAGCTCGACCAGGAACTCTGGGAGGGTTCTCTTTCTTCTCCGGGGCACTCCCCGTCTTCCACTTCGGACAATCCTTTCGAAAATGTCCCGACATCTTGCACTCAAAACAGACAATCCCTTTGATCGGACAATCTTTGGTAAGATGATCGGTCTTACCGCACTTGACACAAGTGGTGAAAGCAGGATTATAGTTGCCATGGTGCTTACTTCGGCATCTCTGGCACCACTGTGCCTCTTGACGGTTGTTGAAATTTCGGTTCCCAATGAAAGGCCGATTCCTCTTAGGAGGTTCGAAATTGCCTTCCCACCTCTTCTTCTCTACTACCGCTGCCACCTTCTCTGGCTTGCCTCTTACATAGACTTCCTCCATGAATTAAGCTTCCTCAATCGTCTCGCGAAGATTGGAAGCTTTGGAGTTGCGGACCATTGACATCATGTCCGCCGGTAGGCCATTGAGATAAGCATTTATCTTCTGTTTCTCCGTTGGGTCCACGTGCCCCACCAATCCCAGCTTTTCCATGAACTGACGGGTGTACTCCCTTACCGTCAAGTTTCCATTTACTAGGGATCGAAACTCAGCTTCGATACGGTCTACAGATCTTTCACTGCAGAACTCTTCCAAGATCTTCTTCTTAAACTCGGCCCAAGACAATTGAGCCGGAACGGTAGGAGAGAGTGTGGACTGGTTGACGTTCCACCATGTGAGTGTCGTATCTCTAAGCAGCTGGGTACCAAACCTCACTCTCTGGTCGTCCCCACACTCAGATGAGCCAAAAGCTTGCTTGACAGCTTGAATCCACTTCACACACACAATCGGGTCATCAGAACCGGAGAATTATGGTGGCCCGCATCCCAGAAAGGATTTATAAGTGCAGCTCCTTCCACTCTTCTTAGCACCCACGACCCCGTGCTCTTCCGTTCTAACACCCTGACCGGTGCCACCAGAACCCACCACGACGTTCTCTGAAACCGCCTCATTTCTCTTGAGACTGGAATCGCGGTCTTCTAACTGCTTCAGAAACGCTTCCTGCTGCTTCTCCATAGCCGATGACACCATCTGCATATTGCTGGCCATCATGTCGGCTTGAGGGTTTGCCTCTTGAACAATCGGGTTTGTGGATGCCAACTCCACTCTCGGCACTTGCTCTACCTCTCCCGTGAATATAGGCGGCATACCCGGAGGAACAACGGTCGCTTCCCTAACTACTGGATTCCGCTCGGGCGAGCTATCTTCACGTACATTCCCATCGGCTAATGGTCGACTGCGTGTGTTCACCATACTAGAATAATGGCTGCCTGCAACACCCCGAATTTCGTTTGGTCTTGCGAAGTTGAATAGAGAAATAAAGAGGTTTCTGTGCTGGTCTACAAGGCGCACGGGTCGTGCGACCTCCTTCAGAGAAAACGCACGGGTCGTGCGTATGAAACAGTGGCGAGGCAGTGGGCTTGCGCACGGGTCGTGTGCATTTCCTTCTTTGAGGGCGCACGACTGACAACCTACTTTTTGAGGTTGCTTAAATATCTCATTTGATAGATATTACAGAAAATATCTCTAAATCTCAGTTCTCTCTCTCTTTCTCTCTTCCTTTTTCTCTCTTTTTCTTCTTTCGATCTTCAAAGTCTCGTTTGGTTGCTAGTTTTCGGTGTTTCTAGCAAGGGGTCAGTGTTTTAAGCTTCACCTCTACGTCGTGATCGTTATCTGGTTTTCCGGGTTTTATTCTAAAAACCTACTGGTGAGTTCCTACTACCATTTTACAAATTTTATACATGTCAAAACTCTTATTTGCGAAATCCAAAGTATTTCTACGGTATGATTTCATGTTATCTACATTTTGATATAAATGAAGTTTTTGGTGATTTTCGGGGTTCCCGATCAGTTTTGACTAAAATGACTGGTTCCGCCTTATTGAAGTAAAATGATGTTTTACTTGCACATTATGTGGATATGTGAAAAGAATGTTTAAGAACTCATTTTAATGATTTTCATTCTTACCAGAAGTTGAACTGGAAATGACATTTTGTTTATAAAATGTGTTTATACCATATGTTTATTTATGGTTGGTCATATATGTTGTTGTGACGAGTCTGTACCATTACTAGCGGATCCCTAGGTTTTGAGTCGACTGTATTATTGGGATGTCATATTCCCCATTTTGTAGCTATGGATGCATATGATCCTCGGGGGCAACTTGGTACGATTATGTGAGGCCGAATACTAGCCATGGTTCATAGTGATCTTAGTGAAGGAGTATACATTGGTTTTGCTTGGGGCTAGATCTCACGTTGTAGCATGGACTTATGTGTTCGTATCTTCGGATTCCAATTGTTTAGCTCATAACTCGGATTTTGGCTTACTTAGTGTTACGCCACAATCCTTGGTAAAATGTTTTATCATTGGTCATTTGATAATATGTTTATAACGGAAAAGCCCAGTTGTGGCAAATGATTCAATTGTAAAATTTAACCTCTTTGGAAATATTATCTTTTGATGCAAATGTTTATATCTTTTGAGCTTTATAAACTGTATGTTCTCACCAGGCTTTAAGTCTGACACTTTTTCTCAAATGATGTGTATAACAGGTTTCCCTTAGCGGTAGGTTGCCGGGGTTTTGAGATGACTAGTATTGTATCTGGGCATTTGTTAAGTCCCATTCTTTTGATGAATTATGGATTGTCAACAGATGTAATCTTGGTAGAAGTGTCTAGATTAGTTTGTTGATGAATCCCAATTATGTACAGGTTTTGTAAAGTCTTAAGGACTGATTCCCTTTTTGGGAGGTTTATATCAATGCGATCGTCATGTTGCCAGGTTTTCCAGGTTTTAATTTACACTGATTTTTAGGGTGTTACAGGTTGGTATCAGAGCTCTAGTTTAAGTGAACTAGACATGAATGTAAGATGTCTAGACTTAGACCGAGTATGATAAGAATTGATCCGTGAGATTGGGTAGAGCTTCTAAGATGGGTTATTCTTAGATTTAACGGAAAGTACGTTTATCAGGCGTTGTGGTGATCGTGACGAGAACCTTTATGTGTTATATGTTCATAATCTCACTTAGCTAATGTTATTATGAGGATATCGTACGTAAGTGTGCTTGAATTTCTATTGCTATGACGATTGGTAATGTGGTAGTACGTTTCCTTTGTGTTTATTCAATCTCTCTCTTATCTCTTTCTCTGTTCTGTGAAGCAGTTCTGTATGGTGAATACGCGTGGTAGACCGCGTACGCGTGTTGATGGTCTGGAAGCGACATCCTCCACCGCTGATCAACCAGAAGGAGTTGAGGTTGTCGTGAGTCCACCTGTTCAACAAATACAAGGTGGGGGGCCAGAGGTCATTCCGCGTGTAGATCTGGCTTCGTCCCACCCAGTAATCAGGAATGCTAATTCCTCGTCTGAGTTGATGGCCAGCATGATGTTGGCAATGAGGGAAGAGATGGCAAAACAGCAAGAGTTTCTGCTGAAAGTGATTGAGGACCGCGATGTGAACAATCGGAGGAGTGAGACGGTTGTGGAAAACATTGTAGCGGGTCCTGGAGGCGTTGATGCAGGGGTCAGAGCTGAGGAGCACAGGATTGTTGGTGCTCCGAGAAATAGGAAAAGTTGTTCCTACAAGTCCTTTCTGGGTTGCGGACCACCAGAGTTCTCTGGTTCCGACGACCCAATCTTGTGTGTGAAGTGGATTCGAGCGGTCGAGCAAGCTTTTGGCTCTTCCGAATGCGGAGATGATCAGAGAGTGCGGTTCGGTACCCAACTGCTGAGGGATACCGCACTCATTTGGTGGAATGTCATTCGATCCACCCTATCTCCTGCTGTGTTGGCTCAGTTGTCTTGGGCCGAGTTCAAGAAAAAGTTGTTAGAAGAATTCTGCAATGAAAGAACAATGGACCGAATTGAGAAAGAATTTCGGTCTCTGGTAAAGGGAAGCCCGACGATGAGGGAGTACACCCGTCAGTTCATGGAGAAGCTTGATCTGGTGGGACACGCTGCCCCAACAGAGAAGGATAAGATGAAGGCCTATCTGAATGGTCTACCCGCGGACATGCAATCTATGGTCCACAATTCTAAAGCTTCTAACCTCCGCGAGATGATTGAAGAAACTCAGTACATGGAAGAGATGTTCGCAAGGAACAAAGTTGAGAAATTCGTAGTGGTGACTGATAAGAGAAAGTGGGAGAGCAATTCTGCTCACCCCACGAGATCACGACCTTTTGGCGGAAACCGAAACTTCAGCAATCAGCAGGAAGCTAGGTGGTGCCACAAGTGTCGAACTAAACACCACGGTGACTGTAATACCACTTCTCAAACTTGTTATAAGTGTGGGAAGCCTGGTCACACTATCAGAGATTGCCCGGTCAGAGGACTCGTCTGTTATGAGTGCAAGGCACCGGGGCATGTGAGAAGAGATTGTCCGAAGCTTGTGTCGGGTAGCACGCCAGCTAGGAAGGAGAACCCTCCGAGGGTTCCGGGTCGAGCATTTCAGATGACGGCCGATGAGGCCAAGGTATCCGCTGATGTGGTATCGGGTACTTTCCTTATAAACTCTGTACCTGCTCGTATTTTATTCGATTCAGGTGCCAATTTCTCTTTCGTATCTAAATTGTTCCATCAGAAAATTTCTATACCCACTACTAGTCTTGAGGATGCATTAGTGGTAGAAATAGCCGATGGTAGTCAAGTTCTGATCCACGATGTTCTGAAGCAGTGTACTCTTAGTATCGAAGGGAGAGAATTCTCGATCGATCTACTGCCGATGTTAATCGGGGGTTTTGATGTGGTGGTCGGCATGGATTGGTTGTCAAACAATCATGCCGAGATCGTATGTTCCAAGAAGTTGATTCGACTTCCCAACCACTCTGGCGAAGTCGTTGTCATCTATGGCGAAAAGAGAAAAGGTGAAGTGGCAATAATCACAATGGCAAAGGCACGCAAGTGCTTAGTAAAAAGATGTTCGTCTTTCCTAGCCTATGTGATCGATGCCAAGTTAGAGAAATCAAAGCTGGAAGATGTGAAGATCGTGCGTGAGTTTCCAGATGTCTTTCCGGACGACTTGCCCGGGTTACCACCCGATCGTCAGGTAGAGTTTTGGATTGATCTTGTGCCTGGAGCAGCACCAATCGCTAAAGCACCTTACCATTTAGCACCATCGGAGATGCAAGAGATGATGGATCAACTCCAAGAGTTATTGGAGAAAGGCTTTATAAGACCGAGTTCGTCACCTTGGGGAGCTCCGATCTTATTTGTCAAAAAGAAGGATGGCACAATGAGAATGTGCATTGACTATCGTGAGTTGAATAAAGCTACAGTAAAGAACAGATATCCGCTTCCGAGAATAGACGACTTGTTCGATCAACTTCAAGGAGCGGGTTGTTTTTCCAAAATCGACTTACGTTCGAGCTATCACCAAGTGAAGGTAAGAGAAGAAGATGTTCCGAAGACGACTTTCAGAACACGCTACGACCATTACGAGTTTCTTGTAATGCCTTTTGGTCTAACGAACGCACCAAATGTGTTTATGGACTTAATGAATAGAGTGTGCCGACCATTCCTCGACAAGTCGGTCATTGTATTCATTGATGACATACTAGTGTACTCCAAGAGTGAGTCAGAACACGAGCAACACTTGCGTGAAGTTCTGGAAGTGTTGAGAAAAGAAAGGTTGTACGACAAGTTTTCCAAGTGCAACTTTTGGCTTAAAGAAGTACAGTTTCTGGGTCACATAGTCACTCGGGTCGGAGTGAAAGTAGATGTAACACCCCGAATTTCGTTATGTAACCTTGGTATTCTAGTGTTAAGCTTTTGTCGTTAGCACCGCGTTTGTTACCAAGTTTGAGTTTGGCCTTTGGTGGTTTTGGACAAACCACAGTGAACTACGCGAGTTATGCCGTGGTATAACCCGCGAAACCCACTGGATGGTTTAGGGTTTTTGGACACGGGCGAGTTATGCCGCGAGTGGAAGTCGCGGCATAACCCGCGAAGCTCTCCTGGCCGACTTAAGGGTTTCCACCCAAAATATCTCTCATTTCTGAATCTCATTCTCTCTCTCTAAATCGTTTCTCTCTCTCTTCAAGTCTCTCTCTCTCTCTAAAGTTTATTTGGATATTCAAGAGTTCGTTAACCGCTAGTATTAAGGGCATTGCTCGGGGTTTCGGTGTATAAAGCTTCACCTCTTCGTCGTGGTCGATATCTGGTTTTCGGGTTTTCGTATAAACCTGTTTGGTGAGTTCCTACTATCATTTTACAAACTTTATACATGTCAAAACTCTTATTTGCGAAATCTGAAGTATTTCTACGGTATGATTTCATGTTCTCTACATTTTGATATAAATGAAGTTTTTGGTGATTTTCGGGGTTCCCGATCAGTTTTGACTAAAATAACGGGTTCCGCCTTATCAGAAGTAAAAGGTTGTTTTACTTGCCCATGTTGGTGGCTTATTGAAAGAATGTATATAAACTGATTTTATGATTTTCTTTCTTACCAGCAGTTGGTCTGGAAAATGGCATTTTGAAATATAAATGTGTTGATAGCTATTTATCTAGCTTTGTTGGTCACATGAAATATTGTGACGAGTCCTGACTGTACTAGTGGATCCCTAGGTATCGAGTCGACTTATGGCTGGGAAGGATATGCCCCTTCCGTTGTTTTGGCTGGGAAGGATATGCCCCTTCCGTTGTCATGGCTAGGAAGGATATGCCCCTTCCATTGTAGTTAGCTACATTTGATCCTCGAGGGCAACTTAGGTACGGTTATGTGAGACCCGATCCTAGCCATGGTTCAGATGTAGTCTAATGAACGAGTATGACATGGTTCCTTGGGGGCCCTCCCTCACATCGTAGTACGAACTGAAGAGTTCGTGGCCATGGTTCCATGTATTTAGCTCATAACTCGGATTTGGTGGTCTACTTTGTGTTACACCACAATCCTTGGTAAAATGGTCCGTTTGTCATCGTTTAACGAGTTTTGGACCGAAGAGGCCCAGTTGTGGCGAAATGTTATCTTTTATAAACTAAACCTTTATGAAAAGATTTCTTTATGATACTGATGTTTATATCTCTGACTTTGAATAAACTGTATGTTCTCACTAGGCTGTAAGCCTAACACTTTTTCTCAAATGATATGTATAACAGGTTTCCCTTAGCGGTGGGTTGCACGGGGTCTTTGAGAGTCGAGCGTGGACTCGAGGCATATTTTGAGATGTCTAGTATTTTGGTGTTGGGCATTGTTTAAGTCCCATCCTTTAGTGAATTCTGGTTCGTCAAGTGTTGTAGTCTAGACGGTTACGTTTAGATTGGTATTGTTGATAAATTATATATCCGTATGAGTTTTGTATAGTCTTAAGGACTGATCCCCTTTATGGGAAGTTAATATCATCACGGATGACTCGTTGCCTTATTTCCAGGTTTTAATTTACTCTGAAAATTTAGAGTGTTACAAGTTGGTATCAGAGCTCTAGTTTAAGCGAACTAGGCATGAATGTAAGATGTCTAGACTTAGACTGAGTTTGATAGGCATTGATTGTGAGACTGGGTAGAACTTATAAGATGGGTTAGTCTTAGAATCGACGGATGTTGTGTTAATCAAGCATTATGATGACGGTAACAAGAACCCTTATGTGCTATATGTTCATAATCTCACTTAGCTAATGTGATTATGAGGATATTCTATGTAAGTGTAATTGGTTTGCTAATGTTATGACAATTGATAGACGTAGCGGTACGTTTCTTTCGTGCGTGTTTCAGTTAAACTCTTCCTTACCCTTTCTCGTGCTTGTGTTTGTCTGCTCTACCTTAGTATGTTGACCGTTAGAGTAGTGCGAAGGTTTATAAGCGAGTAAGCTAAGGAATGATTGTTGTTTGTAAGCAATGTCTCTTTGGAATTATAGTAAGTGCGTGGGACGCATTAAGTTAATCATCCTAAGCCAGATTCGTTGGTGGAGTTAGGATTATATCTTGTTAGAGCGATTCCATATAGAGGAGATTTGTAAGTTAACTTAATAGGATGGTTGCCCTTTGATGCCTGAGGCATCCGGTAGATTATAGAACGTTGGGATATTGTGAAGCGTAGTATTAAGATGTGAGTGCCGACCGGATTCATGCATTTAACTTATTTCTAAAATAAGGTTGCCTAAATTGCTTTTCATGAGCGCCAACCATGAAGTAAATTACATTATAACGTTCTGGCAAGACATTTAGCACTCATCATATTTTAAACTATGAGCATAAGCATGCTTACATTGGTTTTGTTGCACCTGATTTCAAATTATTATCAAAACTCTCTTTATTCACGTCTTGTGATTAAATGCTGTTTTTGGATATCGTAATATCTGTGTTTTAACGCTTTTTGAGTTAATGGGCAGTGGCTGTGGAATTTTGACCTTGACATTGGATCTCTTCCACGTATGTCAATGGTTTTAAAGGAAAAGTTATTCCCATGCTTTTGAGTCGAAGTTTCTTGAGAATTTTGGTTTGTGTGAGTCTTGTTGAATTGCATGGAGTATTGTTTTACGAATTCTTTTAACGCATGCGTATATTTTGAGATGCGTAAGTTAATTTTAAATTGTGTGCAATTTATGAGTTCTTTGGAAATCGTGTCTCATCAGAATTTTGTCTGAATGGTCACCTTACCTTATATTGAAAAATAGAAATTTTGACACCACTTGATTGTTAGCGTAAATGAGTTTTATAAAATCCAGTTGGATTATGGTGTCTCATCTTACGACTTTTGCGTCGCGTAAATAATTTTGAGAGGCATGTGCGTGTGCATCATTATGTGTGTTAATCTCGGGGTTTTATTATCAAGTATCATATGTCGTGTACTATGTGCATTGGATTTAAGTATAACGTTGGTGTGAATGATTGCATAAACGATTTATGTTATTTTTAAAAAAACAGGACTTTCGTTCTGATCGTATTCCATCATTAGCTCTTACTGTTAAAATTCCGCAAAGCATTTAGCGAATTAGCGGTATTTTTGTCGTTGTAGTTTCTATTTTGTCAAATGTGTTTATCTTTTCAAGTGAAGCTTCAAACTCGATTTGAAATTTTATTTTCATCCCCGTTATTTTACCGCCCTTTGGGGAATAAATTGTTGCATATGGGGTGAGTTGAAAATCCTTTTGCTGCAACGCCTCTTGGTTATAGAGGGGAAATTTTAAAAATAAAACTGTGATTTTTCCCTTTGGAGTTGTACAAACCATTGTTGCACACGTTAAAGTGCAATAATCTATTTTCACGTTTATAGCGTAAGTTATTGCGTATGTTTTACTCGGTATTTCTCAAGGTGAAAGTATTTTGATAAGTTTCGTATTCGGTAATTTGGATTGTTTTAACAACATAAATTGCTCATGTCGAGCTAGAATATTTCAACCAGTAAATAGCGTGATTTACATGCTCTGGGTGATTTTGTACACGTAAAATCTACATTATGATTTATGCATCTTTGATGATTTTGTGCATCTTAGTATAATTGCATTCATAAACTTTTGGAAAATCTTTTGTCTCAATACGTGTTGAGTTTTGAGAAATCATGTCCTAGTGGTGTGTGTTTTCATAAACATTGTTTAAAGACATTTCATTATTTGGGGAAACGTTAAATGTCGGTTAAATATGTTTTAAGGGTTACGAGACTTTCGTTGGAAATTTACGTAAAGTGTCGGGCTTTTGGCTCGGGTTTTGACTAAATGAGTCGTGTGGACATTTTTCCGGATTTATAACCGCAATGAAGGATTTTAGCATGATGGGGTTTATTCGTGTTTTGTTAAGTTAAAGTTGAATTGTGAAAATAGTGTACATGCCAAAATGTTTATTTTAAAGTGTTTGTGTTTTACAATAAATTGTTAACTGCTGATAAGTTTTGGTTATTTTGGAATGTTTAATTTTATGAGCATGCGAGACACCCATTTTGGGATCTTTGATTATTTTAGTAAATAAATCATGTTGAAGTGTTTCTTTGATGATTTTACATATATAATTGGAATTCAATTGACGTAAGTGTCATTTGGTGTGTTTGATCTTATAAACCTTTTTCAGAAAATGCATATTATTGTGTTATGAGGCATTTTGAAAACATAAGGATGCGAGTTTAATTAGAAAACGGTTTGTTTCAACCAACGACGAGAATTGAGTTAATAATGCTTTTGGTCGTGTTTGCATAATAGTTGGTCAAACGTGTTTCAATATTTATTTCGGCTTTCATTTGGGTATTTACGTAAACCGTTGGGTCGTTGGCTCAATTTTGACTAAATGGAGTCTTGAGGGCATTTGTATGGTTTAAAAACAGTTGTGGAATTTTGGTGTATGATGGCGATTATTCTATGCCATTAGGAGTCACATGTTTTGGGAGCTTTGTTTTTTCAATTGGAGTCATGTAATGTTAGACAGTCTGTCTATTTTGTAAAGCCTGAGGTTTTGGGTTGCACTTAGTGACCGCTCGGGTTGGCTAGCGAGTAGACAATAGGTGGCACGAGCCGCTGAGTTGAAACTCGTTTAGATTGGATAGGCACCCATGTTCGTAAGACCCTGGAGTGGAACTCGACGGAGTATGGCAAGGGGCAATAATAGGTCTGAGGATTGTGATGTCTTGTATGGCATGGGAACTAGGACCGGTATGTGTGGTGAAATCCAATAACATCACGGGTGGCTCCATTCACGTGTTCTCGCCACCCAAGATGGAAACGTTTAGAGGTCATGCGAGAAAGTTGTATGGGCGGCCTACTTGCGTGTCCTTCTATTCTCTTTGTGTGCGGGTCTCTCCGTCGTAGACCCGGGGTATTTTAAACGCTAATGTCATATTTTTACCAGCTTGGTTTATGTGTGGTCGACGGTACTTGATAACTTTAATATTGGGTTTACCCCACGTATATTAAGGTTTGAATGAAATGTGTTATTCATGCATGCTGATATTTAGTTTTCTTTTGTTTTTGGTCGTGTGAGTATTGGGCCTAGTGTCCATCTTTTCGGACGTACGATATGGATAGTGTTACTAATATTTCATACTTCGAGTTATACAAATTGTGTCAATTTATAAAACGTATTTGCAATGAAGTATCCGTCTTTGAAAGTGCATGACTTTGAAAAGGAGTTGTCCTATGTTTTAAGGTTCATTATTTGAAAGGTTCTGTTTTAAAGAGAAGTTCATCAAATTAAATGCTTTTACTTATGTAAAACTCTTGAGCTCTCTAGGCGTTAAGCTTGAGCTTTTATTTATTTATTTATCTTCATGTGCATCATTCCTGTTGGGAGTTCGGTTCTAGCAGTGCTTTGAGGAGTCGGGCCTTAGCCTTGAGTTAGAGTAAGTGGTTGGTGAAATCTTCCACAGGTTGGAGTTAGTCTACACATGGGTTTCTGTAGCGCCCGTCCTTTATAGTCCGATGTATAGATTGGTGGTATGTTTAGAGGTTAATCTTTATAATATGTTTGTAGACAAAGTATTTATGGAAGTATTAAGAAGTTGAATAAGAGCTATTTCCAGATTTGGGGCCAGATCGGAGTTAAGCGATAACAGAATCTGTGTTAACCGTTTACCGGAAAGACGCCTTAGTGCGCCTTGTAAGAATATCTTTATCACTGTTAGGAATGGATCAGTGAAATCTGAGAGTTGTGGGAAGATTAGCGTCGACCGTTGGCTTTGAGTTCTGAACCGTGTAGTTTGAAAGAAATTGGTAGATGGAAAGTTGAGGTTGTGAATTTCCTGAAGTAGTAATTGTCACCTAAGGTTGGGAGGCAACCGTAACCTTATGAGTAAATGTTACTTTAGAGTGTTGAGTGTTCGTTCGGTTAGGAGTGAATTGTGCTCAAGAAGGGTAGCTCATGTGGATGTCAGTATTAGGATCTCGTTAATGATTCTGGCATTTGGGTTGTGACGATCTTCTCTGCGGACAGTGTTCCATTGAGAAGAGTAGATTTCGAGGACGAAATCATTCTAAGGTTGGGAGGATTGTAACATCCTGAATTTCGTTATGTAACCTTGGTATTCTAGTGTTAAGCTTTTGTCGTTAGCACCGCGTTTGTTACCAAGTTTGAGTTTGGCCTTTGGTGGTTTTGGACAAACCACAGTGAACTACGCGAGTTATGCCGCGGGTTGAGGTCGCGGTATAACCCGCGAAACCCACTGGATGGTTTATGGTTTTTGGACACGGGCGAGTTATGCCGCGAGTGGAAGTCGCGGCATAACCCGCGAAGCTCTCCTGGCCGACTTAAGGGTTTCCACCCAAAATATCTCTCATTTCTGAATCTCATTCTCTCTCTCTAAATCGTTTCTCTCTCTCTCTCTTCAAGTCTCTCTCTCTCTCTCTAAAGTTTATTTGGATATTCAAGAGTTCGTTAACCGCTAGTATTAAGGGCATTGCTCGGGGTTTCGGTGTATAAAGCTTCACCTCTTCGTCGTGGTCGATATCTGGTTTTCGGGTTTTCGTATAAACCTGTTTGGTGAGTTCCTACTATCATTTTACAAACTTTATACATGTCAAAACTCTTATTTGCGAAATCTGAAGTATTTCTACGGTATGATTTCATGTTCTCTACATTTTGATATAAATGAAGTTTTTGGTGATTTTCGGGGTTCCCGATCAGTTTTGACTAAAATAACGGGTTCCGCCTTATCAGAAGTAAAAGGTTGTTTTACTTGCCCATGTTGGTGGCTTATTGAAAGAATGTATATAAACTGATTTTATGATTTTCTTTCTTACCAGCAGTTGGTCTGGAAAATGGCATTTTGAAATATAAATGTGTTGATAGCTATTTATCTAGCTTTGTTGGTCACATGAAATATTGTGACGAGTCCTGACTGTACTAGTGGATCCCTAGGTATCGAGTCGACTTATGGCTGGGAAGGATATGCCCCTTCCGTTGTTTTGGCTGGGAAGGATATGCCCCTTCCGTTGTTATGGCTGGGAAGGATATGCCCCTTCCGTTGTAGTTAGCTACATTTGATCCTTGGGGGCAACTTAGGTACGGTTATGTGAGACCCGATCCTAGCCATGGTTCAAATGTAGTCTAATGAACGAGTATGACATGGTTCCTTGGGGGCCCTCCCTCACATCGTAGTACGAACTGAAGAGTTCGTGGCCATGGTTCCATGTATTTAGCTCATAACTCGGATTTGGTGGTCTACTTTGTGTTACACCACAATCCTTGGTAAAATGGTCCGTTTGTCATCGTTTAACGAGTTTTGGACCGAAGAGGCCCGGTTGTGGCGAAATGTTATCTTTTATAAACTAAACCTTTATGAAAAGATTTCTTTATGATACTGATGTTTATATCTCTGACTTTGAATAAACTGTATGTTCTCACTAGGCTGTAAGCCTAACACTTTTTCTCAAATGATATGTATAACAGGTTTCCCTTAGTGGTGGGTTGCACGGGGTCTTTGAGAGTCGAGCGTGGACTCGAGGAATATTTTGAGATGTCTAGTATTTTGGTGTTGGGCATTGTTTAAGTCCCATCCTTTAGTGAATTCTGGTTCGTCAAGTGTTGTAGTCTAGACGGTTACGTTTAGATTGGTATTGTTGATAAATTATATATCCGTATGAGTTTTGTATAGTCTTAAGGACTGATCCCCTTTATGGGAAGTTAATATCATCACGGATGACTCGTTGCCTTATTTCCAGGTTTTAATTTACTCTGAAAATTTAGAGTGTTACAGTAGACCCCTCCAAGATTGAGGCTATGATGAATTGGGAGCCTCCTAAGAGTCCGTCCGAGATCCGAAGTTTCTTGGGTCTGGCGGGATACTACAGGAGATTTATCCAAGACTTTTCAAACATCGCTTCTTCCTTGACAGTTCTGACTCGGAAGAATGTGAAGTTTGAATGGACCGAAACCCAAGAGAAGGCATTCCGGATCCTTCAAAAGAAGTTGTGTGAAGCTCCGATCTTGACGTTACCTGAAGGGTCGAAAGATTTCGTGGTTTACAGCGACGCTTCAAATATGGGACTGGGTTGTGTGTTGATGCAACGAGACAAGGTGATCGCTTATGCCTCGAGGCAACTTAAGATACACGAGCAGAATTATCCAACCCATGATCTGGAGTTAGCGGCGGTGGTGTTCACTTTGAAACTTTGGCGATATTACCTCTACGGCACGAAATGCACTCTATACACGGATCACAAGAGCCTGAAGTATGTCTTTGATCAGAAAGAGCAGAACATGAGGCAAAGGCGGTGGCTCGAGTTGCTTAAATATTACGACTGTGAATTGCTTTACATCCCGGTAAGGCGAACGTGGTGGCCGATGCGCTAAGTCGAAAGGACTATAGTGGAAGTATTCGAGCTACCCATTCGAAGATCGAGCTAGTGTCTAGTCTTGTTGAGAAGATCAAGACATCACAGGTGGAAGCACTGTTAGAAGAGAATCTAAAAGATGAAGTCATGACGAAGCAGCGTTTACTCTTAACGGAGGATAGCCGTGGAGTAAAACTGTTCAGCGGTCGTGTGTGGGTACCCAAGATTGGGGGTAACCGTGATCTGTTGCTAGAGGATTCTCACAAGTCCAAATATTCCAATCATCCAGGGAGTACAAAGATGTACAGGGACTTGAAGCTGCACTATTGGTGGCCGGTAATGAAACTTGACGTGGCACGTTACGTTGAGCGTTGTGTGACATGTTTGCAAGTTAAGGCCGAACATCAGCGACCGTATGGGAGTCTTCAGTCTTTAGAGATTCCCGAATGGAAGTGGGAGCATATCACCATGGACTTCGTGACAAAGTTGCCTAAAACTCTTCGAGGTCACAATACCATTTGGGTGATAGTTGATAGATTGACAAAGAGCGCTCACTTCTTGCCTATGCGCGAGACTTTACCGATGGATAAGTTAGCAAAACTTTATATCGATGAAGTGGTCTCGAGGCATGGAATACCATTGTCGATCGTGTCGGATCGCGACAGTCGGTTCACTTCGAACTTCTGGGATGGGTTTCAGAAAGAACTTGGTACTCGAGTGAAGTTGAGTACGACTTACCATCCGCAAACCGACGGGCAGAGCGAGCGAACGATCCAAACTTTGGAAGACATGTTGAGGTCTTGTGTCATCGATTTCGGGGGTAGTTGGGACTCTCACCTGCCTTTGGTGGAGTTTGCTTACAACAATAGCTACCACTCGAGTATTGGAATGGCACCTTTTGAGGCATTGTATGGGCGAAAGTGTCGGACTCCCGTATGTTGGCTTGAAGCGGGAGAAAAGCAGTTCGCTGGACCTGAAATCGTGCAAGAGACTGCTGATAAAGTCAAGTGCATTCGTGAAAGAATGGAAGCGGCTCAGGATCGTCAGAAAAGTTATACAGATAAGAAGAAACGACCGATGGAATTCCAAGTGGGCGACCGTGTTATGCTTAAGGTGTCGCCGTGGAAAGGCATAATACGGTTCAGAAAACGTGGGAAGTTGAGTCCCTGTTTCCTCGGACCTTTCAAAGTGCTTAAGCGGGTGGGTTTGCAAGTCTACCAATTGGAACTGTGATAGATGGTTTATGCAACCCTCCAAATCTACCGCAAGTGTACGGTGTCAATCAAGTAATACGTACTAAGTACGAGTATCGATCCAAGGAACTACGAGTTTAAGTACCACAAAGGCTACCACAACTACTAACTGAACTGCTGGTAAATTTGGTTTGAGAATGATTAATTAACTACTTATCAAGAGACAATGGAATCAAGCACAGAATACAATTCAACAGTTGATTCAAGCACCACAAGAAGAATACTTATATGACAAGGGAAAGGCTAGGGGTCGGATTTCATTTGGATTACACCAACAAATAAATAACACACATTCAAATAACTCAATACACAAGGTTAATTTTAGCAACTCCAAATATACTCACTACTCTCTCTCGAGCAATAGCAAGAATGTATCATGCAATATATATTGAAGTCTCTCAACCAATACACATAAACATTCAACTCATTAAGCATAAGAATCACAAACACAAACTAGGGTTTACTTGGTATATCTCTATCCAATATCTCACCCTAGGTTTATCTAACTTTTATCAAGTTATAAAACCAATTTCTCAAGAGGAAATACAACCAAAAGATGAATAAGATGGCCAATCTCAAACGCAATAAGAACAAGATAGACAAACTTCAACCAATAAGTGTATTAACTCAATAAAATGCAATAATCATATATCTAATAGTGTAAAATCAAAATTCATCCTTCCCCCAACCTCAAAAGGTTTAGTTCATGTTACTAATAACAAATAAAACCATAGAGAAGAAGATGACAGCACCCGAACACATTGTTTCTCAACAAAATACAAGTGTAATGATAAAACTCCCTCAATGATTGATACACACTACCAATTTTTAGCTCCAAAAGTTGTTTCCACCTTCCCAATCAGTAAAAGTCTTCTATTCTGCTCTGAAAACGGTTTAGAACAGCTCCCCTAGGGTCTAGCCTCCAACAATCCCGAGATAACCCTAAACATTAACTTTCTGCAACTTTTTATACCTGGAGACCACGACCGCGATAGTGCCCGCGATTGTGACAATGTCACAATCGCCTGGCACAATCGCCAGGCTTAACATGCCCGCGGTACATCTTGGGCGATTGTGCCAGCGATAGTGACACATGTCACAATCGCCTGGCACAATAGCTGAGGTTATGATTATCGTTTTTTTTTTCACTCGTTCACTTGGTTCGATACCGTCTTCAACCGGGACGCTCAAATGGAGTATAAATAAGCCTTTTTTCTTCCACTTGATATCTTGTATGCCTACACAACACTTGCTCAAAATATTAGTCCGAAATACCAATTATTGTTTCAAGACGAGCCGTAAACTTATGATTCGGAAGGTGAAAACCCGTCAGATAACGCAGTTATCAAACTGCCACCGAAGTTGAGCAGAATACACAACACGTTTCATGTTTGCTACCTCCGGAAATGTTTGGCGGTAGAAGACAGCGTCATTCCTCTTTCAGAGTTAAGGGTAGACGAAGGTAACCGTTGTGTGGAAGAACACGACGCCATCTTAGAGAGAAAGTCTAAGAAGTTGCGTCACAAAGAAGTCACTTTGGTCAAGGTGCAGTGGAAGCATCACCGGGGAGCAAATGTGACGTGGGAAGCCGAGGAGGATATGAAGCGAAGATATCCTCATCTTTTCGAGTAGTTGGGATTTCGGGGACGAAATCATTCCCAAGTTGGGGAGGATTGTAACACCCCGAATTTCGTTTGGTCTTGCGAAGTTGAATAGAGAAATAAAGAGGTTTCTATGCTGGTCTACAGGGCGCACGACTCCTTCAGACAAAACGCACAGGTCGTACGTATGAAACAGTGGCGAGGCAGTGGGCTTGCGCACGGGTCGTGCGCATTTCCTTCTTTAAGGGCGCACGGGCCATGCGCCCTGACAGCCTACTTTTTGAGGTTGCTTAAATATCTCATTTGAGAGATATTACAGAAAATATCTCTAAATCTCAGTTCTCTCTCTCTCTCTCTCTCTTCCTTTTTCTCTCTTTTTCTTCTTTCGATCTTCAAAGTCTCGTTTGGTTGCTAGTTTTCGGTGTTTCTAGCAAGGGGTCGGTGTTTTAAGCTTCACCTCTACGTCGTGATCGTTATCTGGTTTTCCGGGTTTTATTCTAAAAACCTACTGGTGAGTTCCTACTACCATTTTACAAACTTTATACATGTCAAAACTCTTATTTGCGAAATCCGAAGTATTTCTACGGTATGATTTCATGTTCTCTACATTTTGATATAAATGAAGTTTTTGGTGATTTTCGGGGTTCCCGATCAGTTTTGACTAAAATGACTGGTTCCGCCTTATTGAAGTAAAATGATGTTTTACTTGCACATTATGTGGATATGTGAAAAGAATGTTTAAGAACTCATTTTAATGATTTTCATTCTTACCAGAAGTTGAACTGGAAATGACATTTTGTTTATAAAATGTGTTTATACCATATGTTTATTTATGGTTGGTCACATATGTTGTTGTGACGAGTTTGTACCATTACTAGCGGATCCCTAGGTTTTGAGTCGACTGTATTATTGGGATGTCATATTCCCCATTTTGTAGCTATGGATGCATATGATCCTCGGGGGCAACTTGGTACGGTTATGTGAGGCCAGATACTAGCCATGGTTCATAGTGATTCTAGTGAAGGAGTATACATTGGTTTTGCTTGGGGCTAGATCTCACGTTGTAGCACGGACTTATGTGTTCGTATCCTCGGATTCCAATTGTTTAACTCATAACTCGGATTTTGGCTTACTTAGTGTTACGCCACAATCCTTGGTAAAATGTTTTATCATTGGTCATTTGATAATATGTTTATAACGGAAAAGCCCGGTTGTGCCAAAGGTTTCAATTGTAAAATTTAACCTCTTTGGAAATATTATCTTTTGAGCTTTATAAACTGTATGTTCTCACCAGGCTTTAAGTCTGACACTTTTTCTCAAATGATGTGTATAACAGGTTTCCCTTAGCGGTGGATTGCCGGGGTTTTGAGAGACGGGTTGGTCTCGAGGCATTTTGAGATGACTAGTATTGTATCTGGGCATTTGTTAAGTCCCATTCTTTTGATGAATTATGGATTGTAAACAGATGTAATCTTGGTAGAAGTGTCTAGATTAGTTTGTTGATGAATCCCAATTATGTACAGGTTTTGTAAAGTCTTAAGGACTGATTCCCTTTTTGGGAGGTTTATATCAATGCGATCGTCATGTTGCCAGGTTTTCCAGGGTTTAATTTCCACTGATTTTTAGGGTGTTACACAGCCACACAAGCACGAGAAAGAGTAAGAAAAGATTAACAGAATTAAACACGAAGAAACGTACTACTATGTCTACCAATTGCCATAACATTAGCAAACCAAGTACACTCATGTAAAATATCCTCATAATAACATTAGCTAAGTGAGATTATGAACATATAACACATAAGAGTTCTTGTTACCATCATCACAACTACGGGTGAGCAGAACCCGACCGACCCGAGTTACCCGACCCGACCCAAATTTAGGCCAAAAACCCGAAACCCGTATATCCGATATCCGAAATCCCCTGATCCGAAAACTTTTACGGGTAAAGTGGGATCGGGTTGGGTACCAAAAACCCAAACCCGACCCGCCCGAATATCCGATTTTTTTTTAAAATTTAAAAAATCAGTTTTATTTTATATTTATATTATATAATCCAAATTATAATTTGTAATTCTAAACCAAATCAACTCATCTCATAACTTAGACTTCAACGATATCGACCTAAATCTATCGACTCATCTCATAACTCATCTCATTTGTAGTTTATAGTTTGAGAAAACGGGGTAAAAAAAAAAGGCCCAATGAGGCCCACTACCCGAATACCCGACCCGAAGTCACCCGAACCCGAGAAACCCGAATTTTAAACGGACGAATTTCGGGTCTTCCTCCATTACCCGAATATCCGATCGGGTTTGGGTTTTGGATATCCGACCCGACCCGACCGATGCACACCCCTAATCACAACGTTTGATGAACATAACTTCCGTCGACTCTAAGACTAACCCATCTTAGACATTTTATCCAACTCACAAATCATTGCCTAACATACTCAGTCTAAGTCTAGACATATTACATTCATGCCTAGTTCACTTAAACTAGAGCTCTGATACCAACTTGTAACACCCTAAAAATTGGGGTAATTTTGAAAATTGAAAATAGGGCAATATAACGTTTATAAATGGAGCAAACCACCCATAAAGGATAAAAGCGTGAGCATTTACAAAACCTGTAATAATGTATGGGGAAACGACAACAAACTAATCTAAACCACAACTAGCTAGATTACATAGGTTGTCAACCCAATACCAAAATGAATAATTGTTTTAAATGCTAAAGCTTCCAAAATATCTATCCTCCAAAAATGTCCTCAAGAGATCACGCACTTCTCTCAACCCCTTGACGACCCGCCGCTAAGGGAACCTGTTATACACATCATTTGATAAAAAGTGTTAGGCTTAAAGCCTAGTGAGAACATACAGTTTATAAGAAAGATAGTAAGGAGAATTAAATGCAACATGAATAAACTGTTTCCGGCAACCACCTGTGTAAATGGTTTGATAAGCACATAGTGACCTTCCGGCCCAGACTTCATCTTGCGATGACGGAAAAAACCTGAATTCCAAGGATTGTGGCGAAACACAAAGTAAGACACTTTCCAAGTTTTGAGCTCACCATACTAGGATCAAGGCCACGAACACGTCGGATCGTACTAAGATGTGGGAGAGGGCATCCAATGATCCATAGTCATGCTCATTCACTAGGATTTACATTTACGACCCACGGATAGTATCCGGTCCCACATAACCGTACCAAGTTGCCCTCTAGGGTCCAATGTCTCAAATAACACGTACCCGATACCCCATCAGCGGATGACTTGGCCTCCTCATCCGTCATCTGGAAAGCTCGGCCAGGAACTTTGGGAGGGTTCTCTTTCTTCTCCGGGGCACTCCCCGTCTAGGGTCCAATGTCTCAACTTGATAACCTAGATGAAAAATAAATGATCTTAGGCAACCAAAAGCTAGCAATAAATGAAGAGATATGAGAGAGAACTCGCCTAGGGCTCCAAAATCGCCCAAAAATGCCCCACCCTAGCTCTACGCTTGCAAAAATGAGAAAGGAATCAGTTTGGGTCGTTTTTATACCCAAGCTGCCCGTGTGTTATTTGATTCGGGTGCCAGCTTCTCTTTCATATTTGATTCGTTTCGTGAAAAGCTTGCCATGCCCACTAATAGTCTAGAGAATGCTTTAGTGGTAGAGATAACTAATGGTAGTCAAGTATTAATCCGTGACGTCTTGAAAGATTATACCCTTGGTATCGAAGGAAAGAAGTTCTTGATCAATTTGATGCCAATGGTCATTGGTGGATTCGACGTAGTAGTCGGCATGGATTGGTTGGCGGACAATCATGCCGAAATCATATGTTCCAAGAAACTAATCCGACTCCCTACATCGGATGGCGAAATGGTTTTAGTTTATGGGGAAAGAAGGAAAGGTGACGTGATGGTCATCACCATGGCTAAAGCGCGAAAGTGTATAGTGAAGGGATGTTCATCCTTTCTAGCTTACGTGATAGACGCTAAACTCGAGAAGAAGAAGTTCGAGGACGTGAAGGTGGTATGCGAATTCCACGATGTCTTCCCGAACGATCTGCCCTGTTTGCCACCCGATCGTCAAGTGGAGTTCCGGATTGATCTTATACCGGGGGCGGCTCCAATTGCGCGAGCTCCTTAACGTTTAGCTCCATCGGAGATGCAAGAGATGATGACTCAACTTCAAGAACTCCTAGAAAAGAGATTTATAAGACCGAGCTCGTCGCCTTGGGGAGCTCCGGTCTTGTTTGTCAAGAAGAAAGATGGCACAATGAGAATGTGCATCGATTATCGCGAGTTGAATAAGGCTACGGTGAAGAATAAGTATCCACTCCCGAGGATCGATGACTTATTTGACCAACTGCAAGGAGCAGGTTGTTTCTCAAAGATCGATTTGCGCTCGGGATATCACCAAGTGAAGGTGATAGGGGAAGACGTTCCGAAGACGGCTTTTAGAACGCATTATGGCCATTATGAATTCCTTGTGATGCCGTTTGGTCTAACTAACGCACCGACAGTGTTTATGGATTTGATGAATGGAGTGTGCCGACCGTTCCTCGACAAGTCGGTCATTGTATTCATTGATGACATACTCGTATATTCCAAAAGCGAGTCAGAACACGAGCAACACCTACGCAAAGTTCTAGAAGTGTTGAGAAAGGAGAGGTTGTATGCCAAATTTTCCAAGTGCGACTTTTGGCTTGAAGAGGTTCAATTCTTGGGTCATGTTGTCACTCGAGACGGAGTGAAAGTAGACCCCTCCAAGATTGAAGCAATGATGAATTGGGAACCTCCCAAGAGTTCATCTGAAATCCGAAGTTTCTTGGGTTTGGCGGGTTACTATCGGAGATTCATACAAGACTTCTCCAAGGTCGTTTCTTCCTTGACGGCCTTGACTAGGAAGAATGTGAAGTTCGTTTGTACCGAAACGCAAGAGAAGGCGTTCCAGACTTTACTGAAGAAGTTGTGTGAAGCTCCAATTTTGTCGCTACCTGAAGGGTCGGAGGACTTTATGGTTTATAGCGACGCTTCAAAGATGGGGTTGGGTGGTGTGTTGATGCAAAGAGGCAAGGTAATCGCTTACGCATCGAGACAACTCAAGGTTCACGAAAAGAATTACCCTACCCATGATCTGGAATTAGCAGCGGTGGTGTTCGTTTTGAAGCTTTGGCGACACTACCTTTATGGCACCAAGTGTACTCTATACACAGATTATAAGAGTTTGAAGTATGTCTTTGATCAAAAGGAGTTGAATATGAGGCAAAGGCCGTGGCTCGAGTTACTGAAGGACTATGACTGTGAGTTGCTTTACCATCCCGGTAAGGCAAACGTAGTAGCCGATGCTTTGAGTCGAAAGGACTATAGCGGAAGCATTCGGGCTACCCTCTCAAGAATCGAACTCGTGTCGAGTCTCATTGAGAAGATCAAGACATCTCAAGGGGAAGCATTGTTGGAAGAAAATCTCAAGGATGACGTCATGACAAAACAATGTTTGCTCTTAACGGAAAATAGCCGTGGGGTGAAGTTGTTCAACGGTCGTGTGTGGGTGCCCAAGGTCGGGGGCAATCGGGAACTTCTTCTTGAAGATGCTCACAAGTCCAAGTATTCCATTCATCCGGGTAGTAAAAAGATGTACCGGGACTTGAAGCTACATTATTGGTGGCCGGTGATGAAGCTTGACGTGGCACGTTACGTAGAGCGTTGTGTGACATGTTTGCAAGTAAAGGTCGAGCACCAACGACCGTACGGGAGTCTTCAGTCCTTGGAGATCCCCGAGTGGAAATGGGAACATATTACCATGGATTTCGTGACTAAATTGCCAAAGACTCTTCGAGGCCACGATACCATATGGGTAATAGTTGACCGGTTGACCAAGAGTGCTCATTTCTTTGCCATGCGTGAGACACTACCGATGGAAAAGTTAGCAAAACTTTACATCGATGAGGTGGTTTCGAGGCATGGGGTGCCCTTGTCTATTGTTTCGGATCGTAACAGTCGGTTCACTTCCAATTTTTGGGACGGTTTGCAAAAGGAGCTTGGTACGCGCGTGAAGTTGAGTACGATATACCATCCTCAAACCGATGGTCAAAGCGAGAGAACGATCCAAACGCTTGAAGACATGCTAAGGTCTTGCATTATCGACTTTGGGGGTAGTTGGGACTCTCACTTGCCTTTGGTGGATTCCGCTTACAATAATAGCTACCACTCGAGTATCGAAATGGCTCCGTTTGAGGCCTTGTACGGGCGGAAGTGCAGAACTCCTGTATGTTGGCTTGAAGCGGGAAAGAAGCAGTTCGTCGGACATGAAATCGTGCAAGAGACGGCCGATAAGGTCAAGGGCATTTGGGAGAGGCTGAAAGCAGCTCAAGATCGGCAAAAGAGCTATGCCGATAAGAAGAGACGACCGATGGAATTCCAAGTAGGCGACCGTGTGATGGTAAATGTGTCGCCATGGAAAGGCATCATCCGGTTCGGAAAATGCGGGAAGTTGAGTCCCCGTTTCCTTGGACCATTTAAAGTGCTTAAGCGTGTGGGCTTACAAGCTTATCAGTTGGAACTTCCTCTAGAAATGAACGAGATCCACAACACCTTCCATATATGTTACCTTTGGAAGTGCTTGGCGGAAGAGGAGAGCGTTATCCCTCTTTCCGAGATTAGGGTTGACGAGGGCAAACGTTGTGTTGAAGAACCCGAAGCTATTTTGGAGAAGAAGTCAAAGAAACTTCGCCACAAAGAAGTCACTATGGTCAAAGTGCAATGGAAGCATCATCGAGGTGCCAATGTGACGTGGGAAGCCGAGGAGGATATGAAGCGAAGATATCCTCATTTGTTCGAGTAGTTGGGATTTCGGGGACGAAATCATTTTCAAGTTAGGGAGGATTGTAACACCCGGATTTCTCGGTACGTTATTTCCTCTATTTCCTTCCCCATACTTCCATCAATTGTTATGAAAACCCCTTAGTGTGAGTACCTTCGACTATGTGCATTGACCTTGTATGTGCCGATGCTTGTAACATCTCAGGCCAACCGTACCAGATATTGTCCGCTTTGTCCACACACTCGGACTCATGGTTTTAAAACGTGTCTGGTAGAGGAGGTATCCAGTCCCTTATAAGGCAACTTTCGTTCCCCTCCCCAACCAATGTGGGATCTTACAATCCTCCCCCCTTGGGAGCCCAGCGTCCTCGCTGGCACATTAGTCCGGTTCCCCGCTCTAATACCATCTGTAACATCCCAGGCCAACCGTACCAGATATTGTCCGCTTTGTCCACACACTCGGACTCACGGTTTTAAAACGCGTCTGGTAGAGGAGGTATCCAGTCCCTTATAAGGCAACTTTCGATCCCCTCCCCAACCAATGTGGGATCTTACAATGCTCGGAAAGCGAACTTTCGGAGGCCGAAGGTCTCATGCGATAGTGTCACTATCGTCGAGGCATAATCGCGGGGAAGGGATTTGATTCGCGGTACACTTGGCGCGATAGTGACCGCGATAGTGACAAAGTGTCACTATCGCAGGGCACTATCGCTGGGATTGTACATCGGGTGGTTGGACGCGGGCGATAGTGCCTCGCGATAGTGACAAGTGTCACTCTCGCGAGCAAGGTTGCGATCGGGCAACTTGGGTATAAAAACGACCCAAACTGATTCCTTTCTCATTTTTGCAAGTGTAGAGCTAGGGTGGGGCGTTTTTGGGCGATTTTGGAGCCCTAGGCGAGTTCTCTCTCATCTCTCTTCATTTATTGCTAGCTTTTGGTTGCCTAAGATCATTTATTTCTCATGTAGGTTATCAAGTGGTGGTATGAAGCTACTAAGTTCTCAAGTTCAAGATCCCTCCTTTTAGAAGTTGCTAGGGTTTAGAATAAACCTATTGTGAGTTCATCTACCTTTTCTTAAACTTTATACACATCAAAATGCATATTTTGACTTCTAAGTATCTCCTTATTTACATTTTCACCATTGATGAGATTTTGACCTAACTTGGTGTTTTTGGGAGATTTTAGGGTTTCTTATCATTTTGTAAAATATAGATACAACCCATGCCTTGGAACTACAAATATGATTGTTGTCACATTTGCATGAGTAAATGTTCAACTTATGGCTTTTTAGCCAAGTTTATGTTTTCAACATATTATGGGTATTTTGGTTGAAAGTTGTATTTCGGGAAAAAGGAAATAAATGGTTTAAAATGAGATAGTCTATGTTTACATTAAAATGGTTTTACATATATTTGGAAGTGAGAAAATAACTTATGATTTCATATTTGAGCTTTGTATTTCTTATCAGCAGTTAACCATAAAATGTGATTTGGGAACTATTTGGTTATATGAAGCTATATGTTTGATTATAGTTGGTCACAAGTGTTATTGTGACAAGTCTAGACTATTACAAGTGGATCCATAGGTATAGAGTCGACTTATTATTTGGGGATAACTCTCGTATGTAGCTAGTTGAGACATTGGACTCTAGAGGGCAACCAAAAGCTAGCAATAAATGAAGAGATATGAGAGAGAACTCGCCTAGGGCTCCAAAATCGCCCAAAAACGCCCCACCCTAGCTCCACACTTGCAAAACTGAGAAAGGAATCAGTTTGGGTCATTTTTATACCCAAGCTGCCCGATCACGACCATGCCCGCGAGAGTGACACTTGTCACTATCGCGGGGCACTATCGCCCGCGTCCAACCACCCGTGGTACAATCCCAGCGATAGTGACACTTTGTCACTATCGTGGTCACTATCGCGCCAAGTGTACCGCGACCCAAATCCCTTCCCCGCGATTATGCCTCGGCGATAGTGACACTGTCACTATCGTGTGGCACTGTCGCATGAGACCTTCGGCCTCCGAAATTCGCTTTTCGAGCATCGACACATACAAGGTCAATGCATATAGTCGAAGGTACTCACACTAAGGGATTTTCATAACATTTGAGGGAAGTATGGGGAAGGAAATAACGTACCGAGAAATCCGGGTGTTACAAGTTAGAATAATCGAATGTGAGCGTAAATAAAAGAATTGAATTTATGATAATAATGATAAGATTCTTTAATATAGCAAATACCTCTTGGGTTAACGAGGGAGACCCGCTTACTAACACAAGTAATGGAACATGAAAGTAAGCCACTTGACAAGTCAGTAAAGCCAATACACAAATAAAGTACACGCAAGAGATGTCATGCTCAATGGCTTTAAAATTACACCCACGGAAAGTTAACTTCAACCCCCGAAGGGTCCTTACGACTTGAGAGCTCTCTAGTATCACTTTCTAAAAGTGACAAGGATCACCATTAATGGTTATGAGGTAACATAAATGAAGAAAGAAATTCTTGGTGATGAATGCTTACCAACCACAACAGAGAAAATCGCCCCACAACCCTAGAAATATGATAATCTGATTGAAATTCGCGACCTTTCTAATTTATACCCATCTGGACGTCGGAGAGAGTGACACGGCGACAGTGACATTGTCACTGTCGCGGGGCATAATCGCCCTACTCTCATACCCCACGGTACAAATGGGGCGAGAGTGACTCGCGATAGTGACCAAGGCACTATCGCCTGACCCTATCGCGTGGGATGTACCGAGGCTCATCAATCCCCGATGATTGTGCCTTCGCGATAGCGACACCCTGTCACTATCGCGGGAACTGTCGCGATAAATGCCACACTCCTCAAAATTTAACATTTTCGGCCCATGATGCTCAAATCAAATAAAACTAAACTACTTATATATTATAGCATCAAATTAGTGGGTTAATCCTGAATTTGTGCATGAAGTGATGTTAAATATGTTGTTTTAGTGAAAAAAATATATAGTTAACCATGTTGCCAGTGAACCTAAGCAAGAAGAATCGGTAAAACTGGGTCATAGTAGAGTTTAGTTGGATTTCAGTTTACTGAGTTCGATGAACAACAGTTATGTTGAGCATATACAAGAGCGAACATGAGGTTGCCAGTATGGCAGTATTTAGTCCTCAAGAAAACATGGCCAATCTACGACCCTAGGTCTCAAGCATAAGCTCGCATGAAGGATCATAACGCTTACTAGGTCACTATCAAGCGATGCAAGATCAAGTCAAAGCGATGTGGTTATAATTGATATCTTAAAAGAAATACTTTCATGTGTTCGAAATAACTAATATCTTAAAAGAAAAAGAAAAAAACACATTAAAGCAACTACAAGTACACATTGCAAGAAAAAAAACTTATAACACTTCATTTATACAAGCATACTTTATCAGAATGTTCTTATGTCTATGGTAATGCTCAAAACCTCCGATCAATTTAAACAACAATACAAATAATCAGTTCCCAATTACTTCAAACTTATAAAAAACTCATGATTCTAAATCATAATAATGTCACAACTCCATCCCCAAACAAATAAAAAGACCAAAAACGTCTACATACACTGTATTTCATGTAACTATAAGTACTGAACAAGACACAAGATCAACCAATGTAAATATTTTGTCGGTAAATTATTTCACGTGACCCTATGCATTTAACTTTTTCTCCAAATAAAAACCCATCAAAAAAGATTCCAAGAATTTACATCAAATTTCCAATTATGTAACGTCCCTCATTGACATGATGTCTCATTTGTCTCCTGTCTTTAATTCCTTATACTATTGTACTCACTTTCAAAGAAACATATATATATATATATATATATATATATATATATATATATATAGGGAAATTGGCATAAATAGCCATATTACACCTACAATTTCACCTCCTAGCCATGTCTCTCCCATATTTGAAAATTTGGCCCTAGGTCCGCAATGGAGGACAACTAAAAGTCAAAAAAAGTCACGGATTACGGCAGGTCCGCAATGGGTCGGGTCACCCAGGTCCGCAATTCGCAATATCCCGATACATATCATCTCCATAACAAACATTAATGCAAGTCCACAATCAGACATAGGTCATCCATTGCGGACCTAGGTCCTCCATTGCGGACCTAGGGCCAAATCTGCAAATACGGGAGAGACATGGGTAGGAGGTGAAATTGGAGGTGTAATATGGCTATTTGTGCCAATTTCCCGTATATATACCAGCATATAAATATTTCAGTAAAAAATTTAAATTTTAAGAGTAAAACATCTATAAAATATAATATGAATTAAAAGTTAATATCCATTGAGAATTTTTAGTTGAAAATATGTCCCACAATTTAGAGATGACCAATTTAGGCCGGGGACCGATTATACGTTTTGCAAAAATTCAAGGCCTAATTCAGAACTGGTTGCGTGACCGGGATCGAGACCGATTATACATAGTCCCGATCCGATGCCTAAACGTGGAAAACTAACGTCCCAACGTCGGACCAATGTTACAACAATTATGGGGTCATGACTCCCAAATGCAAGCAATTAAGCCACATAATGCACGTAGGCCAAAAGCGTAATCCGACATTTGATAATATGCATAAGAAAATATAAGAGGTGGTTTTCACAAAGGTATTCCCCATTATTTACCAAAAGTTCAATAGTTGACACATAAGTAACCTTTACATGCCTCAATTCCAAAATATGCTAAACACCCAATATACAAACTTATCAGCAGTTAACTATAAGTTCAACTTCTCCAAAACCTTAATTTTATATGATCAAGGCTATCCATTTAAATGCATTTCCCAAGTATAAATATGCTAATAGAAACATTATCAAGGCTTATTAACCTCCATTCCATACTATTATCATAAACCCTAAAATATCCAAAAGTTAGATTCGATACAAAGTTTCCACAAATCAAGTGTATGAAAAAGGAGATGTTTAGGTATTTAAAATTCACATTTTGACATGTTTAAAGTTTTATAAAAGTGGATGAACTCACCTTAGGGCTTTCTAAAAGAAGAAGCCAAACCCTAGAATGGAGGAGAATAGAGATGAGAGGCTAAACCACTTGAGGCTCTCTAGTATCACTTCCTAAAAGTGACAAGGATCACCATTAATGGTTATGAGGTAACATAAATGAAGAAATAGATTCTTGGTGATGAATGCATACCAACCACAGCAGAGAAAATCGCCGCACAACCCTAGAATTCAGATAATCTGATTGAAATTCGCGACCTGTCTAATTTATACCCATTTGGACGTCGACGAGAGTGACACGACGACAGTGACAATACAGTGACATTGTCACTGTCGCGGGGCATAATCGCCCGACTCTCATACCCCGCGGTACAAACGGGGCGAGAGTGACTCGCGATAGTGACCAAGGCACTATCGCTTGACACAATCGCGTGGGATGTACCGAGGCTCATCAATCCCCGATGATTGTGCCTTCGCGATAGTGACACCCTGTCACTATCGCGGGCACTGTCGCGATAAATGCCACACTCCTCAAAATTTAACATTTTCGGCCCATGATGCTAAAATCAAATAAAACTAAACTACTTAATATTGAATCCCAAAGTACGTAAGTCTCAACGCGAAAAAGATAACCAACTATGTTCCCAAATTTTGGGGTGTTACAGAGTTGATGTTTTTCTAGTCCAATAAAGCTAATCACGCCTAAGAACTTAAGAGCTTATTTAATTTCTTATTCGTGATTAAGATCCGGTTGAAGAGCTTGTTTTAACCGGTGTGAATTTAGGGAAAAATAAAGGTCGTTAAAGCTTGTTAACGACTATAATCAACTTAGGTTCGTTCTTTGTGTTTACGCTTTTGGAATCAATGATAGGTGTTACCGTCTTAATTGAAGTCGAACTAATGTTGGGTTTTATTTTTATCGTATTTGATTAGTTTTTAATTGAATGTTTAGTTTAGTTAATCAAATCAAACCCCCCTTTTTGTACTAAAAGTATAGAATTCGAATAATTGTCATGACCAATCCCTGTGGATTCGACCCGACTTACCACTATTACAATCTTTATTGTGATTTTGGACAGTTGGAAATTACATTATTATTATTTGACGGTCTCGACACCCGTCATGATTCAAAATTGTTGTAACACAAGATAAAATTGGCGTAGTTTCCGTTTAATAATCCTATTGTATTTTCATTCATAACCATAACATTTGGCATCAACGATTTTTTGAGAATATGGTCAATTCATAACATCTAATGACAATAAATCATTTGTCATACCATATCGCAACGGTAGGTAACAAGACAAAAAAACTTTTTTAAAATCTTCTAGAAGTTGGAAAGAGACGTGATAGCGAATTAGAAAATTTGTAATGTAAAATCATTACAAACATATTAATGGATGTCCAAGAAGGTCATGTAATATATGTAACACTCCATCTTCTAGAATCTAATAGAAATTAAAGAACTTTAGAGACTAAGGGGGCGTTTGGTTTGCAGAATGTTTTGGATTGAATGAATATGTCAAAGGAATTTGACTTTGATGGAATTGGAATGGAATGTTGTCAGGTTTGACCATACGTTTGGTTGATAGAATTGGAATGAAATATGTTAAACGAATTGATTTTTTCTGTTTGGTTCACAAATTGTAGCTTCGGAATTGGAATGGAATTTTGATAAATAACCAAAATACCCTTTTTAATTATTTTAATTTTTTTAAACATAATTGACTTTAATAAAATAGTCATTAAATACTGAGAGAGAGAGAGGAGAGAGGAGAGAGAGAGAGGGGAGAGAAGAGAGGGTAGAGAGAGGGAGAAGATATAGAGAGAGGAGAGAGGGTAGAGAGAAGGGGAGGATAGAAGAGAGGAGAGAGAGAGAGAAGAGAGGATAGAGAGAGAGAAGAGAGGATAGAGAGGGGAGAGAGAGAGAGGGGAAAGAGGGGAGAACAAGGAGAGAGAGGGAGAAGAGCGAGAGAGAGGAGTGATAGAGAGAGATGAAAGATAGGGAGATGATAGAGAGAGGGAGAGGAGAGAGAGGAGCGAGAGAGGAGACCAAATCTACATTTGATGTGTTTTAATTTTGTTAAGAGGGTATTTTTGTCATTTTCAAAATATTAGATGGAATGGAATTCAATTCCATCACTTTTGTAAAGGAATGACCAAATCTACATTTGAAGGAATTCATGGAATTCAATTCCATTCCATGGGTAACCAAACATCATGATGGAATTTGGTCAATGGATATGGTCATTCCAAATCCATCAGATTCCGGCGGAATCCAGCGAACCAAATGCACCCTAAAAGTGAATATATGTAACACCCCACCTTCTAGAATCAGATAGAAATTATAGAACTTCAAAGACTAAAAGTGCCAATTGTAAAAAGATGAGTTAGAACTTATAAAAATTAAGCGTGATATGTGTAAACATAGGTAGATTTGTTTGAAAGGAGAGAAGGTAGGAACGACTGAAAGGCGAGGTTAACCTCCCCTAAACTAGTGTCAATGGCAAATATTTGTACTATTCACTCAATTAAGAGCAACGACTAAAGTTGAGAGAATGACTAAATATTTTAGAACTGAAAATAGGAAAGAAATAGTAAAGACATAGTGAATTCAGAAACAACGTTTGTTAAAGCACATATTTATTGGATTCAAGATCATAATTATCTGAAGATGGAAATCTGAAGTTAAAGCTGTTAAAGTCGTCTCAGCAAATAGTCTAGGGTCCATTTGTAATAATTAGTCAAAAGTATTTTTACGTATTTTATTTATTAGTCTTTCATTTAGTTAAATAAGTTAGTTGTTTAGATATTTGGGCCAAGCCTTGCTAGCCAAGCCCATTAGGCTATATGGCCTAAATATAAATAGTTTTTGTTTAGTGGTAATTAGGGTTAGAGACATCTTAATTGCAAATTAATCATAGAGAGAATTAGGGTGGTCTTTGGTGGTGTGGCGCCGTAAAGAACAAGAAGAGAGAAAGAGATTGATTTTAGTTTCAAGCTTGTAATCCTTTGAATCCATTGAATATCAATATCAGGTTTGATTTACTGTATTGTTTATGTGATTGCTTGATTGAATGATTGCATATCGGGACACACAATTGGTATCAGAGCACAGTACAGATTGGATTGAATAAGTTTTTGTTCGGTTCTAATTTTCTGTCAAAGATTCATGTTTTTTATTGTGTGATTGTTCTTTCAAGTTGATATTAGTTTGATTGTGTTTGTTTTGCATATTATAGTGATTGGGTATTGTTTGATTTGATATTTGCATTGATTTTGGTTATCAATTTGTTGATTCTTGTGTTCTGGGTTCGTTCTTGGTGTCACTACTGTGTGTTCAATCGATTCCATCATAAAGTTGTTTTTACTGAAATTAATTGGTAGCTATCGTTCTATACGTTTAATCCATCGTGTATGCAAAGTTTGGTTGGTCAATTTAGTGTTTTGATCTGTTTCTGGGCTGATTTTTGAGTTTCTGGGTCGATTCTGTATCAAGAACACTCCGGTCGAACATATCGGTCTTTGTTTCTATCGGTCTAAGTCTACTTCCGGTCGATTACCTTTATCGGTCTATAGCATTCGACCGGGACACTCACTGTCCACTCCGGTCTTTCATATTATCGGTCGAAGCATAGTGTCGGTCGAACAACATCCGGGCTTACCAATATCCGGTCTTACCAAACATCCGGTCTTACCAACATCCGGTCTTACCAAACATCCGGTCTTACCAACATCCGGTCTTACCATTCTATCGGTCAAATCCTCGACCGGACTTTACAAGTTCCCGGTCGAAGGCAATATCAGTCGTTACAATTCCCCGGTCGAACATAATATCGGTCCTTTCACTTACCGGTCTTCACATCTATCCGGTCGAACTCTCTACCGGTCTTTACAAGTCTCCGGTCGACTAAATGCCGGTCTAAAATCGATTTTTGCAAACTGTAATAGGGCATCTAAATGTCAAAAAAATTTCTCTAGGGGCGCTGCCCCTCGACCCCGCAAGGGCGTTGCCACTTGACCCCACCCGCTAACCGGGTAGCGGGACCCCCGTGCTAAGTCTGCGAAGGGGGACAAAGTTCTGTTCGTGATCAGTTTTTTCTGAATTTCATTCTAAGATTTTCAGTATTGTGTGATTTTATCTTGACTTCTAACGATCTCATCCAGTTGATTGTTTCAATATCAGATAAGTTTGATTTCTAATCATATAAGTAAAGATGTCTCGGGAAACTCTTGCTATTGGAACAGATGTGAAACCACCAGTACTCTTCAAGGGGGAGTACGAGCAATGGAAGGACAGATTTTTGGACTTCATTGATCGACATGATTTGGGAGATGAAATCAGAAAATCTCTGAAAGACGGGATCATGACACCTCAAACCAAGGTTCTCACTGTAGCTGGAGAAAATGGTCAAGAAGAAGAGACAGAGTACAAATTACCGATTGGTGAATATTCGGAAGATCAGCTGAAGAGACACAAGGGTGACAAGCTGGCAAGATCATTTATTCTCCAAGGCATACCGAATGAAATATATGTCAAGATTGACAGCTATAACGCTACCGGTAAGCAAATGTGGGATCAATTGGAGAAGATGATGATCGGATCCAAAGTCGGCAGTCAGCTCAAAGTATCTACATGCCTGAATAATTATGAAGAGTTCAAAGCCAAAGCTGGAGAGTCTCTCGAAGCTACTTATGACAGATTTGTCACTTTGCTGAACGAGCTCAGCAAGAACAAGATCAGCAAATCTCACGTGGAGCTGAATGTGAAATTTCTCAGCAATCTTCAGCCTGAATGGAAGAGGTTCACCCGTCAGATGAGACAGTTGAAGGATCTGCATGACATTCCTCTTCATGAAGTTTATGAGATCCTCAAACAGAATGAGGAAGAGGTAGAAGAGATCAAGGCTGAGATGAAAAAGGCTGACAAAGCAGTTGCTGATCCAGTTGCTCTTGTGGTTAAGAAGTCAAAGAAGAAGAAGGTGATAGATTCTGATTCGGAAGAAGCTGATTGTGAGGAAAAGTCTGAAACTGACGATTGTGAAAAACTGATGGAAACGATGCTTATGTTAACCAAGGCTTTCCAAAAGAAGTTCTATAAAAAGCCAAACTCCAATAGTCAGCGATACTCGTCTGGTCCGAACAACTACAAGCATAAAGAGAAAGTTGAAGAAAGGAGATCAGAAGAAATGAAGAAGGATGGAGCTGAAGAGACCAAGAAAGAAGAACCGATTAAGTGCTACAATTGTGGTAGACTCGGTAATTTTGCCAAGGACTGCCGCAAATCAAAAGTCCGAAACTCAGACTATTACAAGAATAAAATGCTTCTAGCCAAGCAACAAGAGGCTGGAAAAGCATTAATGGCCGAGGATGAATACTGGCTCGACCACTCGGATGAAGAATCTGAAGAAGGAGAGAAGGATGAGACATCACATCTGTGCTTGATGGGGAAGAACCAGTCAGAAGCTGAAGCTGATTCGGATGATGGAGATACTGATGAGGTATGTAACTTTACTGAATTTGATTTATTGAACCAAATGAATGCCATGATGTCTAAACTCCAAGAATTAGAGTCGAAACTGAAGCGTGAAAGAGGTGTCATAAATGAGAAAAATCAATCTATACATAAACTTAGTAATGATATTGCTGAGAAAAATGTATTAATTGAAACTTTGCACAAAAATATAGACACCGGCGCTAAAGAAAAGACTATTATTCATAAAGAGTTATCTGAAACTGGTTCAAAGTTTAAAGAATGTGAGTTTAAATCTAGAGAGATTGCTAAAAGGTACTTTTCTACTTCAAAAGAGAATAAATCTTTAATAGAAAAGGTGAATGCTTTGGAAGAAAAATTACATTCTTTGGGACAAACTGAACACACTATTCATTTGAACAAACCTAAAGAGAAACCTGATACTTGGGGACTTGGTTACAAGAACCCACATCATCTCAAAAAGGGTATATCTGAAGTGCCTGCACTTTATGACTTTGGGTTTATGTTGTTGGCTCCTCAACATCAAGAACTCAAACCCTTTTGGACTAGTCTGTCGGAAAAAGATAAAGCCAAGGAATATGATAAAAGAAAGAACACAACTAAAGTTCAACTTCCATTTCGCTATGAGAAGTTGAATAACAGTTATCGTTCTAATAAATCAAAATTTCTTTCAAATGATTATTTTGAAAGTTATTCTGTTAAAGAGTTGGAGGCTAAACCCATTGAAGGTAAGCTTTACGTCCCTCCCCTAGTTTTGGAAAGTAAAATTTCTGAACTTGAGAATACTCTTACAGATGAAAGAATTTTGATGGACTTAGAACAAACTGTATTTTCAACAGTGTTCAAAAATTCTAATTTTCCTAAACTCTCCAAAGCTTTAAATTCGGATGACAGATCTGGTTCACTTAATAATGAGCTTAATTTCTTAAACTCTAAAGGCTTTTTAAATAAGTGTGTTTCTCAGTTTGATTTTTCTTCTAAACTTCCTGATCATTCATCTTGTGTTGTTAATTCCTTTGGATTACCCAGTGTTTTTGACAAAGGTGAAACATCAACGAAAGTTGATAAATCAGTTTCTGTGAAATCTAAGAAAGCAAAAGGTAAGAAACAAAAAGCTCAGCTTTCACAGAAACCGATCCCCACTGGTAAGCCAAAGAAGAAGCATTCTCTTAATTCTCATCATTCTAACTCTAAAGTTTCAAATGTTTCAGATTTGAGAAAGCAAAGGGTTGGAGTTAAGACTGCATGGATACCGAAACAGAAGATAGACGAGAAAGCTAAATCTAGTTCTAGTTTTATTTTGAATAAAAAGACTTCTAGTAAAGATGATTTGAGTGTGAATGTTGCTACTTTTAAAAATAATCTTGTTGATTCTCGCAAGAAATATTCTATAAAGCAATTATTTCAGTTAGCTCCATCTAGTACTAAAAAGTTTTTAAATTATGGTGAATGTGATTATGCTTCTCGTAGATATTCTGATGTTTGGTATGGTTCATATAATGTTTCATATTATCATTATCATACGTCTTATCATGCTTCTGGTTTTCAAAGAAAAAGTGGACCCAAATTTAAATGGGTGCCAAAACCAAGTACTAACAGTGGAGGTCCCATTTTTAAATGGGTTCCTAAACCTCTTCTTTCTTGATTTGTTTTGTGCAGACCCGTCATATGTGGTATTTGGATAGTGGGTGTTCCAAACATATGACCGGTCAGAAGAATATGTTGTCTAATTATAAGGACAAATACTGCGGCACAGTTCGTTTCGGAAATGATCAGTTTTCACCTATTCTGGGATATGGTGATGTTGTACATGAAAATCTTACGATCAAGAAGGTGAGTTACGTTGAAGGCTTAGGGCACAACCTATTCAGCATTGGCCAGTTCTGCGACAAAGATTTAGAGGTTAATTTCAAGGCCAAGACATGTTCAATACGCACTGAAGAAGAAAAAGAACTCCTGGTCGGATCTCGCAAGTCAAACCTCTACACCATCAATTTGTCAAAGGTCCAGGATGACAATCAGGTCTGCCTACTATCAAAGGCCTCGATGCAACAAAGCTGGTTATGGCATCGACGGCTTTCTCACCTCAACTTTCGGTACATCAACAAGCTGGTCAGTGGTAAGCTAGTGAAAGGTCTTCCAGAGCTGAAGTATGAGAAAGAACATCTATGTACAGCGTGTGAAAAAGGAAAAATGAAGAGAGCCCCACACAAACCAAAGCCTGAACCTAGTACCAACTCTCCATTAGAGTTGTTGCATATGGATCTATGCGGTCCTATGCGAACGCAAAGCTTAGGAGGAAAGAAGTATGTGTTGGTTATTGTGGATGACTATACGGATACACTTGGGTTAAGTTTCTACGGTCTAAAGATGAGACTCCCGATGTTCTCATTTCGTTTCTAAAGACAACTCAAGTCAATCTGCAAAAACAAGTCAAGATTCTCAGGACTGACAACGGCACAGAGTTCAAGAACAAGACAGTCGAAGAATATCTCGAATCAGTCGGGATATCACATCAGTACTCTGCTGCTCGCACACCTCAACAGAACGGCGTCGTCGAAAGGCGAAATCGTACACTTGTCGAGGTCGCTCGGACGATGCTCAGTCAATCTGAATTACCTTTATTTTTATGGGCTGAAGCTGTATCGACTGCGTGTCACACTCAGAATCGCTCCATGATACACCGCCGATTTAAGAAGACTCCGTATGCGTTGATCAACAATCGCACACCAACCATTAAATATTTTCATGTTTTTGGTTGTACGTGTTATGTTCTAAATGACCGAGAGAATCTGAACAAGTTCAGTGCTAAGGCGGATGAAGGCATCTTTGTTGGTTATTCCTCTACATCGTCTGCATATCGTGTTTATTTAAAGAAGTCGAAGACAGTGATCGAGAGCGTCAATGTTACATTCGATGAGGAAATGGCTTCTGAGCACATCAGTTCAGAACCCGTCATTACCGGAGTATTAGCTTCTGGACCAACCAGTCCAGGACCTGCACCTCAAGAGAACAAATCAGATGGCGCTTCGTCGTCTACTTCTAATTTATCTGATTTGGATTTATTATTTGAACTGTTCTATGATGAATTTCTTGGTTCTAAATTGCCTAACTCTGTTGTGGTTGACAGGATAGAAGACTCGATGACTACTCATCCGACCACTTCCGATATCTCTACTGAATTCGGTTTCCCTATTCAGCAAGAAGTTCCAGTTCAAAGGCCTACTCCGACAGTTGAAGTTGTGACCAACACTGATGAGACAGAAGTAGCTGACTCTGTAGGATGTATTGTTAGGACTGATCAACAGATTGACCAAGCTGTACCTACTGCTACTTCTGCAACGACTACTTCAACTGAAGCCCCCGTTAATTCTGAACCATCTGAAGGAGATACCAGTGGATTCCTAGATGCGGACAATGATCAACATGCATCTAATCCACTCCCTCATGAACATAAGTGGACCAAAGAGCACCCGATACATCAAATTATTGGAGATCCTTCTGCACCGGTGCAAACTAGGTCTGCAACATCAAATCTATGTATGTATGAATCTTTTCTGAGCAAGATCGAGCCTACACGCGTATCTAAGGCCCTTGCCGATTCAGATTGGGTAATTGCGATGCAAGATGAGCTGAATCAATTTGAAGCACTGAAAGTCTAGAGACTCGTACCCAAACCACAAGGTAAAACCATCATTGGTACGAAATGGGTGTTCAAAAACAAGAAAGATGAAGATGGCACCGTTATCCAAAACAAAGCACGACTTGTCGCCAAGGGATATAGGCAAGAGGAAGGAATAGACTACGATGAGACTTATGCTCCAGTGGCACGTATAGAGGCAATTCGGATGTTCTTAGCCTACGCAGCCCACAAGAACTTCACCGTCTATCAAATGGACGTGAAGACAACTTTTCTGAATGGAGTACTCAAGGAAGAAGTCTACGTCTCACAGCCAGAAGGGTTTGTAAATCCAGAAAAGCCGAACCATGTCTACATCTTGGATAAATCTCTTTATGGACTGAAACAAGCTCCTCGCGCCTGGTATGATATTCTATCTCAATTCTTGGTTAAGTCGGGTTTCACAAAAGGTACGGTTGATACCACTCTTTTTATTAAAAAGGATAAAGGCGATATCATTCTAATTCAAATATATGTGGATGATATTATTTTTGGTTCTACAAATCCTAAGTACTGTAAGAACTTTGCAAACCTCATGGTGTCTCGTTTTCAAATGAGCATGATGGGAGAGATGAATTTCTTTCTCGGATTGCATGTCAAACAATTTTCAACGGGGATCTTTATCAATCAATCTAAATACATTCTGGATATTCTTCGGAAGTTCAAAATGGAAGATTGTAAACCGATTGGTACCCCAATGGCACCTGGTACTAAGATTGGCACCGATCTTTCGGGAAAGGCTGTTGATGTTAGGACTTATAGAGGGATGATAGGTTCCTTAATGTATCTCACTTCAAGTAGGCCAGATATAATGTTGTCTACATGCTTATGTGCTAGATATCAGGCCAATCCTAAAGAATCCCATTTGTCTGCTGTAAAGCGGATTTTCAGATATCTGAAGGGGACTGCAGATCTTGGTCTGTGGTATCCTAAGGATACAAGCTTTGAACTAACATCTTATTCAGACGCAGATCATGCTGGTTGCATGTTAGACAGGAAAAGCACCTCGGGTCATATACAATTCCTCGGAGATAAACTTGTCAGTTGGGCTTCGAAGAAGCAATTATGTGTCTCCACATCAACGGCCGAAGCGGAATATGTAGCTGCTGCTAGCTGCTGTTCTCAGGTCTTGTGGATGAGAACACAACTGCGAGACTATGGATTTCATTTCAATAGAATCCCGATCTATTGTGATTCGAAGAGCGCTATTGCGATTACCGCTAACCCTGTTCAACATACTAAGACCAAACACATAGATGTCCGGTATCATTTTATAAAAGATAATGTAGAAAAGGGCACAATTGAACTTTACTTTGTAAAAACCGATTATCAGCTTGCAGATTTGTTTACCAAACCTTTAGACGAAAAGAGATTTAATTTTCTTGTCTCAAGACTTGGTATGCTAAATCTTAAGACCTAATCGGTGGTTACCTATTAAAGTTTCTTATTGTATTTCTTTATCATTTCTTTATTATTATTTCCGCATGATACCTGCTCTTTAATAGTTTGTTCATGATCTCAGGGGGAGTGTGAAAAGTATCTTATAGATGATCAATGTTAGTTTGAGGGGGAGCAATTATGAATGCATTATACTTACTGATCAATGTGTTAGTAGTGCATAATTTTAGGGGGAGCGATCAAGTCAAAGGAGTATGGCGATGACTTCTGATTATTTCTGATCAGAACTCGTACATCAATTGTTTTACTGCTTTATGTCATTTCAATTTCAGTGAATAAAGTTACTTTGACTAGACTTTTAGACTTTTGTAGGTTGAGAAATGCTTCAAAGATCATATCTATATGACTTTAAGCTTGACTTCGTGAGATGTAAGACTGTACTCACAAGGTATAATTCTTAATCTTCATCTCCTCCATGGTTGAAAGAAGGACAACTTTCAATCAGAAGAAAACATGTTCTTAATTGTTCAAACCACTTTCCAATTCTCAAAAAGATTTCTTGATTTGGAAGTGTGATTTTAAATGTTTTCTGCTTCATCATTGAGCCTTAACTGATAAAGTCAAATCACCAGAGCATCTTATGCTTCATAGGAAAACATGGGATCAGTGTGCTAGGACTTAAGTGAACTTCTATGGATTCACGTTAACCAGTGTTTCCTACCCAAGAAGTTAATCCTGTAGTGAAAGAATGTGAGGAGTCCAACAAGAAATGAGTGTGGAATGTGTGATGAGAGAATATGTCAAAAGAGAGTTTGGTTAGCTGTGAGATTAAAGATTAAAAGAAAGAGGGTGAAAGATCAGAGTAAAAGAATATCAAACTCTGCACCAACTACTTTCTGAGCCGGGCAGCCACATTTCTAATGCTTCACATCTCTTTGGTGAACATTATTGAAACATGCAACTAGCCCATGCCAACTCTTGACATTACCCCACCATCTACTCATTTTCTTCTCAACAAGAAAATGTTTCATTTTCAAAGGGGACGCAACACATATGCTCTTTGTTTTTCATTTGGAAAATCTGGATATTGAAAAGAAGGAAGTCTGCCCCACCTTCACACTTCACTAATGCACATTGAGTCTGTGTTTAACTACTTGTCTCAGTGGTTTACACTTATTTAAGCCTTCTAAGCAAACATCATCTGCTTAATTTATTCTACCACTTGCATGAACACACAAAGAATTTGTTTCTTTGTCATAACGTTCATAGAAATTGCCTTTGTGGTGTTTCGATGATTGAATGGAAGCCCTGGGGGAGTGAACATCATAAAAGCTCCTTTATATTGTGTATTCGTTACACACAGTGACTTTGTGTTACTAACAGGCAATTTTAACTGATTCATTTGTTGATTCAGGTATTACACTTCATTTTCTAAATTGTCTAGATTTGCAAAGATCTGGATGAACATCTTAATGAATTGACGGATAATCAGTAGTTCTGTTTGCAAGATCGGTGGTGGAAGAAATTTCTTGAAGACACGTTTTGCTGAACTCTTTTCATCAAAAAGGGGGAGAAGCGTCAATCAAGAAATGAAAGTACTCTGAAGATATGATGATATGAAGAAATTTTCCTTGAAGAAGCTTTACTGGAGATAATTTCTTTCCAAGAGATATTCTCATCGATTGGGGAGATTGCTACATTCTGAAGACAAAGAGGAAGATTACATTTTCTGAGCTTAAAGAATGATCTTGATCCAAAGGGGGAGATTGTTAAAGCACATATTTATTGGATTCAAGATCATAATTATCTGAAGATGGAAATCTGAAGTTAAAGCTGTTAAAGTCGTCTCAGCAAATAGTCTAGGGTCCATTTGTAATAATTAGTCAAAAGTATTTTTACGTATTTTATTTATTAGTCTTTCATTTAGTTAAATAAGTTAGTTGTTTAGATATTTGGGCCAAGCCTTGCTAGCCAAGCCCATTAGGCTATATGGCCTAAATATAAATAGTTTTTGTTTAGTGGTAATTAGGGTTAGAGACATCTTAATTGCAAATTAATCATAGAGAGAATTAGGGTGGTCTTTGGTGGTGTGGCGCCGTAAAGAACAAGAAGAGAGAAAGAGATTGATTTTAGTTTCAAGCTTGTAATCCTTTGAATCCATTGAATATCAATATCAGGTTTGATTTACTGTATTGTTTATGTGATTGCTTGATTGAATGATTGCATATCGGGACACACAACGTTCACAATTTCAATGTAAGTATTCAATTTAGGTTTTATGTTTGATCATTGTGTCTAGAAATAATCAAGTTTTCGAACAACTAGCCTTAATTATAGCATCAAATTAGTGGGTAGAAAGAAATAAATGTTAAAATTATGGGGTTTTATCTATTTTATATGATTTAGTTGGTTAATCCTGAATTTGTGCATGAAGTGATGTTAAATATGTTGTTTTAGTGAAAAAAATATATAGTTAACCATGTTGCCAGTGAACCTAAGCAAGAAGAATCGGTAAAACTGGGTCATAGTAGAGTTTAGTTGGATTTCAGTTCACTGAGTTCGATGAACAACAGTTATGTTGAGCATACAGGAGCGAACATGAGGTTGCCAGTATGGCTGTATTTAGTCCTCAAGAAAACATGGCCAATCTACGACCCTAGGTCTCAAGCATAAGCTCGCATGAAGGATCATAACGCTTACTAGGTCACTATCAAGCGATGCAAGATCAAGTCAAAGCGATGTGGTTATAATTGATATCTTAAAAGAAATAATTTCATGTGTTCGAAATAATTAATATCTTAAAAGAAAAAGAAAAAAACACATTAAAGCAACTACAAGTACACATTGCAAGAAAAAACACTAATAACACTTCAATTATACAAACATACTTTATCAGAATGTTCTTATGTCTATGGTAATGCTCAAAACCTCCGATCAATTTAAACAACAATACAAATAATCAGTTCCCAATTACTTCAAACTTATAAAAAACTCATGATTCTAAATCATAATAATGTCACAACTCCATCCCCAAACAAATAAAAAGACCAAAAACGTCTACATACACTGTATTTCATGTAACTATAAGTACTGAACAAGACACAAGATCAACCAATGTAAATATTTTGTCGGTAAATTATTTCACGTGACCCTATGCATTTAACTTTTTCTCCAAATAAAAACCCATCAAAAAAGATTCCAAGAATTTACATCAAATTTCCAATTATGTAACGTCCCTCATTGACATGATGTCTCATTTGTCTCCTGTCTTTAATTCCTTATACTATTGTACTCACTTTCAAAGAAACAAATATATATATATATATAGGGAAATTGGCATAAATAGCCATATTACACCTACAATTTCATCTCCTAGCCATGTCTCTCCCATATTTGCAGATTTGGCCTTAGGTCCGCAATGGGGGACAGCTAAAAGTCAAAAAAAGTCACGGATTGCGGCAGGTCCGTAATGGGTCGGGTCACCCAGGTCCGTAATTCGCAATATCCCGACACATGTCATCTCCATAACAAACATTAATGCAAGTCCACAATCAGACATAGGTCATCCATTGCGGACCTATGTCCTCTATTGCGGACCTAGGGCCAAATCTGCAAATACGGGAGAGACATGGCTAGGAGGTGAAATTGGAGGTGTAATATGGCTATTTGTGCCAATTTCCCGTATATATACCATCATATAAATATTTCGGTAAAAAATTTAAATTTTAAGAGTAAAACATCTATAAAATATAATATGAATTAAAAGTTAATATCCGTTGAGAATTTTTAGTTGAAAATATGTCCCATACTTTAGAGATGACCAATTTGGGCCGAGGACCGATTATACGTTTTGCGAAAATTCAAGGCCTAGTTCAGAACTGGTTGCGTGACCGGGATCGAGACCGATTATACATAGTCCCGATCCGATGCCTAAACGTGCCTCGACGTGGAAAACTAACGTCCCAACGTCGGACCAATGTTACAACAATTATGGGGTCATGACTCCCAAATGCAAGCAATTAAGCCACATAATGCACGTAGGCCAAAAGCGTAATCCGACATTTGATAATATGCATAAGACAATATAAGAGGTGGTTTTCACAAAAGTATTCCCCATTGTTTACCAAAAGGTCAATAGTTGACACATAAGTAACCTTTACATGCCTCAATTCCAAAATATGCTAAACACCCAATAGACAAACTTATCAGCAGTTAACTATAAGTTCATCTTCTCCAAAACCTTAATTTAATATGATCAAGGCTATCCATTTAAATGCATTTCCCAAGTATAAATATGCTAATAGAAACATTATCAAGGCTTATTAACCTCCATTCCATACGATTATCATAAACCCTAAAATCTCCAAAAGTTAGATTCGATACAAAGTTTCCACAAATCAAGTGTATGAAAAAGGAGATGTTTAGGTATTTAAAATTCACATTTTGACATGTTTAAAGGTTTATAAAAGTGGATGAACTCACCTTAGGGCTTTCTAAAAGAAGAAGCCAAACCCTAGAATGGAGGAGAATAGAGATGAGAGGCTAAACCACTTGAGGCTCTCTAGTATCACTTCCTAAAAGTGACAAGAATCACCATTAATGGTTATGAGGTAACATAAATGAAGAAATAGATTCTTGGTGATGAATGCATACCAACCACAGCAGAGAAAATCACCCCACAACCCTAGAAATCAGATAATCTGATTGAAATTCACGACCTGTCTAATTTATACCCATCTGGACGTCGGCGAGAGTGACACGGCGACAGTGACATTGTCACTGTCGCGGGGCATAATCGCCCGACTCTCATACCCCGCGGTACAAACGGGACGAGAGTGACTCGCGATAGCGACCAAGGCACTATCGCCTGACACAATCGCGTGGGATGTACTGAGGCTCATCAATCCCCGACGTTTGTGCCTTCGCGATAGTGACACCCTGTCATGATTCAAAATTGTTGTAACACGAGACAAAATTGGCGTAGTTTCCGTTTAATAATCCTATTGTATTTTCATTCATAACCATAACATTGGGCATCAACGATTTTTTGAGAATATGGTCAAGTCATAACATCTAATGACAATAAATCACTTGTCATACCATATCGCAACGGTAGGTAACAAGACAAAAAAACTTTTTTAAAATCTTCTAGAAGTTGGAAGGAGACGTGATAGTGGATCAGAAAATTTGTAATGTAAAATCATTACAAACATATTAATGGATGTCTAAGAAGGTCACGGAATATATGTAACACTCCATCTTCTAGAATCTAATAGAAATTAAAGAACTTTAGAGACTAAGGGGGCGTTTGGTCTGCAGAATATTTTTGGATGGAATGAAATCTGTCAAAGGAATTTGACTTTGATGGAATTGGAATGAAATGTTGTCAGGTTTGACCATCTGTTTGGTTGACAGAATTGGAATGGAATCTGTTAAACGAATTGATTTTTTCTGTTTGGTTCACAAATTGTAGCTTCGGAATTGGAATGGAATTTTGATAAATAACCAAAATACCCTTTTTAATTATTTTAATTTTTTTAAACATAATTGACTTTAATAAAATAGTCATTAAATGCTGAGAGAGAGATGAGAGAGAGAGTGAGATATGGAGAGAGAGAGAGGAGAGAGAGGGGAGAGGAGAGAGGGTAGAGAGAAGGAGAGGTTAGAGAGAGAGGGAGAGGATAGAGATAGAGGGAGAGGAGAGAGGGGAGAGCAAGGAGAGAGAGGGAGAGAAAAGAGAGGGAGTGGAGAGACAGGAGTGAGAGAGAGAGGAAAGATAGGTAGAGGATAGAGAGAGGAAAGAGAGAGGGAGAGGAGAGAGAGGAGCGAGAGAGAAGACCAAATCCACATTTGATGGGTTTTAATTTTGTTAAATGAGTATTTTTGTCATTTTCAAAATATTGGATGGAATGGAATTCAATTCCATCACTTTTGTAAAGGAATGACCAAATCTACATTTGAAGGAATTCATGGAATTCAATTCCATTCCATGGGTAACCAAACATCATGATGGAATTTGGTCAACGGATATGGTCATTCAAATTCCATCAGATTCCGGCGGAATCCAGCGAACCAAATGCACCCTAAAAGTGAATATATGTAACACCCCACCTTCTAGAATCATATAGAAATTATAGAACTCCAAAGACTAAAAGTGCCAATTGTAAAAAGATGAGTTAAAACTTATAAAACTTAAGCGTGATATGTGTAAACATAGGTAGATTTCTTTGAAAGGAGAGAAGGTGGGAACGATTGAAAGGCGAGGTTAACCTCCCCCTAAACTAGTGTCAATGACAAATATTTGTACTATTCACTCAATTAAGAGCAACGACTAAAGTTGAGAGAATGACTAAATATTTTAGAACTGAAAATAGGAAAGAAATAGTAAAGACATAGTGAATTCAGAAACAACGTTCACAATTTCAATGTAAGTATTCAATTTAGGTTTTATGTTTGATCATTGTGTCTAGAAATAATCAAGTTTTCGAACAACTAGCCTTAATTATAGCATCAAATTAGTGGGTAGAAAGAAATAAATGTTAAAATTATGGGGTTTTATATATTTTATCTGATTTAGTAGGTTAATCCTGAATTTGTGCATGAAGTGATGTTAAATATGTTGTTTTAGTGAATAAAAATATATAGTTAACCATGTTGCCAGTGAACCTAAGCAAGAAGAATTGGTAAAACTAGGTCATAGTAGAGTTTAGATGGATTTCAGTTCACTGAGTTCGATGAACAACAGTTATGTTGAGCATACACGAGCGAACATGAGGTTGCCAGTATGGCAGTATTTAGTCCTCAAGACAACATGGTCAGTCTACGACCAGGGGCGAATCTAGCTAGTAAGATATGAGGGGATGGGCCCCCATTAAAATATAAAAAAACAAATTTTTTTAGGTTCAAAACAAATTTTTTAACTGTCTACCCTAGTTTTCCCCTAGTAAATTTTTGTCCGGGCCCCCAGAAAACAAAAAAACAAAAGAAGTGCCTCGAGATCAACCAAAAAACGGAAAAATACTTCTCGAAATCAACCAAAAAAAACCTAAAAAGACCTTCGAAATCGACAAAAAGAACTTAAAAATCCATTGAAATCAACCAAAAAACTTTAAAAATCTCTTGAAAAAGTGAAATTATGCTAAAAACATATCGGCTGACTTCATGGTGGCCTTTAATCTGCCTTAAAAGGTGCTCCCACCAGGAAAAAATCCTGGATCCGCCACTGTCTACGACCTTAGGTCTCAAGCATAAGCTCGCATGAAGGATCATAACGCTTACTAGGTCACTATCAAGCGATGCAAGATCAAGTCAAAGCGATGTGGTTATAATTGTTGATATCTTAAAAGAAATACTTTCATGTGTTCGAAATAATTGATATCTTAAAAGAAGAAAAAAACACATTGAAGCAACTACAAGTACGCATTACAAGAAAAACACTAAGGGGTTGTTTGTTTGTTTTTTTAAATCTCTTAATGTCTCTTAAGTCTGAATTGTTCGGAAATTTTTACACACCACCTCTTATTAATCATAACTAAATTAAGACTTCAGACTTTAGACCTCTTAAAAAAATAAACAACACCTAACACTTCAATTATATAAATATACTTTATCAGAATGTTCTTATGTCTATGGTAATGCTCAAAACCTCCGATCAATTTAAACAACAATACAAATAATCAGTTCCCAATTACTTAAAACATATACAAAAAACCCATGATTCTAAATCATAATAATGTCACAACTCCATCCCCAAACAAATAAAAAGACTAAAACCGTCTACATACACTGTATTTCATGTAACTATAAGTACTGAACAAGACTAAGATCAACCAATATAAATATTTTGTTCGGTAAATTATTTCACGTGACCCTATGCATTTAACTTTTTCTCCAAATAAAAAACCATCAAAAAAGATTCCAATAATTTACATCAAATTTCCAATTATGTAACGTCCCTCATTGACATGATGTCTCATTTGTCTCCTGTCTTTAATTCCTTATACTATTGTACTCACTTTCAAAGAAACAAATATATATATATAGGGAAATTGGCATAAATAGTCATATTACACCTCCAATTTCACCTCCTAGCCATGTCTCTCCCATATTTGCAGATTTGGCCCTAGGTCCGCAATGGAGGACAGCTAAAAGTCAAAAAAAGTCACGGATTGCGGTAGGTCCGCAATGGGTCGGGTCACCCAGGTCCGCAATCCGCAATATCCCGACACATGTCATCTCCATAACAAACATTAATGCAAGTCCACAATTAGACCTAGGTCCTCCATTGCGGACCTAGGGCCAAATCTGCAAATACGGGAGATACATGGCTATGAGGTGAAATTGGAGGTGTAATATGGCTATTTGTGTCAATTTCCCATATATATACCATCATATAAATATTTCGGTAAAAAATTTAAATTTTAAGAGTTAAACATCTATAAAATATAATATGAATTAAAAGTTAATATCCGTTGAGAATTTTTAGTTGAAAATATGTCCCACAATTTAGAACTGTTGCGTGATCGGGACCGAGGCCGATTATACATAGTCTCGACTTTTAAAAAAGATTAAGTTTTTATAATTTATATAACAAGTTTTCAAACTTTTTAAAAGATTAAGGGGTTGTTTGTTTTTTAAAAAAAATCTCTTAATGGCTCTTAAGTCTGAATCTTTCAGACCTTTTTACACACCACCTCTAATTAATCATAACTAAAATAAGACTTCAGACTTTAGACCTCTTAAAAAACAAACGACACCTAAGCTTTTTTTTAAAGTTTTTAACGTTAATTTTGAAGCCTTTTTAAAGGGTTTCAAGATTTTATCTACTGCAACTTATTATTTAATATGTATTTTAATACTAAATATTAAATTCGTAATTATAAAAACATGTATAATATTTTTATGTAAAAAAAAATATTTTTAAAAGTATTTGAAGTTTGAAGATTTGAAAGTACGAAAAGGTTTGAAGATTTGAAGTGTTGAGTATTGAAGACCAACTTTTATTACTTACGATTTATGAATTACACAATAATCATTGAAAAATGTAAACTGAATGCCAAAACATACTAGAACGTATTTTAAATCGTATTTGAATAGCCCAAGAAGATAATTTAAAGTGTATTTGAATAGCATATTGTTAAAAAAATATTCTTCAAACAAGATTTTGTTTGTTATAATTTTATTTTTGAAAAAAAAACTTGGCCCAAACTTGGTCCAAGACAGGACCGATTCTAAGGACTGGGCTTTGTACATGGAGAATGAGTCGATTTTTTTCGAGATCGGGACCCAAACTGATGGGACTGGTACCAGAGGAGAATTTCGGCCCGAGCCGATTTGTGTCCAGCCTGGAATGGTTTTTGGCCATCTCTATCACACACAGGTGTATTGGGCTTCATGCCTGTTACATAAATCCAAAGCGCTGGTTGTGAAGTTCTAATCAAATGTATTTTAAGTATTAGACTATTTTTTTAATTGTTCTTTTATTATAAAGTACTAGTGTTGGACCCGTGCATTGCACGGAATGATAAATTTTTTGTTGGAATATTGAACCGAGTTAAAATGAAACGTAATTTCTCTGTTAACAATTAATGAAATACAATGTGAAAAAAAATGTATTTTCATAAGTGGTTAGCTTGCATATATTCTTAATCGTTTGTTGTTATGAGTTTGTGCAATAATATTGGTAATAGTTTTGTATTATATTATTTAAAACTCAAACGACATGTCTCACAACATGTTTATCTGACTATTGACTTCAAGACCTCATAGTATTAGTCGATAAAAATAAAGATATGTATATATATCTTATTCACCTACTTCGAAAAATATGATTGTGGGTTTTGAAAAATATAAACAAATCCTCAGTAAATAAAATAAAATATAAAAAAGTAGTTTTTCAAATAAACAAAAATATAGTGGAATACCTTTTGTTCAGTTGCAGTTCCGCCATTGACACCCGACCGTTCGTCTTCTTTTTGTACTCGGATGATACATAGAGAAGCTATATATATTTATAGTGAATGTAGAAAATATTTTAAAATATTTTATTTTCATTTTCGATTTTACATTTAAATGTAAATATATTAAAAATATGGAAGAATATTTTTATATCTACATCGTTTCTATTTTATTTTCTTTACACTTGGTTAATTTGGAAAGTATTGCGTAATATTTTTATTTTAAAGAATACGATAATTTATTAGTGTATTGTAACACCCCGAGTTTCGAGAGGTATCAATTCAAGTTAATACAGAAACCGGTATATTAAGGAAAAATAATGTTAATCTTAAATCACAATCAATCAAGCTAATTACTCAAGATTTAATCAATATGCTCAAGAACTAGAGAGAGAAAGTAGATCTTGAATATCACACTCTAGACTATTACAATATGCATAAGCTAGTTCGTTATTACATGATTACTAGACAAACCTATTTATACCATACAACAAATACAAAGCCTTAATTTCTATATTAAATCTTGGATACAATATTTAGACTTAACAATCTCCCCCTTTGTATTCAAGATTTAATAAAAATTTGATGCAGATCTTTAGCTCTTGATTCTTCATCTTTCATCTCTTGAAGCTTTCACAAACTTTGCTCTTTTGCAGCTTTTGAAGAATCTTGGAAATTCTTCTTAATCTTTGAAGCTTTGGAAAGTCAACATGTCTTGAACAGAAACGAAAAACTTGAAACTTCTTCGAAACTTGAAACTTTAACTCTGAAAAATCTTTCGACTTTGATCAAACTTGTATCTTCATCACTTTGATCTCTGAACCATCTTTGGAAGAACAAACTTTCACGAAACTTGAAATTCTTTATCAGAAACTTTTGACTTTGAATTTCTTTATCAGACTTGAACTTTAAATCAGCGGAAGCAAATTGAAATTCTGACTTGAACTTCGAACTTTGACAAAACTCTTCATCTTTGAAATTGATCTTTGTATAATTCTCCCCCTTTTTGATGATGTGAGCATCATTATCATCAAAATATCATCAATTTCAGCATAGGCTTTGATTTCCCCCTTTTTGATCAACTAACAATCTCCCCTATGACAGATGTTGTACTTTGATCTGAAGAGCCGAATCATGAACTGTATATATCCGAATCTTTGCAAATTCAGACATAATAAGTGTGTAACCCTGATTCAACAAATGAAACAGTTAGAAGTGTCTGTCAGTAACACAAAGTTACTGTGTACAACAGATGTACAATGTAAGGAGTTGGTTTGATGATGACTCCCCAGGACTTCCATTCAATCATTGAAAAACACAAGGTTTATCTATGAATGTTTTGACAGAAAAACAGATTTTCTGTGTGCTCGTGCTTGTGTTTTGAAAGAATTAGCACAATGATTGTGTTTCATAAGGCTCAAAGTATGTAAATCACTGAGACAACAATGATAATACATGGACTCAATGTGCATGAGAAAGGGTCGAAGGTGGGGCAACTTTCCTTCTTTTTCAATATCAGTATCTTCCAAGTGAAGATCCGATAGATTATGTGATGCTTCCCCAGAAAATGTGAAACATTCTCTTTTTAAGAAAAGAATGAGTAGCTGTGGGGTTGTATACAAGAGATGGCATGGGCTATTTGCCTATTTCAATGATGGTCACCAAAGAAATGTGAACCAATCAGTAATGTGGCTGCCCGGCTCAGAAAGATGTTTGGTTCAGAGTTCTGATATTTTTTTGACTCTGTTCTCACACCCTCTTTCTTTTCAACATATAAGCTCACATCTAACCAATCTCTCATTTCCATTTTACCTCTGCTCATTCCCACACTCAATTCTTTTAGACCCCTCTCCCCTCAATCACTCAAAGGATTTCTTCCGGGGCAGGAAACACTGGTTATCGTGAATCCATGGAAGATCTATTAAGAACTCAAACTGAATCCCATGTTCCTAAAAGTATATGCTGGTCAATGATTTTCTTGAAATGAAGCACAAGAAATCATATGTCAGTGTATGTATGCTCATTGAAAAATATGAATGAAATTTGAGCATTTGATCTTTGAAGATTTCTCAAAACAAGGATATTGAATGAATGAATATGAATTCAAGAGAATTGTTTTGAGAATCTGACAATGAATCAATCAGATCAAATCAAATTTGGTTAGGGTATCAAAGAATTGGATATTTTGTTTATATGAACAAATATAAACAATTTATCAATAAAAGCACAAATATGAAAAAGATGAATGATACTCAACAATTTTGAACTTCAAACGGGGGTATTACCATCGAAAAATTGGTTCGAATTTGAGACATGGTAATAACAATTTCAAATAAAATACTGAACCGGTGTGTGTGAATACTTAACAGTATATGGACAAGATAATACACAAGTATTGATCTTTGGAAACACACGGTCAATTAAACATTAAAGCGCAAAAATTGAAAAACATTTAAAAATCACACTTTTAAATTCATGAAATCATTTGAGAATAAGAAGTGGTTTGAACATTTTAGAAAATTGTTTTTCATGTTCGAAAGTTGTTCTTCTTTCAAACAATCCGAGATCTAGAATCAGAAGATTTTTACCTTTTCGGCTCCCCCTCAAAACATGATATAAAGATTTAATCTTTTAAGCTCCCCCTGGATATTAGCACAATATCCATCTTTGATCATTGATGAACGGGTCCTGATCTGTCATGTGATCAGAAGCCACTTTATTCATATTATTTATTCAAAAAATAAAAGACAGAAAGCAGTAAAACGGTTTTCTAGAATGAGTTCTGATCTGAAATAATCAGAAGTCATCACCTTTACTCCCCCTTAAATTAAGCATCTGAAATATGTCAGTTAAAACAGGATAGAGATCAAACACTCCATTTGAATTGTTAGACCATCAATATCAGAAAAATCTGGCAAGGAAAAAGTATAGGATAGAGATCAGATCAATTCTCTTGGGATGAGGACCATCAATATCCATCGGATGCAAGCATACATGAGTAAGGTCTTTTTGATCGATGAGGTACGGGTCCTAAGCTGTTGTGCTTAGAAGCCATTTTCTTGACATTGAGGTGTGGGTCTTGAACTATAGTATTCAAGAGCCATTTTGACATTGAAGTCCGGGTCTTGAGCTGATTTACTCAAGAGCCATTTTGTTTCTTACTCCCCCTTGGAGTGAGGTGCCTGCAACACAGATTCAGGTTTCGGTTTTGGTACCCACTGGTATTTGGGTCCAGAAATGTTAGTTGCAATGCGTGTGGGGGTTATGGAGTAAGAACCATACCAGTAATGATCATTTGTTTTATGAAAATGATCATGTGTACAACAAATAGAACAATAAAATTTCTTACCATTAGGTGCTTTGTTCTTCTTTGCTTTGTGTACATGTACACATGATTTCTTCTCTTTCAGCTCATCAGTCTTATCATCTTTGACTGATTTCTTCATCCAGACCAGTTTCTCGTTCTTGAAACTTTTTCTTGGATAAGTATCTGAACCATCTAAAAATTCATCATAGAAAAGGTTAGTGCGACGAATTTGATTAAAGGATTTAACTGGCCTATTTGAAGAGGTGAATTTCTGATTTGAACTTGAAACAGATTTTTCAAGTTCTTTTATCTTTGACGCAAAGATATCTCTTTCTTTCTCAAGCAGATCAATCTTTGTCTTAAATTCAGACTTCGTCTTTTGCTCTTTCAGCGCAGCTGTAGACAGTTCAGACAATTTGGAAGTCAGTTTCTTGATTTCATTCTCAAAAATTAACCTTTCTTCTTCAAACCCTTTTTCTGACTCATTTCTCTGGCCAGATAATTCTTTAAAGAATCCTACATTTTTCTTTTCTATGGCCTTCTTTTCCTGAGCAAATTTCTCTCTTTCCAATATCAGTACTTTCTCAAAATATGAGATTTGTTGAGAAAGCTTAAGGCATTTAATCTCCACTGACTTCTTTTCTTCATAACTCTTCTTTGAGAAATCTGAGAACTTCTTTGAAAAAATTTTCTTTTCATTTTCAAGATCAGCTTTATTTGCATCAAGCTGTTTTTCCAAATCAGATAAATTCTTTCTCAGCTCAATGTTCTCAGATTCCAATCTCTTTATCTTCTCTTCATTCTGCCCAACACTGATATTCTTTAAGGTACTGAGTTCTTCTTTCAGTCTGTTGCTTTCTTCATAATGCTCTTTTGACTTTTGTGAGTGAAAGTCAACAGCATAATTCAGATTAATCTTCTCTAATTCCACCTTTCTAATCTTCTCTTCAAGTTCAGCAAAATATCTCATCTTGAATGAGTACATCAGCTTGATATGAATGATCGTTCCAAACTGTATATCAGAAAATCAGAAATCAGATTGAATTTAAATCTTAAAAAAAATATTTCGTGAAAATTGAAATTTGAACAATACTTGTTATTTCGCGATGTAGAAAAAAAATATTTCCAAAGATGACCAATTTTTTTTTTAAACCAAGTCTTGAAGACTCGCACAACTCAAGGAATTCGGGTCACAGGGGAATTCGGATCACAAAGGAATTCGGGTCACGAGTGAAACGCATAGGAAGGAATGCGTGTTCAGAGATATGCGTGTCCTGAGGGGCACGCACTTTAAGAAATGCGTGTTAAAGCAGACCCGCATTTGAAGTAATGCGTGTTAAGGCAGACCCGCATTTGAAGTAATGCGTGTTAAGGCAGACACGCATTTGAAGTAATGCGTGTTAAGGCAGACACACATTTGAAGTAATGCGTGTTAAGACTGACACGCACTTGTAGAAACACGTTTCCAAAGAATCAACAACCTGAGAAAAACACTATCACTCAAAAGTTAGTTTCATACGATTTTAAGAACAATACATATACTAATAAGATGAATGACCCGCATTTCATGATGAATGACCCGCATTTAAGGATGAATGACCCGCATTTCAACAAACAACTATAAATCTACAAATTCGATTATAACAAAGAAATTAAGTCCAAACAGATTGCACAAACTTGATCGAAAACAAGTTTTTAATACAATTCAATTGACAATATCGATTAAAAACATAGAAATCAACAATTTTGATTCAAGAACAGTGACAAAACACGTTTCCACGAAAATCTCAAAAATGAAAAATTGAAACCGATTTTGTTCGAATTTCAAGATGGAATCAAAACAACAAACAATCACCAACATAAATCGATCACAATGAAACCATTTTCTTGCATTAAAACCAATTTTTCACAAAAAATTTGATGAAACAGTAAAGAACTTGTTTCTTGAAAAACTTTTGAAAAATTTCAAATTTTCAATCCAAAAACACCAAATTTCAATTCAAATCATGATAAAATCTTTTCTGAAAAGTTTGGTATAGCTCTGATACCACTTGTTAATCATAAAATCCCAATCTATTAAGCTAATTACTCAAAGATTTAATCAATATGCTCAAGAACTAGAGAGAGAAAGTCTAGAGAGAGAAAGTAGATCTTGAATATCACACTCTAGACTATTACAATATGCATAAGCTAGTTCGTTATTACATGATTACTAGACAAACCTATTTATACCATACAACAAATACAAAGCCTTAATTTCTATATTAAATCTTGGATACAATATTTAGACTTAACAAATAAGATATTTGATTTTGGGCTTGAATCCTTGATTTTATAGTCTTGATGGATAAATGATTCAATTACGAGTCCAACGGTCCTTTCCGGAGCGAAAACGGAGTTATAACGAAGAAGTTACGGCCGAAACAGTGTTAGCAACTTTCAGGACATCTCGCGCGACAGCGCCTTGCGACAGTGACAATGTCACTGTCGCATGTCAGAGTCGCGCCAACCCTCTAGTGCGTAAATACGGGTTTCTTCTTCATTTGGTCATAACTTTCTCATTTCAACTCCGATTTGGGTGATTCAAGTTGCTACAGTTTCGTTTTTGAGAGCTTTTCAAGGATATGGAAAGAGATTGGAAGTCTATTGAAGTATAATAGAGTATTTTGTGGTGGTAAGCTTCTCATCCCTCCCTATTCATCTTCTTCCCCAAGTTTTTCTAGGGTTTCGTCCACCCTTTGTTCTCCCTTTCATAGATTGAAGGTTTGTAACCATTTTGGTGAACTAGAAGTGTTTTGGTTGGTGGGTTCGAGCTTGGATTAAGGTAATCTTCTATTCTCTTCGTTTATGGAAGTTGGGGTTTCGGTATTAGTTGAGGTATTCTTGTATATGGTTTGGGAAACGATTCTTTATGGTTGATTATGTTTATGTAAGGTTGAATATGTATGGATTTAGGTTTTGGAAGTTTTGTCTTGAGAATCCAAGTGTTCTTCAAAGGAGCTCTAATTGGGGAAAATCTAGATTTAGCCTAAATCTAGCGAGGTGAGTTCAAGTTGATTTGTGAAAACGGTGTACATGCCAAAATTGTTATTTTAAAGTATTTTACATTTTACATTAAATTGTTAACTGCTGATCAGTTTGGTTATTTTGAAAGTATTTAACCTTATGAACCTGTATAGCACATATTATTGTGATTTTGGGCATTTTGATAAATGAGTCATAAATGGGTGTGTTTGGTAACTTATTGCATACATGAGATTATTTGGTTAAAAGGCATTTTAGTGTTGTTTGGGGTAAAAGGTTCAATTTTTTGTATGGAACGTTTTGAAGGGATAAGGAGCCTAAATCTGTTGGAAAACCTTTTGACCCGACTTAAACCGTGTTGGAGTTCATTCTAGTATTTTGAAGCATGTGGTTTCATGGTATGAGTGAGTTTATTACTTGCAAAACGTAATTTTTGGTCAAAAGAGGTTTTGAGTATTTTGGCTCGATGTCGTTTTGAAGGAGTTTCGAGGACACTTGTCCGGTTTTATATGGCTCAATGTGGAGTCCGATTATGACGTACGTACTAATGCGTTGTGTTGCGTATTGAGTTTGGTTACGGGCTCGAGTGCTTTGGTCATTCGTGTGTAGGCCGGTAACGTTAGACAGTGTGTAATGGATCCATAGGCACGTGAGTCAGTCTGTTTTGGGATGGTCAATTGGGTATTGCGGGGTTGAACTTCGGTACCCATGTTTTATGACCGGAAACTTTACAAGTGATCGCTAGGAGGGTTGAGTCGGCTAGTGCTACCGGAGTAGTAGGCGCTAGGACCTCCGCCGCTTGAAGTAATGCCTGGGAGGTAGTCTTTAAGTGTGTCGGGCCTTCGGGATGGAGTTCTTCGAAATGATCCATCAAGGTCAACTGACTTGGGGTGACACTTGTAAAGAAGTCGTAGGGGCACCGGGCTGGGATGTCGGGAGGTGTCATGCGATTAACGTTGTTTGGGTGGTATACTTTTGTGTTCCCTCCACCCTCAACGGATACGGGTTTCCCCTGCTGTTGGCTATCAGTATGATAACGATAAGAACGTCTTATTTTATTGTCATTGGTTCCTTTCACTCGCGTGAGTAGTGGACCAAGTGTCCATGTTTTCAGATGTACGGTATATGGGGTTTTGATAGCGATTTATGGGTCGAGCACTCTGTCCCGCCCGCGTTTTGGGCACTTTGGGTTATAAATGGTTATTCATGTTTTTACCAAATAAGTGTCGAACTATGATCCCATTTGGGTGAGTTATGCGTTGCACCATTTTATAAGAAACGTGTGTTTTGGGAGCATTATCTTTAAAAGTGTATATTATGGAAAAATGTGTCGTTTCCATTTTGAAGTATAAGGTTTCGAAGGATCTTGATTTAAACTGATTTCCTTTCTTTTAAAGATATATTCGTTCATGTTAACACTCTTGAGCTCACTAGGCGTTAAGCCTAACCTTTTTATTTGTCGGCATGTGCATAAGGTTCCTAGCGGGGGGTTCAGTTCTAGCGGTGCTGTGAAGAGTTGAGCCTTAGCCTTACAGAAGTAAGTAATTGGTGAAGTCTTCCGCGAGTTGGAGATAGTGACATGTTTTGGGTTTTAGTAGCACCCGTCCTTATTGTTTGATGTATGTATAGATAGAAGGGGTGTATTGTAGCTAAATCCGAATTCGTGGTTGTAGATGATTCATTTATTGATGTATTTAGAAAATTTTAAATAAGTTGCTATTTCCAGATTTGAGGGTGTTACAAGTTGGTATCAGAGCTTAAGTTTGAGAGAATTAGGTATTGATTGTAGGATGCCTAGACTCAAACTAGCGTTTTTATAAGCGATTGTAAGTGAAGTTGCACATTAGGAACCTTAAGATAAGATATTATGGAGTTGATCAAGTCACTAGAAACGGGAAACTTGTCGAGGGTCGCAAGGATGAACATGTGCGGTACGTTCATAATGGCACCTGGCCAGTGTTATGGTGAAACTACATACTACATGTGTATACTTGAACTACCTTGGTATGATTACCGTTGGGGTAGTGAGAAGGAATCTAAGGGAGTAATCTAAGGAAACGTTGATGTCTATAGCAATGTCACGTTGAAGTGATAGTTAAGTGCATTGAATGCATTAAGTTGATCGTCTTGAGTAAGAATAATTGGTTGGAGTAGAATCTTGAGCTTATGGAATTGACGTCATACGAGGAGAGATTGTAAGGTGAACCGATGAAATATCTGAGTGTCGCTTTAAGATGTGGAGTATCCGGATGACAATAGTAGGAAATTGAGATTGTTGTCCTAAGATGCTTGATACACCCGGATGTTATTAGTATGTCGGGTTGTTGAGAAGCGTAGTCTAGAGGGGTGAATGCCGACCAAATTCATGCACTAAAATTTATTTCTGAAATAAATTTGCATAAATTGTTTCTTGTGTTCGTAAAACAGAAAGTGGTTTATATTATAAAGTTTTGGTACAGCATTTAACACGCATCAGATTTTAAACTGTGAGCTTAAGCATGCATAAATTGTTTTGTTGCACGTAATTGCAAATTGCTATAAAAAATCTCTTTATTCACGTCTCTTGTTTATCGCTATTTGCGGATATTGTAATATCCATGTTTTAATGTCATTTGAGTATTGGGCAAGTAGCTATGAGATTTTAACCTAGACATTGGATCTCCTCCACATATGTCAATGGTTTTAAAGGAAAAGTTATTCCCACGCAATGAGTCGGAATTTCTTGAGAATTTTAGTTTGTGTGAGTTTTGTTGGAATTTCATGGAGTATTGTTTTATACGACGTCTTTCCATGCGTGAGTTTTAATTTTGCTTCTTTTAAGCTTACGAGTTAGTTGGCGTCGTGTCTCATGTGAATTTTGTTAAAGGTGTCATTTTACCTTTCATTGCATTAAAAGAGGAAACTCTTAAAGGCTTAGTGTTTTTGCCATATTGCCGTCTTACATTCTTGTTGAGAAATGAAAATTTGTCACTGCATGATTTTAGCATTATTGAGATTTGCGAAAATTCAGTTGGGTTTAGGGTGCCTCGTCTTACGTCATTTTGCGTTGTGTAAAATAATGTTGAGAACATGTGCATATGCATCATTGTGTGCGTTAATTTACGAGTTGTGTTCAATACTTTGTTTCATGCGAGTCTTGCATCGACACTTTTGCAACCGTAAGAGTCACCTTGAAAAATCTAAATGTCGCATGATTGTATCTTGAGTTTCACACGAGTATATGTGCATACTTTTGGGTTGAATCCGACTTTCACTCGCATGAGTAAATATGCGAAATAATTATATTGTCTTAAATTAAATTTTAATCTAAGCGTGTTTCGCTTGTTGACCTTGCTGTTATAAATTTTTCGCAATTCATGAAATGAATTTTCGAATTGCATATCGTTGTAGTTACCATCTTGGTCAAATGTGTCTTATCGAGGCGACTTAAAGTTTTAAACTCGATTTGAGAATTACTTGCATTCTTATCATTTCATCGAACTTTGGGGAATAAACTGTTGCATATGGAGTGGTTAATAATTTTATGTCGCAACGACTTTTGGGTTGGGAAGTCAGAACTTTAAAATTAATTTGTGAATGTCTCTTTTGGGAATTGTACAAACTTTTATTGCACATGTTATAGTGCGGAAAGTTATCTTTCATATGTAAAGTATAAATTGATGCATTACTAGGACCATGGTAGTCCATTTAAAATTTTGTTGCGCATCTTTTATTATTATCCATATTAACGTAAGCACTGATCAAATGAGTTTTGGAAATGGTTTTATATGCTTAGTGTTGGTGATCAATTTTGAAACCTATCGAACGAAAGGTAGTGCATTTTTACCGCACGATTAATTGTTATAAAACTCATGTATTTGAAAGTTTTATAGATTTCAACTTGGCATACTTGTTGAAAAACCTTGAACTCATTAGGGCTATTGACTTAAAACCTCTATCGTGAAGGGAGTTGCAATCAGGGGACTAGAGAAGTCCTTAGGATTTGAAGCGTCGGATGATCCGACTTGTAGTCAACCTTGAATTTGAGTTTCAGTTTTGAATCGGGTCATGCGTGAATCATGGGAGTAATAGATTATGTTCCCCAGTTAATTAAGATATGATCTCTATGCTTTAGTAAACCTTCGGGATGAGGTTTTGTGTGACTACCTACGTCTGTTGGGTTCGTATTGATGAGTTGCTTGTCTGGTTGACATCAAGTTATGTGTTGGCGGTGTACCGTCTTAATGGACTTTCGTGATCAAGGAATTTTGTGGTCCGTCTGTTAGGGATGTAAGATTTGGGAACATTAGCCCTCTGTTAAGTATCCACCTTTATGCGACAATACTTCTAGAATGAAGTATTAGGCGGGATGTCCTCGTTTTGATGTCATCATTTTGGTTTTAGGCGTCGACTCTTTTCTTGAGGACAATAACCGTTAGTGTGCTCAGTGCATGTCCGCTGAATTTGGAGTGTTCGCAAGTGAAGTGGTTACATTAAGAGAAATAGATATTGATACTTAGAGATCGATTAGTGGTAATCCTGCAATCTACGAGGCTTCGCCGATCTATCAAATGACTCTTGAATGCACTATGAGAACTGAGTAGCCGTGGGGTTGAAGTAATCCGCTATCTGTGGGTATTGTACGTATGGCAACTTGAGGGTCGGACCTACGTTTTTGTTGGGTCAAACCAAGCTAGTGCTAGGAATTGTCGCCAAGGAAGGTACGATGACTCTTTTACAATATGGATTAGTGGGGCATTATTGGTGGGAATGACGGATTAAGGTTGTAAGTTACTCTTGAGGTAATATGAGAGACATAAGATTGGGAGACAACCGAGATTTAATGATTAATCAAAGACTCGACGTTCATCCTGACGTTGGTGAAATACATCAAACATTGAGATTGAATTTTGTAACGCCACGTTATGAGAAACTCAGTGACAACCTCAATCGGAATGTAATCGGGTCTGTATATGAGGTGAAGTTTTATGAAGGCATCCCTTTGGGATAGGGAATCAATCGATCTTTCAAATGTGAATGTTGGGTGCTTGGTGATTCAAGATTTCGAGGACGAAATCTCTTTTAAGGTTGGGAGAATTGTAACACCCCGAGTTTCGAGAGGTATCAATTCAAGTTAATACAGAAACCGGTATATTAAGGAAAAATAAGATATTTGATTTTGGGCTTGAATCTTTGATTTTATAGTCTTGATGGATAAAGGATTCAATTACGAGTCCAACGGTCCTTTCCGGAGCGAAAACGGAGTTATAACGAAGAAGTTACGGCCGAAACAGTGTTAGCAACTTTCGGTACATCTCACGCGACAGTGCCTCGCGACAGTGACAATGTCACTGTCGCATGTCAGGGTCGCGCCAACCCTTTAGTGCGTAAATACGGGTTTCTTCTTCATTTGGTCATAACTTTCTCATTTCAACTCCGATTTGGGTGATTCAAGTTGCTACGGTTTCGTTTTTGAGAGATTTTCAAGGATATGGAAAGAGATTGGAAGTCTATTGAAGTATACTAGAGTATTTTGTGGTGGTAAGCTTCTCATCCCTCCCTATTCATCTTCTTCCCCAAGTTTTTCTAGGGTTTCATCCACCCTTTGTTCTCCCTTTCATAGATTGAAGGTTTGTAACCATTTTGGTGAACTAGAAGTGTTTTGGTTGGTGGGTTCGATCTTGGATTAAGGTAATCTTCTATTCTCTTCGATTATGGAAGTTAGGGTTTCGGTATTAGTTGAGGTATTCTTGTATATGGTTTGGGAAACGATTCTTTGTGGTTGATTATGTTTATGTATGGTTGAATATGTATGGATTTAGGTTTTGGAAGTTTTGTCTTGATAATCCAAGTGTTCTTCAAAGGAGCTCTAATTGGGGGAAAATCTAGATTTAGCCTAAATCTAGCGAGGTGAGTTCAAGTTGATTTGTGAAAACGGTGTACATGCCAAAATTGTTATTTTAAAGTATTTTACATTTTACATTAAATTGTTAACTGCTGATCAGTTTGGTTATTTTGAAAGTATTTAACCTTATGAACCTGTATAGCACATATTATTGTGATTTTGGGCATTTTGATAAATGAGTCATAAATGGGTGTGTTTGGTAACTTATTGCATACATGAGATTATTTGGTTAAAAGGCATTTTAGTGTTGTTTGGGGTAAAAGGTTCAATTTTTTGTATGGAACGTTTTGAAGGGATAAGGAGCCTAAATCTGTTGGAAAACCTTTTGACCCGACTTAAACCGTGTTGAAGTTCATTCGAGTATTTTGAAGCATGTGGTTTCATGGTATGGGTTGAGTGAGTTTATTACATGCAAAACGTAATTTTTGGTCAAAAGAGGTTTTGAGTATTTTGGCTCGATGTCGTTTTGAAGGAGTCTCGAGGACACTTGTCCAGTTTTATATGGCTCAATGTGGAGTCCGACTATGACGTACGTACTAATGCGTTGTGTTGCGTATTGAGTTTGGTTACGGGCTCGAGTGCTTTGGTCATTCGTGTGTAGTCCGGTAACGTTAGACAGTGTGTAATGGATCCATAGGCACGCGAGTCAGTCTGTTTTGGGATGGTCAATTGGGTATTGTGGGGTTGAACTTCGGTACCCATGTTTTATGACCGGAAACTTTACAAGTGATCGCTAGGAGGGTTGAGTCGGCTAGTGCTACCGGAGTAGTAGGCGCTAGGACCTCCGCCGCTTGAAGTAATGCCTGGGAGGTAGTCTTTAAGTGTGTCGGGCCTTCGGGATGGAGTTCTTCGGAATGATCCATCAAGGTCAACTGACTTGGGGTGACACTTGTAAAGAAGTCGTAGGGGAACCGGGCTGGGATGTCGGGAGGTGTCATGCGATTAACGTTATTTGGGTGGTATACTTTTGTGTTCCCTCCACCCGCAACGGATACGGGTTTCCCCCGTTGTTGGCTATCAGTATGATAACGATAAGAACGTCTTATTTTATTGTCATTGGTTCCTTTCACTCGCTTGAGTAGTGGACCAAGTGTCCATGTTTTCAGACGTACGGTATATGAGGTTTTGATAGCGATTTATGGGTCGAGCACTCTGTCCCGCCCGCGTTTTGGGCACTTTGGGTTATAAATGGTTATTCATGTTTTTACCAAATAAGTGTCGAACTATGATCCCATTTGGGTGAGTTATGCGTTGCACCATTTTATAAGAAACGTGTGTTTTGGGAGCATTATCTTTAAAAGTGTATATTATGGGAAAATGTGTCGTTTCCATTTTGAAGTATAAGGTTTCGAAGGATCTTGATTTAAACTGATTTCCTTTCTTTTAAAGATATATTCGTTCATGTTAACACTCTTGAGCTCACTAGGCGTTAAGCCTAACCTTTTTATTTGTCGGCATGTGCATCAGGTTCCTAGCGGGGGGTTCAATTCTAGCGGTGCTGTGAAGAGTTGAGCCTTAGCCTTACAGAAGTAAGTAATTGGTGAAGTCTTCCGCGAATTGGAGATAGTGACATGTTTTGGGTTTTAGTAGCACCCGTCCTTATTGTTTGTTGTATGTATAGATAGAAGGGGTGTATTGTAGCTAAATCCGAATTCGTGGTTGTAGATGATTCATTTATTGATGTATTTAGAAAATTTTAAATAAGTTGCTATTTCCAGATTTGAGGGTATTACAAGTTGGTATCAAAGCTTAAGTTTGAGAGAATTAGGTATTGATTGTAGGATGCCTAGACTCAAACTAGCGTTTTTATAAACGATTGTAAGTGAAGTTGCACATTAGGAACCTTAAGATAAGATATTATGGAGTTGATCGAGTCACTAGAAATGGGAAACTCGTTATTTTTTATTTTTTATTCATATCAACCTTCTTTTTATTTCTTTTAATGCTCGTGAAAAAAAAAATACGTGTAGATTTTATATTATCAAAAAAAATACGTGTAGATTTTATATTATGCTAATATAAAATATGTTATATGTGTAGATTTTATAAAATAAAATAGATTTTATATTAGCAAAAAAAAATACGGAAGAAAAAAGAGTTTATATCACATCTCGTTATGTAAAAAGATTTTATAAAATAAAATATGGAAAAAGATTTTATAAAATAAAATATGGAAAAATCATTATAAGATGTAATATAAAAAAATACGAAAGAAAAAAGATTTTATATTACATCTCATTAATATAGATTTAAATGTAAAATCTACATTTAAAATAGATTATATGCTAATATAAAATATATTTTATTAAATCTTCCACAAAAAAAAACAAATAGTTATATTAATAAATGAGTATTCATTCCACAAATAGATGATTATGTGAGATACTGTGCTTGAAAATGTTGTATCAAAGCATTAAGAAATTATAAATTAAGTAATTGGCTTTAATTAGTTGTAACTTGTGTTTAAAATGTTGTAATTAATAGTTTTTTACATCGTTTTTATAATATAGTATAGATATAGATATAGATATAGATAAAGTTTTGAATGTAATTAAAAGAGGATTTTAAATATCATAGCATATCATATCTATACGTTTCTTTGTTTTGAGAAAAATCAGAACAATTTAATATATTTAATTATTTATGTTCAAACATGAATTATTTTAGTTTTTTAATGAAAAAATTATATTTATTGTAGGATAAATGTGTCATCGTCTAAAGGATATGACGATAGAGATAAAGATAGAGATAGAGATAAATATATCAGAGTTAGACTAGAACTGAAATATCTCGTGGTTATCTACTTGTAACTCATTCCTATTTAAAGGGCATTTGATTAATGAGAATTACAGATTCATTCTCTCCATTTATTGTTGTTATATTTATTTCTTCCTTTAACACGTTATCAGCACGATGCTCGCTGCGTATCTGCAACTTTATCAATCAACTCTACAATTCAGGTAAGCATCTTTATATTTTAAGCTCTTTGAATATGTGGCATAGCTAATGTTTGATGACACGTCATGTATTAGCCAATATCTTCCACCATATACCCTTTCTAGATAAATGATTATTTTCTCTGTTGATGCATAGTAATGTTCATAAAAGTTTATGTTGATGCATGATGAATTGATAATGATGATAAATGTCAATTATGAATTAATATCACGTATTAAAATATATATTTTTTTCCTACCAGTTTCAATCGCTTACGATCTAATATGATATTGAAAAGAAAAAAAAATAGTAATAAATGGTTGCTTATGCAATGAAAATTTAAATATGGGATTTATTTTCTTTTTCTTTAAGAAATTGTGTGATTAATTTGTTGCAAATTTTTTTAATAGTTTTTTTGTTGTTGTTAAGCTTGATATCCATCGCTTCGAGAATAAAATTTGAAAAATAAAATTAGGCCGTAAAAAAAAGAATATGGTGTTTGAAGGTATTACGTAATTGTATTATTATTATTATTATATTTTTTTTACTAAAATAATTAATTATATCATGTTGTATAATTGTGTCCATTGGATTTAGAATAAATTATGAAAAATTATATGTTTGATCCCTAAGAAGTTAGTGTTTGAAGAAATTATTTCAATGTTATAACTACTTAAATATCACATAATTAAGGAAGATTGTAGTTTTCAAAGCCATAATTAGGTAAAATTTGTCCACAGTTACAAGAAGAAGAAAGAATTATTATGTAAGGAAGCTTCCATCAACCATTACTGTTGATGGCTTATGATATGCATTGAATGATTAAATTGTTTTTATTTAATCATTAAGTTTCATTAACTATTTATTTGATTATTATTGTTTCCATATCCAGTTATTAATATGAATAATTATTTTACTGTGTTATTTGTAGACTAATTAATTGTTATTTGTGGATTTAAGTCAATGACTTTAATTTGATATTAACATGTTTACTAATTCTTTTATAGATTTAGTTTTAGAAATTACCTTATCCACGTAATATTTAAATGTTTATCTTAATTTAAGTTCCTACTTATCATTCTTATAATTAATTTTTGAAAGTTATACTTTCAACGTTCATAATTTTTTGGTGTTTTGATAAACGCTCCAAAAAATAGCATAAAAATGTTAAAATATTATTCAAATGCTTATCTTGATTATGGGTTCCTACTCATCATTTTCAACCTTAATTCATATTTGGAAGTTACACTTTCAACCTCATATTTTTTGGATCATGTCAAAAGCTCCCATAATGCTGATATACAATAATTTTTCTGAATCTGATTTCATTTTTTTGACCTCATGTCAAAATCTACCAATTAAATAAATCGCAAAATATCGACTGGATTTTGTCAAACGGGTGTAAACAGCCCTAAGGTTTGTAGGGATTTAAGAAATCCATGTGATTCCCCTACTACCTGAAAATCCAATAGATTGAGTGATTTATTTTTCACAAATTGAAATATTGATGAAGTATTATCAATAAAATTAAAGCATACAAAAACCCAATATTATTATGATAATTAAATTTCATAACCAAAATCTATTTCCTTATCAAAAAGAAAATCATATATTATCCTTTATATATGTAAATGGTTGAAACAACTCATCCCAAAATCAACGTCGTAAACTCAAAAGAATATGAGTATCATAAATGAGTACATAAACCTCCTCTTGAAAAGGTACAAGAAAATGTCTAAAGTCCATAAACTCTTCATTGACTCTAAAACCAACCTCTTGAAAAGGTACAAAAAAAAAATACCCTCATGTTCTGATACGACATATAAATCCTAAGTTTCATAGGATACCTTTACTAGAAACCCCAAAGAAATGTGGGATGTTCCGAAAGGGATAATCGGGAGTACTTATGAATTTGTACTTCCCGAACTAATCGTACAGTGGAATGAAACCCACTTACTCGATTACAAAAAGGTAACTGGTTTCAACAAATAAATGTTATATCCAAAACGCGTCTCAATCTCTGTGGCAAGGAACTCACAGAAGATGACATGATTCCTAATATTATTTCCACTTTTCATATATAAGTAAATATTAATAAACCAATATAAGTTGGAATGTAACCTTTAGACAAACTCATCAACCTACTGCAAGTGGTAGAGAGACATAACAAGGTTCTTTCGAATAACACCACATATGTCGGGATAAAGAAAATTCCCGATATCAATAATGAAAGTGTTAGAGGTGGAAACAACTCAAAAGGATTGTGAGTTAAAAACAATTTCACACATGTGACATTTCTGCACCATGTGGACGAGACCCTAGAAAGGGTCAGGGTCTTGGTAAGAGTCAGGAATGAATGGACAATCAAATAAGAAATGCACTAAAAAGTGCTTCTATAAAAAAACGCGTTGAAAATGAACTATAACATATTAATTTAATATTTAATATTGATTATGCATATGTTTCTTTGAGATTAATTTGAAGTACCAAAATTAATTTATTTGCTAAAGTAAAATCGAATATGTAACCATTATAGATGTAAAGAAATACATCAAAACAAATACAAAAAATTTCAATATTCTCCGTTCCGTGTAGGAATGTATCGAGGAGAATTGATTTTTTTGACCTATCACACAATCGAAAAAAAGATAGACTAATACTTGTTTTATAATACATCCAACCAAATTACTTAGACGATGAACTGTCACTCTTTTGTTGGAACAAGTTTAATAGGAACCTCGTAAAGATATTCGTATCAAATGGAAATGAAAATGAACATATATACATAAATTCCAATGAATATGAAAGGAAACATATATCATGGAAACTAATGTGTCAAACTAGTAGATTACTGGGTCATCGAAACATATTTTGTCACCAATAAAGAACTTTTGGGGGCAATAACATATATATGTTTTGACATGACCATGTGGGACACCGTGGTTATGACATAGTGATTCGTGTATTGCAAAATATACAGACACATTCTCTTTCGAGTGAAAGGCAAAATGAGGCAAATTGCAACTGTTGACTTCTGAAGCATAAGAAACAACATTGCTATCATAATATGCCCTCTCGAATACATAAACTTTTGTATATACCCTAATCCTTAGCCAATACAGGAATGAGATCGTCTTAAAGCTAAGGACATTATACAAAAATATTCCATTGTTACAAGGTGATATTTATGGACATAAACATCCAGAATGCGGGCCATTAAAGTACTTTATGGTTCTGGTTTCGACACGATGAACGCATGTCGTATTATTGTCCACATGAAATACTGCACTCCTAGCACTAGCTATACGTTTAAGGTCTCACCACCCTTATTATTTCATCAAGTCTACATGACTTGGAATGCTGGAGAATTTACATCATAAGGATTTGATGTTAATTGCATATGTATTAGGATCAATGTAGAGTTTCCTATACCCCATGTGTATATATAAAATGGTCTCATAGAAGTTGTTATCAAAAGAATATGATGGCATCTAGGGTATTAGTAATGCGCATCAATTTACCCACATATCTACCTGGGGTTATGCAATTATTATATGCAGTTTCTTTTTGTCGTTTTTAGGCCCACTTCTTGCTAACCAACCTCATGTGTACCAATTGGTAACTGGATATAAGCCTGATACTTTACATTTACGCATGTTTGATTATATGTGCCAATTGCGCCCCCACAGCGCATCGAAATGGGTCCTTAAAGACGATTTGATAAATGCTGGATATGAACCCCCAACAATTATCCGCTAATTAGAATATTTGACTAGTGATCTCTTTACCGCTAGATTTGCGGGTTGTCACTTTCATGAGACAGTCTTCCCATCGTTGGGGGAGATAGGAAAAATGATATTCCATGGGAACGACAGGAATTGTCATTGAATATTCCCACTCTGTCTCATTTTGATCCCCAAAACTTCACAACGTAATGTTGAAGTCAAACGAATCATACTCGATACCTGATACGCTTAATATTCCAAAAGTGACAAGATCACATATACGAGCTGCAAATATACTCGCAAGGTTAAAAAGTCCCCAACAGGGGCACAACGCCGTTGGAAAGTGCGTTGCAATCACACATAGTGGAGGTGTGGTTGAGGTCGTAGCTACCAAATGGAAGTGGTGGAAGCTACTTGGTTCGATAGATACTATTCTAAAGGAAGAGAATAGTGAGGCACATCCATTTATCATCAATACACAAAACTCTCATGAGATTGTCTCTAATTATAATTATGTCCATGAATCATCACCGGAGGACGCTCCAAAATTAATATTGATTCTAGAGATGAATATTAATTTCAAATGAACTATGAGAGTTCATATGAGTCGATGGACAGATCATATATAATCATTGATGATTTATTCGCATATACAATGGCTCATAAAATGATCGAGCACGACGACATCGAACAAGACTCGGTTGAATAATATCAACAAAGAGCATATTGACCTAAATGTAAAGAAACAATCCAGAAATAATTATATTATTTGACAAAGGATCGGGTATTTGGTCTGGTAGTGCTAACCTACCAAGTGTAAAGCTCGGAGGACATAACTCAGTCTTTGTCAGAAAGCGTAATGAGAATAATGAAGTCCTAATATGTAAGGCTCTCCTTTGGCGCAAGGTTTCTCACAACGCTCTGGATTGACCACGAGGAGACTTACTCTCTCATGATGGATGTTATGACATCCAAATAATTTATTAGCATAGTTTCCGAAGGACTGGAAATGCAACTCATGGATGTGGTTACTACATATCTCTATGGGGATCTAGATTTAGAGATATATAAAGTACTTGATGATATTACATTACCAAAATCAAGTAACTCTAAACCACGAAATGCGTTTGCAATAAAATTGAAACGTCCACTTTATAGATTAAAGCAATCTAAGTGGATGTAGTATACCCGCCTAATGGAATACTTGATTGGGAAATGATATATAAGAACGATGAACTGTTCTCTTGTGTATTTATTATGGAAAAAAAGTTCCAGATTTTCAAAGTAGCTCTATATGTCAATGTTATGAACATAATAGGCACTCTTGATGAAATGAGAGGAACCATAAGCTACTTGAAATCTGATTTTGAGAGGAAAGATCTTGGGAAGACTTGGTTTTGTCTAGATATTTGAGCTAGGACACCGAGTTTGTGAAATATTAATTCACCGATCGCATATGTCCAAAAAATAATCAGGCAATTTAATATGGACAAATCGAATCCGGTTAGCACTCCCATGATCGGTCGAAGTGTCGGATATAAGGAAAGATCCATTTCGTCTAAAAGATGATGACGAAAAATACTGGGAGTTAGAATTCCCTATCTAAGTACAATATGCGCATTATCGTACTTAACATAATACACTTGACTATATATTGTATTTCTCAGTGAGCTTGTTAGCTAGATTTAGCTCAGCGTCAACGCAAAGTCATTGGAATGACATCAAATTAATCTTTGGGAACCATTGGCATGGGTATATACTTTCCCTATAGAAAGAAAAATGGGATTGATAATGGAACTTCAATGCCTACTTAGAATGTAAGCAGCAAAAGTACTAGCTCTTATAGAAAAACACCAAACAATGTCTTGTTATGTGTTTGCTGATATTAGGTATCTGTCAAACCTATACAAAGGTTGTTCCCAAACTGGATAAAGAATTACCACAAGGAACACGTCGATTGCTTGGAAGTAAACTAAGCAATCCTTTGTAACTACCTCCTTGAACTAATCCAAGAATATTACTCTCCATCAAATAATAAAATAATGTATATGATTAAGGACTATCATTACATATATTAGAGGAGTTAGTAATTTTGGGTTCAACCAATATCCTACTTGCATATATGGAAATAATGCATCATGTATCGAAGAAATGAACATAAGATACATCAGGGGTGATAACACAAAGCATATTATTCTTAAGTTTCTATACAATCAGCAATAAAAGACTCTCCTTTAGATTCAAGTGAATCAAGTAAGGTGTCAAAAGAATGTGACATATTTTACCAAGTCATTACCTAAAACCATATGTTTGGAAACTGTAGAAAGTAAATGCAAATGTTTTCCAAACTCCCTCGATTAATGCACAAATCAGGGGGAGTAGTAGACAAAAGGGGAGTCTACTATATATTTGATATTGGTATGTTGTGCTCTTTCCTTCAACCAATGTTTTATTTTTCCCATTGGGTTTTGTTCCTTGGTGTAAGGTTTTAGTGAGGCAACAGTTTATATACCATCGTATTTTCTTAACTCTCATGATTAAAGTACGAATCTAAGAGAAAACTAGATTGAAGGAAAAGTCTATGTATTGCAAAGAAGTTGGTGTGTTGTACTCTTTCCTTCGTCATAATTTTATTTTTTCCCACTGGGTTTTATTTTGGCGTAAGGTTTTAACGAGGCAACAACTGTGCACCACCACTCCTTTAACTCGGCACAAGGGGGAGTGTTGTAGGATAAATGTGTCATCGTCTAAAGGATATGACGATAAAGATAAAGATAGAGATAGAGATAAATATATCAGAGTTGGATTAGAACTGAAATATATCGTGGTTATCTACTTGTAACTCATCCCTATTTAAAGGGCATTTGATTAATGAGAATTACAGATTCATTCTCTCCATTTATTGTTGTTATATTTATTTCTTCCTTTAACAATATTAGGTTTATAATAAATTTTACGTCTTATTGTCTCGGTATATAACTAGTATAATCAGATATGTATAATTTTGTTATTTTATATACTCCTTCAGCCCTAAAGTAAATGTCCACGATAAAAAAATACATACAATTTTATAAATGTGTACTTGTTACATTTTTTAATTAACAAAAGTACAATTTGTTAGTAAATTCGATATGTATTTCAATAATACATATATTATTACAACGGATGTAATAAACTACAAAATCAACAAATGATTAGTAATAACCCGAATATAAAAGAAATAGACGGAATCAACGGATGAAATATAAACGAATAACCGTAAAAGATTCAAACGACGCTGAGGCTCGTGTATGACACGATTCCCTTAAACAGATTCGCCGTCTGTTCCCAAGGTACAACAGCTAAAGCAGTTGAACTTCCGGATATAATCACTTTGCCTGAAAATGCCGAAGAGAAAACGTATGCAGAAGAGATTTCAGAGAATGAGTATCATTCGGTATTCGGTGTGTCTTGGAATGAAACTGGACTCCCCTTTTTATACTCGAGATTGAAACCCACGAAATCAATATGTAATTAATCAGAAATTAATAGTAATTATCTGATTTTAAAACATATTAATTTTTCCATTCATGAATATCGAAAGAGTTACAAAACGGATTCTGCAACATTGCACGTCGCGACTTGCCACGCGGGTAAACTCGCAGCACAACCCGCGTGGTGCACTGCTTCTCGTCCTCAAAACAGTGCATGTCGTGGGTAAGCCCGTGGCCTAACCCGCGTGGTTCACTGTTTTTGTCCACACTCCAGTGCATGTCGCGAGTTGCCACGCGGGTAAACCCGCGGCATAACTTGCCCAATGCACTGGATCAAAACAAAATTTTCGCAAAAACCAAGTTGCGCGAACACAAGATTTCGGAGCGACATTCGTGTCCGCAAGTCGCGCCCACGCACAAATTCGCCGATTTTAGCCTACGAAAGTCTCAATCGGCACCCCCCCTGCGCGCGGGTAGGTGTTGGAGTAAAACCAATCAAAGGACTTGTTAGTCCCTCCTACATTCATGGTTATAAACCACAATAAGTTTACTCCTCCTTCTTATGTGGGACAACTTCCCATACCCACTTGGTTTCCACCAAATTCATTCCAATCACCCAACTTTGAGCATCGATATCTCATTCACACATATTCCGTTTTGGACACATAATATATCGTTTCGAAGCTCTCATATAGGAGAACACAAACCCGCAAAGAGTTAGATATATTTAATACATATACATGTATTTAATTGTGTCCAAAGTTAGTAAAAACCTATATTTTTACTAAAATTTTCCAACAATCCCCCACATGAATGGAGATCGATCTTTGCATACGAAAAAATTTCCCTACAACATTTCAATGGTCGAATCCTACATAGAATTGGTAGGTGTTACCCTTTAAACCTTCCCTTGTGAAACACACTTAGTCACCTAGCTGTCAGAGTAGACTCGATGTCCTTGAACTGATCTGCCATTTATGTAGACGACAATACATTTCACACATAACTCTTCCTAACAAGGTCATATCCTCATAGTCGTGTTCGTTATGGTCATGAACACTAGCCTGGTTCAGCGAGAGCTGTTATGGTCATGAACACTAGCCTGGTTCAGCGAGAGCTGATAGGAATTGCACCCCCTCAATTCCCTTCGAAGCGACCCCACTTCTCTCTCACATAGGTGATTTTCCAATAATCATTAAAAGCCTTACGCTTAACCTCACTGTCACTAATTTCAGAAATGGACTAGGAAGTTTATTAACTCCCCCACGGTGACCTCCCTTATTCATACAACTAGGTTGTCCTTTTGAACCCAGATCTTGGGATCTCTAGTCTTCTGGGTAAGGTTTCCTTTGCATGAATTACTCATTCAAGGGCTTTAGTCCCATTCCTCTCGACGACTTATAAACCAAATCTCTACTTAGGCCTTTCGTAAGTGGATCCGCAATGTTATCCTTTGACTTCACATAGTCAATAGTGATAACTCCAGTAGAGAGTAATTGTCGAATCATATTATCTCTACGTCTAATATGTCTAGATTTCCCATTATACATTGTACTTTGAGCTCTACCAATTGCCGATTGGCTATCACAATGTATACATATGGCCGTTACCGGCTTAGGCCATTTGGGAATATCTTCCATGAACTGACGTAGCCATTCTTCACCACATTTATCCAAGGCAATAAATTCATATTCCATCGTGGATCTGGCTAAAACAGTTTGCTTGGATGATTTCCAAAATATAGCCGCACCTCCAAGTGTAAACACATAACCACTTGTCGATCTGGAATCCTTGATATCAGATATTCAATTTGAATCACTGTAACCTTCGATTACCATTGAATATTTTCCATAATGCAGTCCATAATCACATGTGTATCTTAGATATTTTAACAATCGAGTAATACTCTTCCAGTGTTCTAAATTGGGATTACTAGTACACCTACTTAGCCTGCTCACTGCATATGCTAAGTCAGGTCTAGTACAACTCATAAGATACATCAGACTGCCAATAATTCTTGAGTATTCCACTTGTGCAACACCTTCCCCTCTATTCTTAGATAGATGTTGACTAGTGTCAATCAGAGTTCTAGCTATACTAGTATCTCCTTCATTGAATTTCTCAAGAATCTTGTCCACGTAATGTGTTTGATTTAACACCAAACCATTTTGGGTTCTAGTGATCTTGACCCCAAGAATCACATCCACTAAACCCAAATCTTTCATGTCAAACTTAGATTTTAACATATCCTTCGTGGACTTTATCATTTTGTCATCACTGCCGATGATAAGCATATCATCAACATATAAACACAAGATGACATATCCATGAGTGGTGTCTTTCATATAAACACACTTATCACACTCATTTATCTTAAAACCGCTTTCTAACATGGCTTGATCAAACTTTTGATGTCATTGCTTTGGAGCTTGCTTTAGGCTATACAAGGATTTAATAAGTTTACAAACCTTGTTCTCTTGTCCCGGGGCAACGAATCCCTCGGGCTGCTCCATATAAATTTCTTCTTCTAAATCTCCATTTAGAAAAGCAGTCTTCACATCCATTTGGTGAATTTGCAGATTTCTAATGGTTGCAATAGCTAACACCAATCTAATAGATGTTATTCTTGTCACCGGTGAATAAGTATCAAAGTAATCTAGACCTTCCTTTTATCTATTTCCTTTGATCACTAATCTCGCCTTGTATTTATCAACATTGCCATCAGCTTTCATCTTTCTTTTAAAGATCCAACGATAACCTAGTGGCTTACAACCCGGAGATAGGTCCACTAGTTCTCACGTATGGTTTTGTAAGATAGATTATATCTCACTCTTGATGGCTTCTTTCCATTGAAGTCCCTCCGAAGACGTAACCGCCTCACGATAAGTTTTGGGTTCACTTTCCACCACGTAAGTGAGAAAATCGGGACCAAACGAATTTTCAACCCGAGCCCGTTTACTTCTTCTAGGTTCCACTTCTTCTTTTTCAGATAGAATTTGTTTATCCTCTCGAACAATTTCTTTATCTTTAGAAGATGAAGTTTGATCTTCCTTGTTCAAACAAGGAAACACGTCTTCGAAGAATGAAGTATTTCTTAACTCCGTAATTGTATTCTTATGTATCTCGGGATTTTTAGATTCATACACAAGAAACCGATAAGCACTACTATTTTGTGCATATCCAATGAATACACAATCCACTGTTTTAGGTCCTACCTTTTGTACCTTAGGCGGAGGTACAATCAATTTAGCTAGGCACCCCCACACTCGTAAGTACTTGTAAGATGGTTTTCTACCCATCCAAAGTTCATACGGTGTCTCATCTTGTTTCTTGCGGGGTATCTTATTCAAAATATAATTAGCCGACAAAATACCTTCCCCTCACATGTTTTGACTTAGGCCAGAACTGATCAGCATGGCATTCACCATCTCTTTCAAGGTGCGATTCTTTCTCTCAGCCATACCGTTTTGCTGAGGTGAGTAGGTTGTTGTGCATTCATGTCGAATTCCATTGTTAGAACAAAATTCAGCAAACGCTGAAACATATTCACCTCCCCTATCGCTTCTAACAACCTTGATTTTCTTGTTAAGTTGATTTTCAACTTCATTTTTATACAAGACAAACTTGTCTATTGATTCATCTTTACTCTTAAGTAAATATACATAGCAATATTTTGTGCTATCATCGATAAACGTGATAAAATATTTATTCCCACCTCTAGTAGGAATCGATTTTAAATCACACACGTCAGTGTGAATTAAATCAAGGGGTTTGGTTTTCCTTTCAATCGATTTGAAAGATGTTCTAGTAAGTTTGGCTTCTACACATGTGGGGCTCTTGTGATTTGAGTCAATATCGAATTTAGGTATGTAGTTTAGTTTAATCAAACGTTGAATGGAATTAAAGTTTACATGTCCTAAACGGCCATGCCAAACATTTGAAAACTCAAGCATATAAGCAGAACTAGTACTTGTTTTATTCATTCCATTGATAACGGTTACATTCAACTTGAACATGCCATCTAAGGCATATCCCATTCCCACATACATACCATTTTTGGACAAAACAAATTCGTCCGACTCAAACACTAGTTTGAAACCAAACTTGTTTAACAACCACCCCGAGATAAGGTTCTTCCGAAGCTCCGGGACATACAAAACGTCCTTATGCATGAGCTTTATCCCGGAAGTCATCTTCAAAATGAATTGTATCGAGATACACTCGATTGAAATCTGTTTAAGATTGTTAGTAAATTAGATATGTATTTCAATAATACATATATTATTACAACGGATGTAATAAACTACAAAATCAACAAATGATTAGTAATAACCCGAATATAAAAGAAATAGACGGAATCAACGGATGAAATATAAACGAATAACCGTATAAGATTCAAACGATGTTGAGGCTCGTGTATGACACGATTCCCTTAAACAGATTCGTCGTCTGTTCCCAAGGTACAACAGCTAAAGCAATTGAACTGCCGGATATAATCACTTTGCCTGAAAATTCCGAAGAGAAAACATATGCAAAAGAGATTTCAGAGAATGAGTATCATTCGGTATTCGGTGTGTCTTGGAATGAAGCCAGACTCCCCTTTTTATACTCGAGATTGAAACACCCAAAATCAATATGTAATTATATGATTTTAAAACATATTAATTTTTCCATTCATGAGTATCGAAAGAGTTACAAAACGGATTCTGCAATAGTACATGTCGCGACTTGCCACGCGGGTAAACTCGCGTGGTACACTGTTTCTCGTCCTCGAAACAGTGCATGCCGCGGGTAAGCCCGCGACCTAACTCGCCCAATGCACTGGATCAAAGTTGCACGAACACAAAATTTCGGAGCGACATTCGTGTTTGCAGGTCGCACCCACGCACAAATTCGCCGATTTTAGCCTACGAAAGTCTCAATCGGCACCCCACTGCGCTGTAACACCCTAAAAATAGGGATAACAAAAATTTTCCAAAAATGGAGAAGTGGTATAGAGTTTGTCATAGCAAGAGCCTCCCAAAAAGGGGAAATATACAAATAACCTGTTTAATCACAATTCTGTAATTTAACGGATAAATAAACAACAACCAACTAATCTAATTTCTACATCTAGAAAAGAGATTACAAAAGGGGTGTCATCTATAAACCAAAATCTTCCAAAAATAGTTCAAGTGCCAAAATCCCCAACCTCTTGCTCAAAGCATCTAAACTTGCCTAGGAGTCGCGCCGCTAACACCTGATATACACATCGACACCAAACAAGTGTTAGGCCAAAAATCCTAGTGAGTTGAATAATAATAAGAATGCATGAACGGTTACAATTCTTATCAGCAGTTAACCAGTGTTCAAATATATGTGGAGTCATTAGGGGAGACCCAAAGCACCAATTAAGTCTCACCCAAGAGTCGATATACCTTGATGTAGGGGTGTTCATCCAAACCGCCAAACCGCCCAAACCGTCCACACCGCAAAACGCGGTTTAGAACTTTCGCGGTGCGGTTTGCGGTTTATATTTTTACCAAACCGCACTATGCGGTGCGGTTTGCGGTTTTGAGTTTTCAAACCGCGGTTCAAACCGCACCGCACTGCATCTTTTATATTGTTTTTATTTTTTAATTTTAAACTATTATATATACATATATATATATATATAATAGTTTAATTTAATATTTATATAATTGGGTTTTGTGTTTTTAATTATGGACTTTAAGAGTTTAAGTTTTGGACTTTGCTAGATAAACATTTTAATTATAAGCCTCTTAAAATCCATGGCCCAACAAATAAAAAAATGCCCTAGGTTAGGACGTTCATGATTGGAGACGTCACTTTATTCGTTTATCATATTGAAACAATTTATTTTTTTTAACTATTTCTTTGACTATTTTTAATTATGCATTTTGGAGTTGGATGTATTCAAACTCTTTACTTTTTGGACTACGGTCACTTAATCGTTGACTTTCTAATGTATTTTAAACTTATAATTTTTTGGATTGTATGCATAAAGTGCAATAAGGACAAACCGCATAAACCGCACCGCATTTCGCGGTGCGGTTTGAGGTATATGCGGTGCGGTTTCCGGTTTGGGAAAATGCTCAAACCGCACATGCAGTGCGGTTTGCGGTTTTTCCTCAAACCGCCCCAAACCGCACCGCGAACACCCTACCTTGATGCCCTTAACAAGGAACACCCCAAAGGCCCGGCACACCCGAAGACTATCGCTAAGAAAATTCCCCGAATAGCGGAGGTCTAGGCACATACCATCACAGTGGCGCCCAAGACTACATCCTCCTAGTGTACTGACTTGGTTCGTCCACATAACGCATATAGGAGGTCCTTTAGGTGTATTTCAACCCAACATATTTCAATACCAACTACGGGTACAATATTACCATCTTATCCTCATGCAGTCCAACAAAAGACCCAAATGACACTTATATTCATCATGCATATAAATATGTCATCAAAGTGGTATTCCAACTAGAACCATCATAATACCCATACATGCGTACATTTCGTATCAAGTTAATCACATTGTGTATCCATGAGAAAAGCCCCAAATAATGGCACCCATAACATAAGACATAGCATATCACCAATATCTATATTTCCAACTATTTTCATCAAGAAATCCCCAAATACTTGAACACATAGAGATAAAATAGCAAATAGAAGATTATGATGTGTATCTAGTTTTAACAAAGGTTTAGTAAACTCACAATCTAGGTTTTGTACCAAAACCTAGAAAAGATGAAAACCCTAGATGATGAAGATGAGACTTGATGTAGGAGATGAATGACTTTGATGAGGATCTTCAATAAATACACTTGGATGAGACTTGATGAGCCAAGAATCACCCCCAACAACCCCAAACCCTAGCAATAAATGGGTGTGTGTTTGGAATGCCCAAAAATCGCCCAAATGAGAGAGCTCCCGTTTTAGAATGAAGAAGTGAGAAGTGAGGTATCAGATTTGGGTTAAAAACAGAAGGCTGGATGACGCGGGCGACATTGCCCTGCGACTTTGCCCATGGCATTGTCGCGGTCTCACCCCCACCCCCGGTACATACCTCGCGACTTTGCCCAAGGGCATTGTCGCAGTCGCGCCAGACTCCAAACTTCCCGAAAATTGACTCATTACGATAATGAGCGCGAGGTTGGAACGATTAAAGATGATATATCAAATTACTCAACATTACAACATAGTAACAATCATTAAATGTATATAAGGAATCATATTTTCACGTAGGTGCAATTAACGCATTTAAAGAAAATAAATACTTACCTTGAGAATTTTCGGATGTTACATGCACGTGGGTAGCTGTTGGAGTAAAACCAATCAAATGATTTGTTAGTCCCTCCTACATTCATGGTTATAAACCTTAATAAGTTTACTCCTTCCTATGTGGGACAACTTCTCATACCCACTTGGTTTCCACCAAATTCATTCCAATCACCCAACTTTGAGCATCGATATCTCATCCACACATATTCCGTTTTGGACACATAATATATCGTTTCGAAGCTCTCATATAGAAGAACACAAACCCACAAAGAGTTAGATATATTCAATACATATACATGTATTTAATTGTGTCCAAAGTTAGTAAAAATCTATATTTTTACTAAAATTTTCCAACACAATTATCCTTAATTATAGAGAGATAAAATTTCCCCAACTTATAAGTAAGGGTAAAATAAAAAAATAAATATTTAATTTTGAAGATGGATAATTATTTTTAATATAAATTAAAATAATAATGTAGACAATTTTAAGACCGAGTACTAAAATAATATAAAACCATCGGATATTTATAGATTTCTTTAGATTAAATGGTTATTTATTCGTTGATGTATTTGAAAATTTGAATCTGAAAAACAATTATTAAATAATTAATTAATGTTTTTTTAATAATTAATTATGTCGAGAAGAGAAGGATCCTTTTTTTTTTTTTGGGTGAGTTGACCCTGGTCTTTGATGCGTCGAGCCATTCTTCCAATTATGAGCCCACATGACCGGTTTAATCACATGGCCCTACTTACGTTTCACATGACAAGACCATCAAATTTCAGAAATATGCATACACACATATTTTATATATATATATAGGGTTGGGTTCACGTGAAACCAACCTGTTTTCGTGAGACCATAAAATAACACTAAAACTTCACAGCGATTCATTGTGAGAAAACGAAAAACAACAAACCTTCACAATAAAAACATTGTGAAGGTTTACCTTTATAATACCTTCACAGTCTTTTGCTATGAAGGTTTAGTGTCATTTTTGTGGTCTCACGGGTCTCACGAAAATGGTCTAGTCTTACATGATCTCAAGTCTATCTATCTATCTATCTATCTATCTATCTATCTATCTATCTATCTATATATATATATATATATATATATATATATATATATATATATATATATATATATATATTCTACTCGTCCAATACAGCGCGATATATCTCAAATTTAATGTTTCGTTTTATATTTTGTCTTTGTTGATTTTATAATACGGGTTTGTGTGGTTTTAAGAAAATGATAATGTATTTTTTATAAATTTGTCTAGTTTAATTTTAATTATAATTATAAATTAGGTTTAATAATGATGTAATTTAGGTTTAATAATGTAATGTTTTTTATAAAATAATAATTAAGTATTCTGTTAGAATTCAATGATTATTCTAATATTTTATATTATTTATATTTAAATTGAGATGTTTATCCTGTATTTAATTATGTTTATCAGTTAGTTATAAATTCAAACATTCAGCTTTAAAAAGTTATACTCGTGTATCGTTTACTTGTAATATTAAATTTTAAATAATATGCATCAATAAACGGTACATGATGTGTAAAAATTTGTTTTTAAGAGTTTTTCTCAAATTCTTTATAATACAGTATAGATAGAGGGATGGATCGAGAATATTTTTCAAACGATAACACCATTTGACTATAAGGTAGCGTTTGGTACGTAGACATGATTGGACGGGACTAGACATGACAGAACTGGATAAGACAAGAGGTTAGAACATGACTGGATTGGACAAGATAATTGGCTGTCTTGTGTTTGGTACTACTAGGTTTGGATAGGACATGACTGGACAAATTTTCCTAAAAGTTGTTTAATAATTTTATATGACATATAATAGTTATAAATAACACAAATAAAGTATATCTTTAAATAATTTAATTAAAAAACATTTTTATTTTTTACACGATTTTCATACATATAAATACATACAAAAACAATGATAGGAAATTTGAATAAAGAATCTGAAATAATTGATGGTAGTTCGAAAAATCCGATTCTTATAAAGAAAATATAATATTTGATTCAATTTGGAAGATCTTAATGAATTGGCGGATGCATAATTGCAGCGACATGTAAAAATAAAGGCGATGGGTGGCCAGTGAAAGATGGTAGTTGTGAAGAACGTGAAAGATAGTTGTGGTGCAGGAGGTTTGTTGTGGTGGAGGTATAGGTGGTCGACGATGGTAGTGGTAGCGGTGGTGGCGGTGTACAGTGGTAATAGAGATTATTGTAGTGGAGGAAAGGCGGAGGTCATCGACGATGGTTGGCGGCGAGCAACGGTGGTTGACGGTGAGCGTCGATGGTGGCGGTGACAAAAGGTGGTGGTGATCGATAGAGGTGGCGATAGGCGGTGGTTGTGGAGGTGGTGGAGAAAATTGTTGTAGTAGTGGAGGAAGAGGTGGAAGTGGTCGACGACGGTTGGTGGTGGCTATCGGTGGCCGTTGATGGTGGTGGTGGCCATAGGTGGTGGTGATCGGTGTTAGTGGAGGTGGTCTACGATGGTAGTGGTGGTGGCGATGGAGGTGGTGGAGGAGGTTGTTATGGTGGAGAAATAGGTAGAGGTGGCCGACGGTAGTTGGCGGTGGCTACTGGTGACCACCGATGGTGGTAGTGGCAGTGATGGGTAGTGGTGACCCTTAATAATAATACCATATTAGGATTATATATCAAATGGCGGTAGATCAATGATTTTTAGTTTATGTCTCACTTTTGTCCTATGTTGTTCCACCTATTTTGGTGGAACAAGAAAATACCCTTTTTTGTCACATCTTGTCCCACCCTGTCCAGTCTTTATCTCTGTCCCATGTCGTGCCAAACGTGGGACAGTGAATTTTTGTCATGTCCCTTGTCATGCCAAATGTGTGACAGTGAGTTTTTGTCCCGTCCCGTCCCATCCCACACAGTCTGCAAACCAAACGTACCCTAAGAAACAAATATAGAGATATTTTTCACAAAATAATTATTGGTTTGTTGGTTAGTTCATTGTTTTTCATATAAGAGATAATGTGTTCAATACTTTTATTACAACTTTTTTAGAAACATAATAAATCTAAAGTTAAAAGTTAAAAACTAAAAAAATGACACTAATGGGATTCGAACTCAGGTCTGGGGTGGAAGAAAAGTTTTGCAAACAAACTCTACCAACGAAAACTTGTGTCCTCATTATAGTTTCAAAATATATATGGTGGCATACAACAAATTGATATGATGACATTTTTTACACTACAATTGAAAAACGAAACGATGGCACATGACACCATAAAACCCCCCTAGGTATTTCCTTGTATACACACACACACATATACAAGGTTGCTTAAGAAAGATTTTTTTTTTTGTAAAACTATAATTATAAAACCTTCATTTACTTATCTCTATCATCATTGTTAAGAGTCCTACATTCGTTAGACTTGGACCAATTTTTCTCTATATATGTTGAAACTTCCCTTCTCTCCTCAAGGGCTCTATTGGAGAGTAAATATGGACGTTCCACGTATTCTTAGGCTATGTTTGGCAAACTAGCTGATAAGCTAGCTGGTAGCTGATAAACTAGCTTTTCAAAACACTACTATAAGTAACTTTTCAATAAGCTAGTTTATAAGCTACTTTATGGTCATTCAAACATGTATCCAAAAAAACTAGCTTTTTTTTTGGAAAGGGTATCCTGGGCCAAAGGCCCAGACTAATCCCTGGCAATTAGGGCCTTTGCCCAGTTGCTAAAGCGTGCAGCCCTGAGTTTATCCTCAGTGGCCACAAGTGCTGCTAGTGGGGCTCGAACCCGGGTTGAGCGCTATGAACTCCACAAGCCTTTACCACCACACCACAGCCCTTGTGATTAAAAAAAAAAAAAAAAAAAGAATGCCTTACAATCATGACTGAAACTTTACAAGTTTATAAATGTAAAAACGATTGAACATATGTAAAGTTAAGTTCTTGAATGTGACTGAAAGTGAACATAAATGTGAAGATGAATGTATATGAAGGTATCAATTAAAGGTAGTTAATAGTCTCTTTTTATAATTGTTAGATCAAAAAATAACTCATCTAAGCCTTCAGAAGTGTTCATATTTTCTCACCAGAAGTCTTATTTACACCCGATCCTTATATTTCACATTACGAAGGATCATGTGAGAGAGGAATTAAGGTGAGAAGGTAAGAACGGATCTGAACCTTCGATCACTTTTAATCTCACTTCCACCCTAGAAATTGCTTGATACGAGATTGATATGGTGCATCTTAGTGCATCTTATCCTAATGTGCATCCAAATGTGGAGATCCTTTCTTACTTTTCTCACCATAACTTTCATTTTCACCGGAACCCAATCGTATGTCACATTCATTCAAAATATGGTGATAGTACATGCATTTAGATGTAGAACAAACGGGTCATTCTCTTACCGGTCCCCTTCCTTACTACCTCCACAGCCCATAATCGGTCTCGGTACGAATTGGTCTTCAAAAGAAAATAATGTAACTGATGGCAAACAACCAAAATAAACAATCATTTTTTTATTGTAAACATTTTTTTAATCTCCAACAGCTCGTTTACACCCCTATATATAAAATTACATAACCAGAGGTTCAAACGAAAAGCAAAACATTTTATAAGAAGACGAGAAGTTTCAATATCATACTCATTATTACATGCATGATACACAAGCTTAACCATATATGATTAAACACATATTGCATTGACAACACATAGACGATTAATCATATATGATTAAACACACCCAAAGGAGTATAATCATATATGATATTAAAATTTCCGTTCTCTTGCAAGATGTTTAACTTCTCGTATGATACTTCCTTTTTATAACCATATCAATTATATTATTTTCCTTTAATTTTAATCAAAATTCAAAAATAAATCATTGATAACAACTGAAATGAACATTAACTCCATAAAACTACTTTTCTTATATTAATGTTTCATGCTATTTAATTTGATTAAAATTAGACTAGAATAATATAAATTTAACATATTTATATAACTAATAGAACTTTCTATTTAAATATATTTTAAAAGAATTATGAGAATCCAATAATATTTCTATCTAATTTATGGGGTAGTTCTATACGCATCTGGCACAGTGAACAAACTGAACATTCAACGAATCATTTATAAACATAGCTATTGAAGATAGGGGTGTCAATGAGTCGAACTTTTAACGAGCTACTCGAGTTCGAGCTCGTTTATCTCGAGTTCGAGTATATCTCGAACACAAATTAGAACTCATTTAACTTAACGAGGCGAGCTTTATAACACCAATGTTCAACTCGACTCGTTCGAAAACTCGATTCAATTTTTCGAGTCGAGTCAAGCCGAGCCATTCGAGCATACCCTTTTTCGAGCCAAACATGCTCATATATTTATTAATCATACAATAAAAATATAAAAACTATTGAGCTCAAGTCGATAAACGAGTTAATCAATCGCGAGTTCGAACCCATAAACGAGCATCAAACTCGATAACTCAAAAAATATTCGAGCTCAAACCTAGACCTGGCAAACGTGTCGTGTCGTGTCGGGTTCGTGTCGAGTTTAAAGTTAAACGGGTTGAAAGTGTCTAACCCTAACCCGACCCGTTTAATAAACGGGTCAGAAAATCTCAACCCTAACCCGACCCGCCTAACCCGACACGACCCGCCTAACCCGTTTAACATTTATAAAACTAAAAATTAAAATTCAAAAATTCACAAAAAAAGTACAAATCCAAAATTCAAATGAAAACATTATAAATCCAAATTTTATAGTTCAAACTTAAAAGTTCTAACCAATTGTAAAACATTAAAAATACAAAACATTAAAAAGAAAACTTATAATATATATATATATATATAAACGGGTTATTCGGGTCATTTTCGAGTTGAAAATTTTGACCCTTACCTTACCCGTTTAATTTTCGTGTCGTGTCGTGTCAACCCGTTTACTTAAACGGGTTGAAATGTATTACCCAAACCCGTTTATTTCGTGTCGAGTTCGTGTCGGGTTAGCGTGTCGTGTCATTTTTTGCCAAGTCTACTCAAACCTTACATTGAGAAAGCTAATCGAACTCGAGCCCAATATTAATTTTTTGAGTCCGACTCGATTAACCTACTACTCCACTTGAATCATTTACACCCGTTAATCTACCTTTATGAATTGTTACAATTTAATGACATGAATGTCCTCCTACTTGAAATAACACCCAAAGGTTGACTGGTCAAACGAACAACCCCAGCTTCCATCATCAATTTAGTCAAAAGATTCTTAATAAGAATAAACATTCAAACTTACAAAAATCACCATGTTCATACACACACACACTACTTCCATTGCATATATACTATTAATTATTACAATATCTTTATGGACTTGTAATTTTTTAAACAAATATTTGACTTTTCATTGCAAACAAACTATTATTTAAACAAAAATAAAACAAGAGAGCATTCGAACAAGTGACTACTATAACTCAAATAATCATTTGATTCAAGTTAAATATAACATATGATCAATTTGACTCGAATGTAATTAATGGTTAAGGTTTTTTGGGTACGTTTTTAGCTTAGGTCAGTCACGGATGCACATGCACACGTACACGTACACGTACACGCACACGAATAACGTTGAATGTGGGTGCAATACTTGGTATGTAAAGAAAGAAATGAAGGGTCCACATAGATGAAAAAATGTTAGAAATGAGATGGGCATTGGATGCCTTTTATGTGAAACCATTAAATTGAGAGAGACTATGAGTTGTGGCTTGTGGGGGTGTTGGCTTCAAAACTCAGATTTATTCTCAATATTTCAAACTCTGGGCTGACATAGCAGCATGTGCACGTGAATCTTGTAATCCCTGCTACTACCCACCCCACCCCCTACCCCACCCCACCCCCATCTCCGGTTATTTACCACTACTACTCCAATTCAATGCCATGACTCATTGACTACTACTTTGCTTCTACTTCTACACCACCATGCTAACAGGTTTTGTATACATCTTTGATTAATTTTATGGGATTAGGAAGATAGAGGAAGAATTATGCGAGAAGTGTGATATCATATATGATTACATGGTTTATGGGTGTGTCAAGGGCTGTAAACGAACCGAACGAACACGAACGGGGGCTTGTTCGTGTTCATTCGTTTAACTTAACCGAACAAACGAACGAACATGAACGGTAAACGAACGAATTTTTTTGTGTTTATGTTCGTTCGTTAAGAAAATATGTTTGTTCGTGTTCGTTTATGTTCGTTCATTAAGAGCTAAACGAACGAACATAAATGAACATAAACTAACATAAATGAACGAACACAAAAAACAACCACCGTTACTCATCATTTCGTTCGTAAAAAATAACACAACACAAAATAAAAAACCGAGTAAACTTAGGAGGTATAAAAAGGAATTTTAAAAAATTAATTTAATTAATACTTTTGAACATTAATGTCATAATATATATAAACAAACATAAACGAACGAGCATTAACGAACATAGATGAACGAACGTTCACGAACGTAAATGAATGAACGAGACTATTGTTCATGTTCGTTCATTTAACTAAACGAACAAAAAAATGTGTTCATGTTCGTTCATTTATAAAATAAACAAACATAACTTCCCGCCGATCTGTTGACGAACGGTTCGCTGAACGTTTAGTTCGTTTACAGCCGTAGATGTGTGTAATCATATATGATTAAACGTCTATGTATTGTCAATGTAACATGTCTTTAATGATATATGATTAAGCTTGTGTATCATATATGATATCACACTTCTCGCTTTCTCGCAAAATGTTTATCTTCTTGTTTGAACTTGTCCGTATGAAGATAACAGTCAAAAATCCTTAGTCAGAAATCCTTAATAACTCTTTAAATAATCGAATTGATAATCTATGGGAAGGAACCCCAAGGCCTAGCCTTTATAGTAGCTTATTAATGGTCATTTGAGAAATAATCATCAGACCTTTAATTATAGTAGATATTATGTTTGTCAAACTAGTTGAAAAGCTAGTTGTTAGTTAATAAGTTAGTTGTTAGCTAATGAACTAGTCATACTTAGTATAAAGAACTAATTGATAACTTAAAAGAACAAGTTAAAAAAATTAATACACGGGCCGGAAGGAAAAAGAATTGGAAAAAAAAATCCCCTAGAGCTTATTAAAACACTATTTGAAGCAGTTTTTTAAAAAGTTAGGTTATGGCTAACAAATGAGTCTTTTCCAATAAGCTCAAAATATAAGTTGACTTATGGTTGTCAAAGATGGCCTTAGTCAAACCTAATAACAATTTATGGTAGCTTATTTCCTAGTGAAACAAAGAGGGTCGTTTGAGGATTGATCATCTAACCTTCGTTTTTACATCAAATGTTACATCGTAAGAAGTTATATATATAGTAGCCTTTTTTCCCCTGAAGCATATAATATTTTATATACGGGAAATTTACACACATTTTTTACCTTTGATGAGATTTGAACCTTTGACTCCAAAAATACTGGGATTTACCGATAACCTAAATATTGTTAAACCAATAACCATTTGGTGAGTTATATTAGTTTGTTTCCATGGTAAGGGCAAAAGGGATGATGAGAGTATTATGGAACATGTGTGGAGTCAAAATTAAGGAATCAAATCAAAAGATATATAAATTCAGTCAATCAGATGAACCACATGCTAAACTTCAAACCATATGCATGGATTAGTGGTTTCATGGTCCTCTGCCTTAAATCTAATATAATATAATATATACTTGAAATATATGTTATATATATATAATTACAGCTCATTATCCTCAGAAGGCTATTGTCTTTTCCAATTTCTTACTGCTACACACATTGTCTTCTTTCAACTTATATATTATGCTTCACCTAGCTGTACTCCCCATCCATTTTTCAAATATTTTCTTTAATAAGGTTACTCCATTAGTAAAAATTATGAAAAATTACTGCAGTGAAAAAGGTAAAATTCAAGGCAATGAAGAGGTTAAATTAATCAAGGTAGTAGTAACATGGTAAAAGTAAGGGAGTGACTTATAAAAACATTCTTTTTATACTGTTTTTGGTTACATCATTACTAACTCAATAAATTAAAAACTATCATAAAACTCCACAATGGTAGTGACTAATGAGCATCTCCAATGAGATTATAAGAAATAGTGCAGTTCTTGTAAGTCACTACCATTGGAGAGACTTGTTATAAGTCACCAATATTTTTAGAGTTCTTGTACAAGAACTTTGGTTCATACCTTGAACTTTATGTGAAATGATATTTTATTTTATTTTTTTATATTTGTTTGACATTAAATCCATAATTATTGATGTTTTAAAAATATATGGGGACCTACAAAAGGGGTGTTTGGGATTGCTTATTTAAATGGTTTATTAACTTATTCCGGTATGGTACCGATAATAAGTCATTTTTAGTGTTTGGATGGGAAGAAAAAATTGCTTATACCGGTGCCAAACCGGTAAGTTATTTTGTTGTGACTTATCAATTTATTTGAAACAACTTATGACTTTTTTTGGTTATTTTACATGTATAAGCAATCTTAAACACCCCTAAATAACAACTTATTAGTTTATTACATTTTGATACCACAATAAGCTAATCCAGACACTTTTTATAAAACTTTTTTTTTTGTCACCACATAAGTTGATAAGCACTTTAACAAAAAAAACATAAGTTGTTTTAAATAAGCAATCTCAAACACCCCCAAAAGGGGTGCTTATAAAGTAACTACAATCGTGGAGTTTTACGAAGATTCTTAATTTGGTGAATTGGCAATAATGTGCAAAAAAAAGTACAAAATGTGGATTTTATAAATTATAACAAGAACCTTCTTTTATATGTCCCATATGTTATTTTAACATCAATAATATAAATATAAAGATAAAAAAAATATTTAAAAAACTAATAAAATGGTGATTTTACACAAAATTTAAGATAAGAACCAAAAATTTTATATGATAATTTATAAGAATTCTCTCCCATGATAATTCTTATAAGTCAAGACACATGTTACTTACAAGAAACTCCTATTAAAGATGCTGTAAAATTTTGACAAATTACAGAAATTCCATGCCAATAAAAAAAACTGAAAATTGGATGAAATAATAAAAAAGAAAAAAGAGAGTTTTTAAAAATAAAATAAGTGTAAAGAAAGTACCATGGGGTAAGCAGTCCTCCAGCAATTGTTTAATTACCACCGACCTCCTGCCCAATATGGTTTATTGAAATTCAAATATTTGAGTTTTCCCATCTGCTCCCAAAGAAAGGAATACAAGAATTAATAATATATAGAGTGAGTTGCATCTGCATCACCAACCATAGACTTCCATCAACACTTGAAAATAAGTGGTAAATAGTAATTAACTAATTACCATACAGAAAAAAATAAGTTTAGCTTTTTTTCAAAAAAAAAAAAGTAAGATCCACAAATAAACAACCATTTTGTAATTGCATAAGCAAAACTTTCAACACTTCTCAACTATTTGTAACCTACGAAATGTACTTTTTCTGAATTAAATATGATTATAACCAGACCCAATTTACAGAATGGGCACGACGGTTTGCGGAATCTCGATAGTTTACGAAATGACTCACTAAAATTATATTATATTCATAAAAAGTACATTTCCTAAATTATGAAATGACACTTACAAAATATTGGTTATTTTGGTTAACCATGAAAAAGTTGGCAAAACAATGAAAAATGTTATTTAAAATAGCTGGTTTGATCAATTTCTTGAAAAGACCTTTCCAAAAAGTTCTATTGTGGATGTTCTTAAGTCATACTATACCAACTTAACTATTCACCACTGTTCAGAGTCATTAAAAGCATTAAATATAACAATAATGTTATATATTAACCATTTGTGGTCATCGAGTGATTGGAGTTTCATCTAGAGGTTCCTGAGGGACTGTTTATTAATTGTTGACCATTTTTTATTGGGTAAGAGACGTTTATCCAGTAAAAAGTGAGGTTGTTTACCATACATTTGGACCGACAAATGATGTTGACGCTCGATAATGAAGGAAAGACGTTCTTACTTAGTCAACGCTTACCCAAAGCCCCAAACCGCACTCTTACCCGATTTATGTTGGTAAACTAGCTTGATGGCATATTTGTTAGCATTTTAATGAGACTCATAACTTATTTAGATCAACTTAATGATACAGAAAGTGACTTATACGCTTCTAGGGAGAGTTTTATGCAGAAAGCCAAGTTTTCTCCAAATTTATCCCTCCTAATTAAAAAACAGATTCCTTCCATCTATGAAAAAAAAAACTCCTAAACAAAAACTTTCCGGATCTATACGGATAGATTAATCCACACACAACTTTATCCATACTTAATAAAAAACCATCCAAACAACCTTGTGTTAACTGTTAACTATGATCACCATAGGTATATATATAGACTATACTCTATAGTTCATACAGGTAGACGGTTAAGATGCAAGCATCATCAACAAAATGCTATATATATATTCTAAAAACACAGTCAACATCCACTTTCAAACCTACCCTTTTCCCTATTTGCTATATATAGCTTTCCAACATCTCACCTCACCCCACTCTACTCTCATATCTCTCTCTCTCTCTCTCTCTCTCTCTCTCTCTCTCTCTCTCACTCACTAACTATATACTAGAGAAGGCAGAAATTACTAAATCAGATCAAGATCAGTGACTGTTATGGAGAAGAAATGGAAGCTATCAAAAGAAGATCCATGCAATCATTCAACAAAATCATCATCTCTTTTGAGAAGCATGAGCTCCACCAAATCACCTCTTCTCAGATCATTCTCACAAAAGTGTAGTACTTCTTCTTCTTCTTCTTCCAAGTCTTCTCTTTTCTCAAGAAGCTCATCACAGAAGAACAAGTGTAGTACTCCATCAGATCTATCAAGAAGTTCTTCACAAAAATGTGCCAACTTCACCCGCAAATGTGGTAGCTTGGCCAAAGAACACAAGGCAAGATTTTACATTGTCAAACGTTGTGTCACTATGCTGGTATGCTGGAAAAAGCATGGAGATTCTTGAAAGAAAATTGAATCTTTTTTGAAGTGTTTTTAAGTTCACTGGAATGAATGATATATATCTCTTGAGAGATGGATCTGATTTGGGTTTCAACTAAAAACCCAGAGTTTTTTCTGCCATCCCACAAAGAAGAAGAAGATCAAGAAGAAGGAATCATTAAACATTTTTGTTCTTTATTTATTTTCTTTCACTTCTTCTTCTTCTTCTTCTTCATCATTGTTCTTCTTTTTGTGCTTAGATTTGAGTTCAAATGGAAGCATCCATGTGAGATGGTAGGCAACTTGAAGAGCAGCACATGCAATGATGCAAAGAAAGAAGGATGACATTAATGTAGCATATATATAATATATATTTAAATATATAGACTTTTAATGGGCTAAGATGTCTTCTATTTCTCTATGCTTTAGGCTACTAACTGTCTTTATCATCTTCCTGACTCATGTGCCATTACTATACATGTCTTGATGAGAGAGTGAGTGAGTGAGAGATTCTTTTTATGTATAAGTTAGGATGGTACATTGCTCCATTAATTTGCACCAAGAAACATATATTGAATTTTTTAAGCAAAACCATGGGTTAATTTGTTTACTCTTGCAAGTTGTTTTCACAAAAACAACCGTTTTACTTTAGAGGTCAGATCTGCCTACATCTCAACCCTCCTGGTCCCTAGTTTCGAGTGGGATTTACTGGGTTCGTTTGGTTTTTATGAGTTAATTTGTTTAATTGTCCACATCATCTCACTTATTTCTAGGTCTCATTTCATGTATGATTTATGTCATATATGGCCCCCACAAAATAGATATAAAAAATGAAATGAAATGGGTTACAAACAAATGGAGTGGTTGTCAAATATACGTACATTATATAAATACATATATATGTAGATTGGATCTACCTTGGGAATGCAGAAATCTTACCAACTTTGAGATATGGGGAGATAGGGATCAATGGAATTGATCATATCATAAGGGCATATGGTGATGAAAGCTATATAAACAAACCTGTTTGAAAGGCCTCAAATTCAGCTGTGGGTATGCTCCTCTGATTTTGGGTCAAAAAGCCACTAAAATTGGACCTGGCTGCAACCTGCAACAACCTTTGTCTATCTCCATAAACCAAGAAAAAAGACTAATGAAAGTTAGTTTAAATGTGTTTATGATAAGTAATCCACATAAATCTACAAAATGTGAGTTGTCTGTCCATTGACACACTCTTTGTAATTCATTGGGTAATGGTTAAGGGCAGCATTTGAATTATGGTGCTATTGACACATGCATACCTCATAATTTAGTGCAATCTTAGAACCAATAGGTCATCTAGCCTTTCAATTTCTTAACATATATGTTTTCCTCCCTTTCACACTTTTTACTAACTGGGGTCATCAAGGAAACAACTGCTCTATTCTTTAGGATAGAGGTCAAGTCTTCATACATCTGTTTTTGGAAATGAGTAATCCCATGACAAATTGCGACTGTTGGCTTCATCCACGACCCCACAAGCATATATGTAGATAGCAGGATTCGAACCCAGGTTGATTTTATCATCCCCTTGTCATTATCCACTACGCTACCACCCTTGTGGTTAAGTCTCCATAGATCTTACCCCCTAAACCCCACCTCCAAGTAAAGGGCTATTTGTTTACCTCTTAATAGTTTCATTAAGAGGCAACCTCTGAATCACTAAGAGGTCTTGTTGGGCAAAAAAAAATTTGCCTCTTAATAGTTATAAAACCCTCGGAATGATTTTGTATATTGAGTCTCCCTTAACCATTCAGCATCCCGATTTTATCCTAAACAATTACCAAACAACCATATTTCATTTTCTACTATATCATAAGAGCCTCTTAATCATTCTGCACCAAACCATTTAACAACTGCCAAACAGCCCTAAGATATACCGAGCTGGTTTTGTTCGGTTTACCTCTTATTTTGGGTGACATCAATTTCTCAAAAGTGAGAGTTTTTGCCCAGTTCTAAATGTGTATATATATATATATTTTTTTTTAAAAGTAGACACCACCCTATGAGGCGTTCCCACCATACCGCCCTACGGTCATCATTGGAAGGTAAATCAACAAGGTGAATAGATGAGATTTGGGGATAGTCAACAAAGATCCCCAAATATCATCTATTCACTTTGTAAATTTGAAGGATTAGATAGAACCTCAACAACATCAAAATTCAAACATTGAAAATATAAAATGCAATTTACTGCTTCAGTTGTTGTATAGGACGAGAAGAAAGATATCATAAAACAGATGTATGATTCGTGGCCCAAATAGAAGACATATTAAGTCAATGAACAGAATTGATGGCACTAAATGAAAAAGGAAAGTATGAATCTGAGCACAATTGCTACTCGATTACTCATCACAGCAATAGTAAACCTAATGTATACAAACACGTAAGAAATCGATGAAACAAACGCAATTCAACTAGCGAAAAAGTTTAACAAAATCAGATTCGAAGCTAATTGAACCAAGATCATTGAGCCCGTTAATGGAACTTGTTGATATGATAAAACCACCATTGATTGATAAAATTAAAAGCTCCAGAATTGAAACTTACACCAGATGATGCGAAACCCTATGGAGATCCATTCCATGCCATTTGCGATCACAAGTGGTTTTATTATTGAAAATAAAATAATGGTTTTATTATTTACAATAAATTTCTATTTTTCCATTCTACCCTCATAAATTTTATCTCCCTATTATTAAGGGAAAAAGTGTCATTTAGTTATTTAAAAAGTGTAATAATTACACATTTCAAAATTACGAGTCATTTTCATTGTGGACATTTATTTTGGGACAAAAAGAGTAATTGATATATTGATTATGTTGGTTATTATATGATGTTTTGATCGTATCAATTAAAGGTGCACGAAGACGGATCTCTTGTTTGGTCCTTTAATGGTTGATCCCAATTGCTCAAGAAAAAATCTGACGTTTTCAAGAGTTCGGTTCTTAAATAAGTTTGATTTAAAAAATTAGGACCGATAAGTCTAATTTGTTCCTTTTAAAGTTCACTTTTTTCGAATCTTCACAAATTGTGCTTTGATTAGGTTCAAACGATTCTATAGTAGGCTCGATATTTAGTCATTAACGAATCCATTTTGGATTGGTACTTATCGGTCCTATGGCTGAAATCCATGATTGAATCAATCACTTATGCCGATAGCAAGCTCATTTCTAGGTTTGAAATTCGATATTTGGCCTTTTTATGCATTTCTAGTATCAATATGACCTCGAAAAAGGTAAAAGAAAATGTAAAGAGGTTTGTCTTTTTTACTCTACTAGTGTGGGCTCCGCGCGTTGCCCGGATACAATAATTCTTTTAAACAATTATTTGTCCGAGTTTAATTAATTCGTAATTCATCGTTTAACAATTAATGAGATAAAAGCTAAAACAACGAAAATATTTTTATAAGTGGTTAATTTGTATATATTGATAATCGTTTATTGTTCTGAAATGTTTTAGATGCGTCAGTAATAATTTTGTTATTATGTTAACTCAAACGATATGTCCTAAAACCATATCACTATTGATGTTACTTGTTACGAAGTATGTGAAGATTATTATTTTTTCCAAAAACAGGGTCGGCTAAGATTAGCCAACCCTAATTGTTAGTAAAAAGACATCACCATCTTGTTATTGATTGATATATTGACCCAACTATATATATTTTAAAATAAATTTTTGAAAAAAAATGGTGGTTAAAATTTATATTTAACCACCCCAAGTAGGGGTGCTCAAAAAACCGACCAACCTGACGAACCCGATCAACCCAACCCGACTAACCCGGAAAAAAATCAACCCGAGATATAATCGATACAAAATTAGGACAACCCGAATCTATTGAGTTGATATTGGGTTAGGCTAAATGTAACCCGACCAACCCGATAAACGTTTTAGCGACTTCTCTAAAATTATTTATATTTCCCTTTAATATGTATAAGCTACCAAAAACAACTTGGAAGTCACGAGCAATGGAACTCATAAGAGGACATTATTGGAAAGTAATATGTAATACGTAAATATTTGTTGAACTCGTATATTCTTTTGAATGATGGATCGTATTTCAAAGAAAATTTTTCCTTATTTTTATGTTTTTAATGTTGTTTTTATTTTGTTTAAACACAACCCGACCAAACCGACCAAACCGACCAACCCGAACGGGTTGGGTTGGGTTGAAAATTCTCAAACCGCCGACATTGGGTTGGGTTGTTGAAATATCTTCAACCCGATCAACCTAACCCGTGAGCACCCCTAACCCCAAACACTTCATATTTGTTATCATCATCTCCTCATTTTATATATTGACTGACATTTGTCAAACTTTCTTCTCTCCGATTAGTATCATTGTTTTTTTTTCCTATAAAAAGTTTCAATAATTTTTTTATGTTTTGTGTGTATTACATATTGCTTAGATCAGTCCTTGGTTTTTTATTTAGAATTTATTCACAAGTGTTATATTTATTTTTTCTCCCTCATACTTCGTAATAGATATTTATGGCGTTTCTATAATTGTTCTTTTTCCATCAAAATTTTCAAATAATATTTATGCTTTATGTGTATTATATATGATTGTTAATGAGTTTTGGGGTTTTTTATTTGGAATTTCTTCAGTAACATTTAGGGGCCGTTTACCAAAATTCTTACCGGGTAAGCGTTTACTGGGTAAGCGCTTACTGGCAAAAAATATTACCTTCACTTACCTTCTCGTATAACATTCCTGACCATCAAAATTTATAAACCCGATAAGCACTTACCGGGTAAGAGTCATTTCTCTCCCTTACCGGGTAAGACTCTCGGTCCTTGTTATGGCTCTTACCGGGTAAGATTCTAGATAGTTTTCATGCTCAATAGGTAAGGACCATAAGGTAAGTGATACCGGTAAGCGCTTACCCGAGTAAGTATTTAGTAAACGGCCCCTTAGATTGATTTAGCCAACACAAACATTTCATATTTCATTTTATCATCTCTTTGATATTGATTGATATATTGATTTCAATTCATTATTTTCTCCTTTTATATACTCACTAACATTTGTTGTTATAATAATGAATAATAACCTTTTTTTTTTAATCGGCTTAAATTAGCCAACTATATATTTTTTAATAAATATTTTTTTTTGGAAAAAAATATGGCGTTAGAATTTACATTTCACCAACCTAAGCATTTTACATTTGGATTCATCATCTCCTTTTATATACTCACTAATATTTGTCAAATTTTCTTTCATCCGTCAATGTGGGACAACCAATTTAAACTCACAATTCAAGATTTGAGAAATTCTCAAACTACATGATGCCACATAATTTACCTGTGGTTGTTACTTTAATATATACTAGTGGTGACCCCGTGCGTTGCACGGTAGTGATACATTTTATAAAGAAATACTTGACCGAGTTAAGATAGAACATAATTTCTTGCTTAATAATTATTGAGATACAATTTAAAATGAAGAATATATTTACATAAGTGGTTTATTTTCACGTATTGATAACCTTTTATTGTTACGAAGAGTTTGACACATATTGACATTAACTTTTTTGTTATGTTATTTAGAATGAAACAACATGTCATACACCCATATCATTATTGTTGTTACGAAAGTTTTGAGGAATCACCGTCTGACTCAAATTTGAGTTTTTGATAATTTTGAAGTTCGAACTTAAAAAATGTTGCTTATTAATTTTAATGACTCAAACTTGTAATCCGTTAATATGATATCCAACTTGATTCTTTCCAAAAGTTCGTTTAATGCTCTTGAGTTTATATATAAGGTGACATATAATAAAAACTCTCTAACAAACATGTTGACATTAAGTTTTAAACTTAAGGCCTAAAGTAGATGTATAGATTTTTTGAAAAATTATTGTTGGCCAATATATTTAGTCAAACCTATTTTTAAAAATTTCAAGCCAACTTCTACTCATATATAACCATCTATTTTTAAAATTTATCATCTTCATAGTAATGTGAGATAATTTAACCAAACCATAATTTAATGTTTAATAATACTCAAACTTGGTTAGGCCACATCATTAGTGGTGGCGATAATTATTTCAGGAAATATATGTACCGAGATAAGATATATAAAACATAATTCCTCAGTTAACAGTTAATTGAATACAATATAAAATAATTAATGTGTGTCAATGAGTGGTTAATTTGTATATATATATAATTTTATTTTTTGGAAAATGAGAGTTAGCAGCCAATATCAATCCTCTCTTCCAAATCCTACCTTCTTGTTAACTTATTATGGGATTTCAATCGTAAGCTAAAACATATTTATCCAACTAAAATTTTGATTATCAAAATCAACCCTTGTTTCTTACAGTCATCTTCATTCTCCAATCTTGCATCTCGCATCAAGGTGGGATAATTGAACTACAACACAATGCAATATTTTAGAATACTGAAATCTGACAATGTCATTTCATTATTTATGGTTGCTCTTTTTATATAAATAAAGTCATATAAAGATTAATATTTTATAAAATTTGATTTTTAACGAAATAGGTCGACTAAAATGAGACAACCACTTAGGTTACAAACTTGTAAGTCATCTTATCCGCCTTTTCTTTTGTTTACCTCATCTTCCAAATTTATTATTTTTACGTTGATGTTGATGAACCAAATAAGACAGCTCATGCACCTTTTATATACTAACATCTTCTTTCAAATCTATCTTTTTTTTACCGATGTGGGATAAATAAATAAGACATTTCATCCAACTTTTATATACTAACATCTTCTTCCAAATCTATTGTCTTTATGTCGATGTGGGACAATCAAATAAGACATCTCATTCAACTTTTACATACTCATCCATTCTTCCAAATTTATTTTCTTTCTATCAATGTGGGATAACCAAATAACATCACAATTCAAGATTTGAGAATACTTAAATATTCTTGTGACTTGTGAGATAATAAAAAGACATCAAGGTTCAACATTGATAATATTGTATAAATTGATGAAATATGATGATTTGTATACATTTATCTATCGATTTATTTGCTTATATAAATGGGTTTTTTTAACAAAAATAGGGGTCGGCCAAAAAGAATATTTAGCCAAGTAATCCTTTAATTTATCAAAATCTAAATCTCCGTGTTTCTACAGGTATATCTTCATTCTCCAATCTTATATTCACTCATCAACGTGAGATGTGTAAAACACCACCAGAATATAGTAGTATTTGAAAATACTCGTATCTCATATCAAATCTAAATGTCCTCGTTTTTTTATAGGTACCTACATTACTCAAATCTCACAATCTCATATCATTCTCTATGGTTCTTTCTTTTATATACATACACACACACACACACACACATATATATATATATATATATATATATATATATATTGATGATTCTTATTTGAGGGTGTCATTTCTCTCGGATAATTTTACTTTTATATATTAGATTTCTTAATCCACATCATGACATGTCATTTTGTCTTGTTTTTTCATTTTATGTATATAAAGACAAAAAGATATAAAAATAAACAAATTAAATGAAATAAATGTATCTTATTAGTTGTAATACAATATATATCAACACCAACAAATTTGTAACTAAAAATCAACTCTTTAATCCAAAATGGATTAAAACAAATCATAAATCATGTAAAAAAAAGTTGACATCCTTTTCTTTTTATAATCATCTTCATGTTCCAACATTTCATCTTTCTATCAATGTAGGATATCCAAAGTTAACCACAATCTAATATTTTAGAATTCTCAATCCACATTATACCGTGTCATTTATCTTGGTTTTGCTTATATATATATATATATATATATATATATATATATATATATATATATATACACTATATTATAAAAGTTCTATTACGGTTCTTGAAAAAAGTAGTTATTGGAAAACGGTTTTGGAAAGTTTAATTTTACATTTATCACCCTTACAATTAATTATTTAATTTACTTTATGATCCCTTGTTTTTTCATTTTTCATTTTACACCCTTATTATTTTAACATAAATAATCGTATATAAATAAAAATGCAATGAAAAAATACGTTTTTTTTACAAATTATACCATTATAATCGTCTCGTCAATACCTTCAAAACGAGCCCAATATTGAATATTTTTAAATTTAACCGTACTATTAAATATCATGAATATCTACGAATTAAATATCTACTACAATACAGATATTGTACAAACTTTTGTACAATAACACTTATCACCCTAAGCTTTTATACAATAACACTTATTACCCTAAGCTTTTATACAATAGCACTTATCACCCTTGTAATGTTACATTTGTCACCCTTATAATTACTTATTTAATTCATTTTATATCCCTTATTTTTTTCATTTTTCATTTTACACCATTATCATATTAACACAAATAATCGTATATGAACAAAAATGCAATGAAAAAATACGTTTCTTTTTCTCAAATTATACTATTATAATCGTCTCGTCAATATTTTCAAAACGAGCCCAATATTGAATATTTTTTAATTTAACCGTACTATTAAATATCATGAATATGTACGAACTAATTTGTTTTCTATCCATACGTTTTATTTTTTTCCACCGTTAACACATTAAAAATACATAATCATAAAATACGTTTCATTTTTATTATAAATTATATAATTATAATTTTTTCTGTCAATAATTGTAATATAAACTAATTATTGAATATATTTATGGGTTTAGGTTTTCATAAATTGTGATTAGCAGGTCATGGTTGGATTGTTGATGACATGTTTATAAGGAAGTAACATTAATTGTTTGTTATTTACTTACATTCCGCTGCATCATGCGGGTATATGCCTAGTATATATATATATATATATATATATATATATATATATATATATATATATATATATATATATATAAGATAAAGATAAGTGTAATACAATATAAAATATATATTCAACATCAACAAATTTGTAACTAAAAATAAACTCATTAATCCAAAATGGATTAAAACAAATCATAGCTAGGTCATGTCAAAAAAGTTGCCATTTTTCTCTTTTTATAATCAACTTCATGTTCCAACATTTCATTATTCTATCAATGTGGGATGACCAAAGTTAACCACAATCTATTATTTTAAAATTCTCAATCCACATTGTGCCATGTCATTTCTCTTGGTTTTTGTTTTTATATATATAAAGATAAAGATATAAAGGGAGGTGAATCTAAACGTGAAAACACATGTGAGTCTTATTGATGTCTCTTAGTGTCAAATGAGTTACTCGGTACGCACATTTCTAAGAATTTCTCATTCGTTATTCAGAAAGATATGTGGCCATGAAAGACGAAGGAAGACTAGAATGTCAACAGACAACTATTATTGAATTCACCAGACCCGACAATACTCGTTTGGGGAATGTCTGATAGCGTATAAAATATTTCAAGATTTTATGCCTTAATTAAGTGTATATCCAAAGTATGTAAATCATGTAAATCGGGTATAGATAGGCTCAATCTCTTGTGATTCTGGTTTTGTACTTGTATATATATTGGCTTGAATGGTTACATACTCCTCAAGGGGGAACCACAAAATTCTCAAAGCTCTATTATGGTATCAGAGCTCTCTTCTTTTCTCTCTGTGTGACTTACGCATCAATATTAAGCCCCTGCCAACTTTTTTTTTCCTTCTTCTTTCACACAACTCCTACTCAATGACCAACAACAACAACCCCCCACTCGAACATGCTTATCACTCTGCCCTTTCTGTAACCAACATATGTAACCTCGTCCCTCTCGTTCTTGATCTCGACAAGGTACAATATAACTAATGGGCATCCTTGTTTCGCAATACCGCCAAAGCCCACGATGTTCTCAATCATATTGATGAAACCATCCCTCAACCGTCTGATGTCGATGATGCTTTGTGGTCTCGTCTGGATGCCATTGTCTTACAATGGATATACGGAACTATATCTGTCGATCTTCTCTACACCATTCTCGATGACAAAGTTACTACCCTGATTGCCTGGAAACATCTTCAAGAAATTTTTCAAGACAACAAAGGCACACAAGCCGTGCATCTCGAAAACCAATTCTCTACTCTTCAACTAGAGAATTTCCCCTCTATTTTTGCCTATTGCCAAAACCTTAAAAACATTGTTGATTAACTCTCAAGCATCGGTAATCCAGTTTCTGATGCGCGCCTTGTGATTCAATTGGTGAGCGACCTCTCTCATGAATACGACACAGTTGCAACCGTCATCCAACAATCTATTCCCCTTACTTCCTTCACCAAGGCTCGTTCCATGCTTGCTTTGGAAGAAACTCGTTGCAACAAACAAAAAGAACCTAATGCCTCCTCTTCTACGGTTCTCCTCACCGACTCAGCCTTGGTCCCTCCCTCTGCAGCATCTCACCAACAGCAGCAGCCTTCCGGCCATCGAGGCAACCGTGGTGGTCGTCCCATTCGAGGCAGAGGCCGAACCCGGGGCGGCATAAACACCGGGGGTGGTAGCAGTCATGTCCAACAACATCAACAGCAGCCGTGGGCTGCTCCCTGGGCACCATGGTATGGCCAACAACAACAACAACCATGGGATTTTCCACCATGCCCTTACCTATCAATGCCATACCGCCTTCTGTCCTCTTCGGCTAGTCTTCTTAGGCCTGTTCCTCGTCCTGTTCAAGGTCGTACCCAAGCCAACAACAGCCTACAGGCGATGGTTGCACCCATCCCAAACCTCATGCAACCAACTGACCTCCAAGGCCTGTTCCAAAATTTGAACCTCCAACCTAAAGATACTAATTGGTATATGGACATCGGTGCTTCTTCACATCTCATGAACCAACCAGGTATGCTCTCGTCTGTTTTTAATTGGCGTACTTTGAGTTCTCATGTTATTGTTGGTGATGGTAAGTCAATTCCTGTCTACGGTTCTGGCAGCTCTCCTCTACCCAAACCGCATCCCCCATTGATTTTAAACAATGTTCTTTATGCACCTCGAATTATAAAGAACCTCGTATTTGTTCAACAATTTACCCGTGATAATAATGTTTCAATCGAATTTGACCCTTTCGGTTTCTCTGTGAAGGATCTTTATACTGGGATGGTTACGATGCAGTGCAATAGTGTCGGGGACCTCTATCCCTTATCATCCACAAATCAATCTAATCATTCTTTTGCAGGTGTTACGACTTCTACATCTGTTTAGCACAACCGTTTGGGACATCCCAGTCCTAACATTATCCGTCATCTCAAGAGTCATAATTTTATTTCTTGTAATAAGGACATATGTTTCAATTTATGTGATGCTTGTCAATATGGCAAACATTGTCGTCTCCCCTTTTCCCCATCCCTTAATGCTACTTATTCACCGTTTGATATCGTTCACACAGATTTGTGGACCTCTCCTGTTATTAGTCCTAGTGGAATACGTTACTATTTTCTCTTATTAGACGATTTTTCAAATTTTCTTTGGGTATTCCCCCTCAAGCAAAAGAGTCAAGTTTATGCCACATTTGTTCAATTTCATGCTTATGTGCAAACACAATTTGGTGTCTCTATTAAAACTCTTCAATGTGAGAATGGCACTGAATATGTTAATTTTTCTCTACAATCCTACTTCTCATCACATGGCGTGGTTTTTTGCCACGCTTGCCCCTACACGTCCTCTCAAAATGGAAAATCCGAATGCAAAATTCGAACCACTAATAACATAATTTGCACATTGCTCTTCCATGCCTCTCTCCCCCTTCATTTTGGGTTGAAGCCCTTCATATGGCTACCTACTTACAAAACATCCTTCCCTCTCCTCTTTTAGGCAATCAAACCCCTACACATATTCTTTACAACAAAGTTCCCACTTATTCCCATATCCGCGTGTTTGGTTGCCTATGTTATCCCAATCTTTCATCCACCTCCAAACATAAGCTTAGCCCTCGGTCTACTTGTTGTATTTTTTTAGGCTTCCCTTCTAATCATAGGGGTTACCGTTGCCTTGAATTATCTACTCACAAAATTATCATATATAGACATGTCACATTCGATGAGCAATATATCCCTTATTCCACCATATGTGTGCCCCCCTCCCAATACAAGTTTCTCTCTAATGATGATCCTTCTCCCCTTCTTGTCCATCCGTTCCTTCCCACTCAAGGGCAACATCACCTATCGGATACTAAACCACCCATTCCCCAAACCCAACCCTCGTCTCCTTATCCCTCTCTCTCTCCTACCCCAACCACCAATCTCCCCCTACCGTCCCCCTCCTCTAGTGAATCAAATCCCCAACCGGTGGCACCACCTTCCTGAACCAACCATCTAATGTAAACAAGATCCAAAGATGGGATCTTTAAACCTAAAATACCTTTCAACCTCAACATTAACACCAAACCCGTATCCATCTCACCTTTACCTAAGTCTCACCTTGCTGCCTTACAGGATGAAAACTGGAAAGCCGCAATGAATGATGAATCTAGTGCTCTAATTAAAAATAAGACATGGGATTTAGTACCTAGGACTACCGATGTCAATGTTATTCGTTGCATGTGGCTATTTAAGCATAAATTTCGTTCTGATGGTTCTTTGGAGCGCCATAAGGCTCGTTTGGTTGTTAATGGTAGGTCCCAACAGGTTAGCATCGATTGCGATGAGACATTCAGTCCAATAATGAAACCTTCCACCATACACACCGTTCTCAGTATTGCTCTCTCGAGAAAGTGGCTCATCCATCAACTTGATGTCAAAAACGCCTTCCTACATGGGCACCTTCAAGAGACTGTCAATATGCATCAACCTCCGGGGTTTGTAGACCCGTCTGCCCCTAAACATGTATGTCTTCTTCGTAAATCTCTTTATGGGCTCAAAAAAGCCTCGAGAGCCTGGTATCAACGTTTTGCTACCTATTTTCTGTCTATCGGGTTCATCTGCAGCAAATGCGACCCCTCTCTTTTCATCTACAAGCATGGTCACAACATCGCTTATCTCTTGCTATACGTTGATGACATTGTGTTAACTACTTCTAATGATAGTTTACGACGTCATCTTATCTCTCTTATCGGATCAGAATTTGCCATGACAGATTTTGGATCTCTCACCTATTTCCTTGGCATCTCTGTTATACACGAGAAAGATCGTTTATTCCTCAGTCAAAAGAAATACGCTGAAGAGATCTTGTCACGGGCCAATATGTCGGCTTGCAACTCGGTTGCTACACCGGTTGACACAAAGTCCAAAATGAGTGCCACTGATGGGCCTCCCGTGGCCGATCCTACTCACTACCGGCAACTTTCCGGTGCCCTTCAATACTTGACATTTACGAGACCAGACATATCTTACGCAGTCCAGCAGGTATGCCTCTTCATGCATGTCCCACGTGAACCGCATATTCATGCCCTCAAGCGCATCACTCGTTACATTAAAGGCACTTTGGACCTTGGCTTGTCTCTCTCACATTTTAACACCAACAGTATGGTTGTTTCCACTGACGCAGACTGGGGCGATTGTCCTGATACACGACGTTCCACTTCTGGTTATTGTGTGTTTCTTGGGGACAATCTTATCTCTTGGTCCTCAAAACGACAAGCTACTCTATCTCGCTCTAGTGTCGGGGCTGAATACCGAGGTGTCGCTAATGCCGTCGCTGAAGTTGCATGGCTCCGTAATCTTCTTCTTGAGCTTCACTGTCCCCTCACAAAAACAACCATCGTTTATTGCGACAATGTCAGTGCTATTTACATGTCTTCTAACCCGGTGCAACATCAATGCACAAAACATATATAGATGGATATTCATTTCGTTCGTGAAAAAGTTGCTCTCGGCCATGTGCGTGTCCTTCATGTACCATCTGCTTATCAGTATGCCGATATCTTCACCAAGGGTCTACCTTGTTCCCTGTTTCTTGAGTTTCGATCCAGCCTGACCGTTCGCCCAACTCCCGCTCCGACTGCGGGGGTGTGATAGCGTATAAAATATTTCAAGATTTTATGCCTTATTTAAGTGTATATCCAAAGTATGTAAATCATGTAAATCGGGTATAGATAGGCTCAATCTCTTGTGATTCTGGTTTTGTACTTGTATATATATTGGCTTGAATGGTTACAGACTCCTCAAGGGGGAACCACAGAATTCTCAAAGCTCTATTAATGTCCGATTGCCAAAGTTGTTGAATATTTTTTGGATATCAAACGAACCTCCCTAAAAGGTAATTTTAATATGGCCAGTATTCCTTCTTTTACAATTAGTTTCGCTACCGCACCCCTACTTTAGCTAATTGTCCACCCTTTCCAAGTGTGATTTCTATATTTTGCATGGTTAGGCCTTAGGGCTTATAAGGGAACTAGACTGGATCTTCGTTGTTTCCATAATTGTAACAACCTCAAAAATCAGAGTAAATTAAAACCTGGAAACTTGACAATATAACGAAAGTAAATCTATTAACTTTCCATAAACGGAACCAGTCATTAAGACTATACAATCCTATACAAGGATTTTATCAAAAGAATGGGACTTAACAATGCCCAACAACAATACTAAACAACTTCAAAACCCCGAGACTCAAAACTCGTTTCTCCAAAAACCCCGGCACCCACCGCTAATGGAAACCTGTTATACACATCATTTGAGAAAAAGTGTCAGACTATAAAGCCTGGTGAGAACATACAGTTTATAAAGCTCGAAAGATATAAACATCAGTATCATAAAGAAATCTTTTCATAATGGTTTAGTTCGTAAAGATAACATTTCGCCACAACCGGGCCTCTTCGGTCCAAAACTGTTAAACGGTGATAAAAGGACCATTTTTACCAAGGATAGTGGTGTAACACAAAGTAGACCACAAATCCGAGTTATGAGCTAAATACATGGAACCATGGCCACGAACTCTTCAGTCCGTACTACGATGTGAGGGAGGGCCCCCAAGGAACCATGTCATACTCGTTCATTAGACTACATCTGAACCATGGCTAGGATCGGGTCTCACATAACCGTACCTAAGTTGCCCCCGAGGATCAAATGTAGCTAACTACAACGGAAGGGGCATATCCTTCCCAGCCATAACAACGGAAGGGGCATATCCTTCCCAGCCATAAGTCGACTCGATACCTAGGGATCCACTAGTACAGTCAGGACTTGTTACAATATTTCATGTGACCAACAAAGCTAGATAAATAGCTATCAACACATTTATATTTCAAAATGCCATTTTCCAGACCAACTGCTGGTAAGAAAGATAATCATAAAATCAGTTTATATAAATTCTTTCAATAAGCCACCAACATGGGCAAGTAAAACAACCTTTTACTTCTGATAAGGCGGAACCCGTTATTTTAGTCAAAACTGATCGGGAACCCCGAAAATCACCAAAAACTTCATTTATATCAAAATGTAGAGAACTTGAAATCATACCGTAGAAATACTTCAGATTTCGCAAATAAGAGTTTTGACATGTATAAAGTTTGTAAAATGATAGTAGGAACTCACCGGTAGGTTTTTAGAATAAAACCCGGAAAATCAGATAATGACCACGATGTAGAGGTGAAGCTTAAAACACCGACCCCTCGCTAGAAACACCGAAAACTAGCAACCAAACGAGCCTTGAAGATCGAAGAAGAAAAAGAGAGAATAAGAAGAGAGAGAGAGAAAGAAACTGAGATTACAAAAGAATCTCAACAAAATGAGATATTTAGCCAAGGCTTTGCACACCTCCCAACACAGCGCACGGCCCGTGCGTTTTCCAAAGGGGAGGGCGCACGGCCCGTGCGTTCTCCACTGCCTCGCACCCTGTTCCATGCGCACGACCCGTGCGCATTTCCTGAAGGATAGCGCACGACCTGTGCGCCTTGTAGACAGAAACATCATCCTTTTCTTCTTCTTTAACAACCTCGCAAAACCAAACGAAAATTCGGGGTGTTACAATCCTCCCCAACTTGGGAATGATTTCGTCCCCGAAATCCCAACTACTCAAAAAAGGTGAGGATATCTTCGCTTCATATCCTCCTCGGCTTCCCACGTCACATTCGCTCCCCGGTGATGCTTCCACTGCACCTTGACCAAAGTGACTTCTTTATGACGCAACTTCTTAGACTTTCTCTCTAAGATGGCGTCGGGTTCTTCCACACAACGGTTGCCTTCGTCAACCCTTAACTCTGAAAGGGGAATGACGCTGTCTTCCACCGCCAAACATTTCCGGAGGTAGCAAACATGAAACGTGTTGTGTATTTTACTCAACTCCGGTGGCAGTTCCAACTGGTAGGCTTGCAAACCCACCCATTTAAGCACTTTGAAAGGTCCGAGGAAACGGGGACTCAACTTCCCACGTTTTCCGAACCGTATAATGCCTTTCCACGGCGACACTTTAAGCATAACACGGTCGCCTACTTGGAATTCCATTGGCCGCCTCTTCTTATCGGCATAGCTCTTCTGACGATCTTGAGTCGCTTTCATTCTTTCACGAATGCACTTGACCTTATCGGTAGTCTCTTGCACGATTTCAGGTCCGGAAAACTGCTTTTCTCCCGCTTCAAGCCAGCACACGGGAGTCCGACACTTTCGCCCATACAAAGCCTCAAAGGGTGCCATTCCGATACTCGAGTGGTAGCTATTGTTGTAGGCAAACTCCACCAAAGGCAGGTGAGTGTCCCAGCTACCCCCGAAATCGATGACACAAGACCTCAGCATGTCTTCCAAGGTTTGGATCGTTCGCTCGCTCTGCCCGTCGGTTTGCGGATGGTAAGCCGTACTCAACTTCACCCGAGTACCAAGTTCTTTCTGAAATCCATCCCAGAAGTTCGAAGTGAACCGACTGTCGCGATCCGACACGATCGACAATGGTATGCCGTGTCTCAAGACCACCTCATCGATATAAAGCTTTGCTAACTTATCCATCGGTAGCGTCTCGCGCATGGCCAAGAAATGAGCGCTCTTCGTTAATCTGTCAACTATCACCCAAATGGTATCGTGACCTCGAAGAGTTTTAGGCAACTTCGTCACGAAGTCCATGGTGATATGCTCCCATTTCCATTCGGGAATCTCTAAAGACTGAAGACTCCCATACGGTCTCTGATGTTCGGCCTTAACTTGCGAACACGTCACACAACGCTCAACGTAACGTGCCACATCAAGCTTCATTACCGGCCACCAATAGTGCAATTTCAAGTCCCTGTACATCTTTGTGCTTCCCGGATGTATGGAATACTTTGACTTGTGTGCATCTTCTAGCAACAGCTCACGGTTACCCCCTATCTTGGGCACCCACACACGACCGCTGAACAGTTTCACTCCACGGCTATCTTCCATCAAGAGTAAACGTTGTTTTGTCATGACTTCTTCTTTGAGATTCTCTTCTAACAGTGCTTCCACCTGTGATGCCTTGATCTTCTCAACAAGGCTAGACACTAGCTCGATCCTTGAATGGGTAGCCCAAATACTCCCGCTATAGTCCTTCCGACTTAGCGCATCGGCCACCACGTTCGCCTTACCTGGATGGTAAAGCAATTCACAGTCGTAATCTTTCAGCAACTCAAGCCACCTCCTTTGCCTCATATTCAGCTCTTTTTGATCAAAGACATATTGTCAGGCTCTTGTGATCTGTGAAAAGGGTACACTTCGTGCCGTAAAGATAATGTCGCCAAAGTTTCAAGGCGAACACCACCGCTGCTAACTCCAGATCATGAGTTGGATAATTCTGCTCGTGTATTTTGAGCTGCCTCGAGGCATAAGCGATTACCTTACCTCGTTGCATCAACACACAACCCAATCCCATCTTTGAAGCGTCGCTGTAAACCACGAAATCTTCCGACCCTTCAGGTAATGTCAAGATCGGAGCTTCACACAACTTCTTTTGAAGGATCCGGAACGCCTTCTCTTGGGTTTCGGTCTATTCAAACTTCACATTCTTCCGAGTCAGAACTGTCAAGGAAGAAGCGATCTTTGAAAAGTCTTGGATAAATCTCCTGTAGTATCCCGCCAGACCCAAGAAACTTCGGATCTCGAACGGACTCTTAGGAGGCTCCCAATTCATCATAGCTTCAATCTTGGAGGGATCTACTTCCACTCCGTCCCGAGTGACTACGTGACCCAGAAATTGTACTTCTTTAAGCCAAAAGTCGCACTTGGAAAACTTGGCGTACAATCTTTCTCTTCTCAACACTTCCAGAACCTCACGTAGATGTTGTTCGTGTTCCGACTCACTCTTGGAGTACACTAGTATGTCATCAATGAATACAATGACCGACTTGTCGAGGAAAGGTCGGCACACTCTATTCATCAAGTCCATAAACACTGCTGGTGCGTTCGTCAGGCCAAAAGGCATTACAAGGAACTCGTAATGGCCGTAACGCGTTCTGAAAGCCGTCTTCGGAACATCTTCTTCTCTTACCTTCACTTGGTGATAACCTGATCGTAAGTCGATTTTGGAGAAACAACCCGCTCCTTGAAGTTGATCGAACAAATCGTCTATTCTCGGAAGCGGATATATGTTCTTCACTGTAGCTTTGTTCAACTCACGATAGTCAATGCACATTCTCATTGTGCCATCCTTCTTTTTGACAAATAAGACCGGAGCTCCCCAAGGTGACGAACTCGGTCTTATGAATCCCTTCTCCAATAGCTCTTGGAGTTGTGCTACCATTTCTTGCATTTCCGATGGCGCTAAACGATAAGGTGCTTTAGCGATCGGTGCAGCGCCAGGCACAAGATCAATCCGAAACTCTACCTGACGATCGGGTGGCAACCCGGGCAAGTCGTCCGGAAAGACATCTAGATACTCACGCACGATCTTCACATCTTCCAGCTTTGACTTCTCTAGCTTGGCATCGATCACATAGGCTAGGAAAGACGAACATCCTTTTACTAAGCACTTGCGTGCTTTTGCCATTGTGATTATTGCCACTTCACCCTTTCTCTTCTCACCATAGATGACAACGACTTCACCAGAGGGGTTGGGAAGTCGAATCAACTTCTTGGAACATACGATCTCGACATGATTGTTTGACAACCAATCCATGCCAACCACAACATCGAAACCTCCGATTAACATTGGCAATAGATCGATTGAGAATTCTCTCCCCTCGATACTAAGAGTACACTGCTTCAGAACCTCGTGGATCAAAACTTGGCTACCATCGGCTATTTCTACCACTAATGCATCCTCAAGACTAGTAGTGGGCATAGCAATTTTCTGACGGAACAATTCATATACGAAAGAGAAACTAGCACCCGTATCGAACAAAATACGAGTAGGTACAGAGTTTACAAGGAAAGTACCCGATACCACGTCAGCGGATGCCCTGGCCTCTTCGGGCGTCATCTGAAATGCTCGACTCTGAACCTTAGGAGGGTTCTCCTTCCTTGCTGGCGCGCTACCCGACTTGAGCTTCGGGCAATCTCTCTTCACATGCCCCTGTGCCTTACACTCGAAGCAGACCATCCCCACGACAAAACAGTCGCGGGTGGTGTGATCATTCTTACCACACTTGTAGCAGAATTTAGAAGTAGAGTTACAGTTACCATGGTGCTTGGTTCGACACTTCGGGCACCACTTTGCTTCCTGATAACTGCTGAAGTTGCGGTTTCCGACAAAAGGTCGGACCCGCTTGGGAGGTACTGAACTGCTCTCCCACTTTCTTTTATCAGACGCTATCACAGAATTCTCAGATTTGCTCTTCGCGAACATCTCTTCCATGAATTGAGCTTCCTCCACCATCTCTCGGAGGTTGGAAGCTTTGGAATTGTGGACCATAGATTGCATGTCCGCTGGTAAGCCGTTTAGATAAGCTTTCATTTTATCTTTTTCTGTTGGGGCAGCATACCCCACCAGACCTAGCTTCTCCATAAACTAACGGGTGTATTCCCTCACCGTCAGACTTCCCTTTACCAAGGACCGGAATTCTTTCTCAGTTCGGTCCATGGTCCTCTCGTTGCAGAACTCTTCTAGCAGCTTCTTTTTGAACTCGGCCCAAGACAACTGGGCCAACACTTCAGGAGATAGAGTGGATTGGCTGATATTCCACCAAATGAGTGCAGTGTCCCTCAGCAGTTGGGTACCGAACCGCACCCTCTGATCATCTCCGCATTCGGAAGAGCCAAAAGCTTGCTCGACCGCTCGGATCCACTTCACATACAAGATTGGGTCGTCGGAACCAGAGAACTCTGGTGGTCCGCAACCCAGAAAGGATTTGTGGGAACAACTTTTCCTACCTCCCGGAGCACCAACAATCTTGTTCTCCTCAGCCCTGACCCCTGTACCAACGCCTCCAGAACCTGCTACGATGTTTTCCACAACCGTCTCACTTCTACGATTGTTCACATCACGGTCCTCAATCACTTTTAGCAGAAACTCTTGCTGCTTTGCCATCTCTTCCCTCATTGCCAACATCATGCTGGCCATCATCTCAGACGGGGAACTAGCATCCCTGATTACTGGGTGGGACGAAGCCAGGTCCACACGCGGAATGACCTCTGGCCCCCCACCTAGTATTTGTTGAACTGGCGGACGCACGACAACCTCAACTCCTTCCCGCTGATCAGCTGTGGAGGCTGTCGCTTCCAATCCGTCAACACGAGTACGCGGTCTACCACGCGTATTCACCATACTGAACTGTTTCACAGAACAGAGACAGAGATAAGAGAGGGATTGAATAAACACAAAGGAAACGTATTACCACATTACCAATTGTCATATTAACAGTAATTCAAGCACTCTTACGTACAATATCCTCATAATAACATTAGCTAAGTGAAATTATGAACATACAAAACATAACGGTTCTTGTCACCACTACTACAACGCCTGATAAACGTACTTTCCGTCAACTCTAAGACTAACCCATCTTAAGAGCTCTACCCAAATCTCGCGGATCAATTCTTAGCATACGCAGTCTAAGTCTAGACATCTTACATTCATGCCTAGTTCGCTTAAACTAGAGCTCTGATACCAACTTGTAACAACCTAAAAAATCAGAGTAAATTAAAACCTGGAAACCTGACAATATAACGAAAGTAAATCTATTAACTTTCCATAAACGGAACCAGTCATTAAGACTATACAATCCTATACAAGGATTTTATCAAAAAAATGGGACTTAACAATGCCCAGCAACAATACTAAACAACTTCAAAACCCCGAGACTCAAAACTCGTCTCTCCAAAAACCCCGGCACCCACCGCTAATGGAAACCTGTTATACACATCATTTGAGAAAAAGTGTCAGACTATAAAGCCTGGTGAGAACATACAGTTTATAAAGCTCGAAAGATATAAACATCAGTATCATAAAGAAATCTTTTCATAATGGTTTAGTTCGTAAAGATAACATTTCGCCACAACCGGGCCTCTTCGGTCCAAAACTCTTAAACGGTGATAAAAGGACCATTTTTACCAAGGATAGTGGTGTAACACAAAGTAGACCACAAATCCGAGTTATGAGCTAAATACATGGAACCATGGCCACGAACTCTTCAGTCCGTACTACGATGTGAGGGAGGGCCCCCAAGGAACCATGTCATACTCGTTCATTAGACTACATCTGAACCATGGCTAGGATCGGGTCTCACATAACCGTACCTAAGTTGCCCCCGAGGATCAAATGTAGCTAACTACAACAGAAGGGGCATATCCTTCCCAGCCATAACAACGGAAGGGGCATATCCTTCCCAGCCATAAGTCGACTCGATACCTAGGGATCCACTAGTACAGTCAGGACTTGTTACAATATTTCATGTGACCAACAAAGCTAGATAAATAGCTATCAACACATTTATATTTCAAAATGCCATTTTCCAGACCAACTACTGGTAAGAAAGATAATCATAAAATCAGTTTATATACATTCTTTCAATAAGCCACCAACATGGGCAAGTAAAACAACCTTTTACTTCTGATAAGGCGGAACCCGTTATTTTAGTCAAAACTGATCGGGAACCCCGAAAATCACCAAAAACTTCATTTATATCAAAATGTAGAGAACTTGAAATCATACCGTAGAAATACTTCAGATTTCGCAAATAAGAGTTTTGACATGTATAAAGTTTGTAAAATGATAGTAGGAACTCACCGGTAGGTTTTCAGAATAAAACCCGGAAAATCAGATAATGACCACGATGTAGAGGTGAAGCTTAAAACACCGACCCCTCGCTAGAAACACCGAAAACTAGCAACCAAACGAGCCTTGAAGATCGAAAAAGAAAAAGAGAGAATAAGAAGAGAGAGAGAGAAAGAAACTGAGATTACAAAAGAATCTCAACAAAATGAGATATTTAGCCAAGGCTTTGCACACCTCCCAACACAGCGCACGGCCCGTGCGTTTTCCAAAGGGGAGGGCGCACGGCCCGTGCGTTCTCCACTGCCTTTTCTTCTTCTTTAACAACCTCGCAAAACCAAACGAAAATTCGGGGTGTTACAATAATATCCATAGACTTGTTTTTGGTAAGATTTTGATGTTATCAAATGTAAATTCGGGGTGCATGGTACACACCGATATTCCAACGCATTTTGCCCTCCGAATCAAAATAAATATGTTTTTGAACCTTCTCTTTCACTTGAATCCAGGACCACTATTCGAAATCTTAGGGAAATACTGGATTTGTTATCTCATGTTTGTTTTTCATGGAAAAAAAACAATTGAAGTGGTAAAATCTTAAATATTGATACATGTCTTTTCCACATAAAGGGTGAATCTTTTGTTACAATAGAAGTAGGAGTGATGTGGATTATTCACGAATGTAACTTGATTTGTTTTATAAGAATAAAGATGTCAACGAATTTCTATGAAATGATTTCATGAGACACGTACCATGTAACATCCTCAAATATGGAAATAACAACTAATTTAAAATTTTCTAAATACATCGATAACTGATTCATCCACAACAACAATTTAAAGTTTAAATTCAATAAACCCATTTCAATCTTTACACACAGTCTATAATAGGGGCGGATGTTACTAAAAACTCAATAACAGTCACTATCTCCAAAATGCGGAAGACTTCACCAAACTACTTACCCTCGTGTAAAACTAGTGCTCATCTCTTCATAGTATTGCTAGAACCATTCCCAACCAGAACCTGATGCACATGCCGACAAATAAAAATGTTAGGCTTAACGCCTAGTGAGCTCAAGAGTTTTCCTTATAGACATATAAAACAATAACTTTAAGAATGTTATTTAAATCATGATTTCTAAAATGAACTACATTAAGTATGAAAGTAATATCTTTTTCAGCATTCACCATCTTCGTGATTAAAACCACAAAACAAAACGTTCCTTCGAATATAAATCCAAAACCCAAAACCCACTTAAAACATAACTGATACTTTAATAATCAAATATTGAAAAACATGGGTAAATTCTATCATCCAAAATATCCAAAACAAGGATAAGGTGCAATACCCTAAAACCACATAATATGGATAACGACTCATACTCAAAACGTCACCGAAAACATGGATTATTAAACTCCATACCCAAAACAACACCTTTCGGTGAGGTGGGAGACCCGATTACATTACACGTGACGAAACACGAAAGTAGGTCACATGACTATGCAGAAAACCAAAACATATGGTTTATACTCATAAGACATATCGAGCTCAACCCCTCTAGATATTTTGCCCGTGGAGACTCAAATTCAACCCCTCTGGATCTATACTTTGAGATATTCAAATCCACACAAAACATACAAGCACATTTGGAACAACTTACTGCCCATGGGACCCTACCCGACCATATAGGTACACACCTTACATACCATGGTGACCCGATGCCTATTCTGTGCCAAGTAGTGAACTTGTCCAAAACGGTACATTAAGAACATCGTGCCTATGGATCCATTGCACTAAATAAAAATATTACATGACTCCAACCGAATGAACTAACGCATTCAAAACATGTAATTCTCAAATAAGATGCAGTAAATGCAAATAATGACCAAACGCTCTACATTGAGCTATCAAAACCCGGACAATTGTCCCCAAGACTCAACGAGGTCCAAACCGAGCCATAGGCTCAACAATCGAAAGACCAATTGTAAGAAAATCGTAAAATGAAATCAAACGTAAACAACCTGCATTTATGCAACCCATGCTCCAAAATATATAAATAACTCCAACGTAGTATGGATTGGGACAAAACATTTCTCAAATGAGTTTATACAATTTATTCTTTCAAAAATGTCCTATAACACAAAATCAAGCATTTCTTCAAAACACACAATAAAAGTAATTTGAAACGCAAAAATCTACCTTTATAAAACAATTCATTAAAATGCTAATGTTTATGATTCATTTATCAAAATGCCCAAAATCCCAAATATGGTGTTTTACAAGTTTATAAAGTTAGACACTTCAAATAGACACAACTCATCAAATGACTCAACAATTAATAATTACATGTAAAACATATAAAGATTTAAAGATTGACATTTTTGGCATGTACACCATTTTCACAAATCAACTTGAACTCACCTTGCTAAATTTAGGCTAAATCTAGATTTTACCCCAACTTGAGCTTCCTTGAAGAAATCTGAATCATCAAGCCAAATCTTCCAAAAATCTTGATCCACAAGTTCCCAACCATAAGTAATCATGTTTAACCATTTATAATCGATCCCCAAACATTTTACATCAAAATCCCCAATTTGGCCCAAACCCTAATTTTGACCTAATCCATCCAAAATCACCCAAACCGAAATTTGAGAAACATAAATACTAGGAAGTCATAAATAGATAATTTATGACTCATAATAAAGATTTAAAACTAGGAGGATCAACTCACCACTTTAGTTTTGGTGAAAACCTACAAAACCCCAAATTTCTTGAAGATGGGGGTGATGATGATGAGCTATTGACCTTTGCTTCTACCCCACCACCAAATATTCTTGGGTATTCCAAAAACTAAAAATCTAACCTTGAAAATATCTAAAAACAAAACCATAACAACTTGAATCGCCAAAAACGGAGTCAAAATGACAAAGTTATGGCCAAATGAAGAAAATCCCGATTTTATGCACTACAGGTTTGGCGCGATTGTGACATGCGACTGTGCCTTGTCACAATCGCATGGAAGGGTCTCCCCAATTGTACCGAAAGCCATTTTACCCCCTTGGCGACCTTGACATGCTATAGTGCCACTGGCACAGTCGTCGGGCACTATAGCCTGGCCCGTACCGCGAGTTTTTCGACCGTTCTTCGACCGCTTTATCGACGGCTTCCCCGACCGTTTCTCGATCGTTTTCCCGACCGTTCATCAATCGTTCTATCAGAAAAATTGATGCTATTATGCCAGTTATCATTCCATTGTCATAATTTCATGGCACCTTCGTTGAGACGACCGAACACTCGGTAACTTCGGTGTTATTGTGACATATGTCTCAACTGCATGGCAGTGAAGTCGGGACTACCACACTTTCAATACCATTGGTACTATTATGACAGATGTCACAACCACATGTCACTATAGCCAAGACGACCATACTCTTAGTACTATTTGTGTTATTGTGACAAATGTCACAACTACATGGCACTATAGTCGTACTCCATATGTGTTTCTTCCTTTACCGATTCACACAGTTCAACACTCTTCTTCCATCGGGATAAAAATTCAGGGTGTTACAATACTCCCAACCTTAAAAGAGATTTCGTCCTCGAAATCTAGTTCATACATGAAGTATTTTAATACTACACAATATTGAGCATCAGTTCGATAATTGTCTTGTCATATACTGTAACACCCCCAAATCTGGAAAGAGCAACTAAATTAAAATTTTCAATAATGCCTCAAAATAGATAAGATCACTTACAAAAAGTTTATACTTGAATTATTAAACTAGGACTAACCATCAACGAAGGTAAATAGATTCTTCTACAAAGATTAGTTAGAGGTCGGGTGTTACTAAAACTCAAATACAAGTTGTTATTCCCAAGACAAGGCGAAAGACTTCACCAAACTACTCACCCTCGGGCACACTTCTAGCACCTCTCTCTCTCCATGATGTCACTAGGACCAATCCCCAAACGAACCTGTTGCACATGCCGACAAATAAAAAGTTAGGCTAACGCCTAGTGAGTTCAAGAGTTTTATTTGAATAAACAAATCTTTTAAAAGGAATACCCTCCATTTAAAATTACTTTCTTTCTGATAGCTTACTTTAAACCCGAAGACAACTCTTTCCCAATATCATGCATTTTCGAAAACAAACATCTTGTTACAAACATTCTTTATAAATGATACAACACACACTTACTCGATACAAGGGTAGAGATTAGCTCCCGATTTAAGAAACGTAAGTAAAATGTTGTATTCCAAAACACCCTACACAAGATTGAAACATGACACTCAACCCATAAGTCCTCGTTAAAAATCCATGTATGTCATACGTCAGAAAATCATGGACACTCGACCCAATACTCACACGACCATAAACGAAAGGAATCTAACTACCAAAACAAGGGTTGACATAATTCATTCAAACCTTAATATACGAGGAGGGAGGTCCAATATTAAGGCCCTCATTCACTGTCGACCATAAAGAACCAATGACAATAAAATGAGACATCCTTATAATTTAATTACGGATAGCCGACAACGGGGGAGACCCGTATCCGTTGAGAGTGGAGGAAACACAAAAGTATGCCACCCAAGCAACGTTAATCGCATGACACCTCCCGACATCACAGCCAGGTGTCCCTACGACTTCTTTAACAAGTGTCACCCCAAGTCAGTTGACCTTGATGAACATTACGAAGAACTCCACCCCAAAGGCCCGACACACTTAAAGACTACCTCCCAGGCATTACTTCAAGCGGCGGAGGTCCTAGCGCCTACTTCCCCAGTAGCACTAACTGACTCAACCCTCCTAGCGATCACTTGTAAAGTTTCCGGTCATAAAACATGGGTACCGGAGTTTAACCCCGCAGAACCCAATTGACCATCCCAAAACAGACTGACTTACGTGCCTATGAATCTAATGCAACACAGTCTAACTTTACCGGACTATACATGAATGGCCAAAGCACTCGAGCCCGTAACCAACCTCAATACGCAACACATCGCATTAGTACGTACGTCATAACTGGACTCTACATTGAGCCATATAAAATCGGACAAGTGTCCTCAAGACTCCTAAAAAACGATGTCGAGTCAAAATACTCAAAACCTCTTTTTGACCAATGATTAACGTTTTCAAATAATAAATGTACTCGACCCATACCATGAAATCACACGCTCCAAAATACTTGAATGGACTCCAACACAGTTTAAGTCGGGACAAAAGGTTTTCCACATAGATTTATACTCTTTATCCTTTCAAAACGTCCCATAACACAAAATTAAACCTTTTACCCAAGCAAACACTAAAAATGCCTTTTAACCAAATAATCTCATTTATGCAATAAATTACCAAACACACCCATTTATGACTCATTTATCCAAATGCCCAAAAATCCCCAATATGGGTGTTTTACAAGGTTTATAAAACTAAACTTCTCAAATAACCAAAAGTCATCAAGTAACTCCACAATGATAATTTCATGTTAAACACATAAATACTTTAAAATAAACATTTTTGCATGTACAACGTTTTCACAAATCAACTTGAACTCACCTTGCTAGATTTAGGCTAAATTTAGATTTTACCCCACTTAGAGCTTCCTTGAAGAAACTTGAATCTACAAGCACCATCCTTCCAAAACCTATATCCACACATTTCCAACCATAAATAATCATAATCAACCATTTAGAATTGTTCCCCAAATATTTACATGAACATTTCATCTTATACCAAAAACCATAATTTTCCATACTTGAAGAAGGAGAAGATTACCTCAACCAATAGCTTAAATCCACCAACCAAAACACTTATAGGTCACCAAAACGAATCATAAACTTTCAAATCTTCAAGTGATGAAAAGGGTTTGGTGAAAACCCTAGAAACTTGATTAAGAAGAAAAAGATGAAGTTACCTTAGTTCTAGCACCTAAAAACCTTGCTATAAGAGAAAGGGTCACTTGAAACCTCAGATCTTGGTGTCTCAAATGATCAAAAACACTAATGGGAGCAAAGGGTTCGGTTCTTGGGAGAGGGATATGAAATTGGTGAAGTGATTAATGAGAAATGGGAAAACAAGAGATTTAAAGCAAAACCCTGGACCCGTCGGCGACCTTGACACGGCGACTATGCCCTTGGCATAGTCGCGGGGCATAGTCGCCCGCTTCCTCCCACTCGCGGTACCAAACCCGCGATTGTGACACCTGCGACAGTGACCCGGGCACAATCGTCGGGCACTGTCACCCAACCTGTACCGAGGGTCTTCCTCCCCTCGCGACCTTGCCCTGGCGATAGTGACACTTGTCACAGTCGTCGGGCACTGTCGCCCAGGCTGTGCAAGGCTTTGAAATTCTTTCGTTCTCGCGTCCGAAAGCTCTGACACACGTAGGATTCAAAGCACCACGATTCATACCCAAAAGTCATAGCCTAACGGTTAAGTCCCCATAAATAAATATAACCACATAAGCAAAACCCTTATTGAAAATTACGGGTGTTACAATCCTCCCAACCTTAGAATGATTTCGTCCTCGAAATCTACTTCTCACCCAAGGCGTTCCATTACTTCTCTTAGCAATTATTGGGTTCCCTTGGTTCCCAAAAGTGACATTATTCATAGACCTCGACGACGTCATTTTCCCAACGCGACCGCCTCCCATTTTAAGGGATTGCCTCTAACCCGATTCATCTTTGAACTTTAACTAGATGACTCCCTGACGCAACTGTAGCACTGACTTCCATTAAGACCTTCACTTCCCAATAATCACCTTGGCATGATATGCACTCATACTAGAGTAGAAATTAGAACTTTACAGGGGAAGTCTCCAATTATACGACTTCGGTTGTCTCCCAACCTTATTGGACATGTACTACCTCAAGGGCAACTCGTGACAACGAATTCTCATTGACTAATTTGTTCCAGCTCAACATGATTCTGAATCCGTATTCCAAACTCCATCATCAACCCAAAGAATTCCCAAAATTTCTTAATACTTGATATTGACAAGGCCGTCCTCCCTAGGTGTACCAATACGCTCTCCATGTAGCTGGTTAATGTAGATCCGGCTATCGCTCAACTTCAATCTACCTCTAACCTCAAAATTCCATCATAAGATATTTACCATGTTAGGAAAGCTTATACACATCGATACTTAATAACCAACATCTAATATTCCTTTAAATTACACCAGTGAGAGGTCAACCTTTCTCATGATCTAATCGGGATACTTCCAAACATTTCGAGATTCATTGACTTCACTAAACGTGACGACGCCTAATATCAGAAAGGTGACATCGAAAACGTGGACATCCCGCCCAAGATTTCATTCCAGACGTAAAGTCATGGTAAGATTAACACTTAACAAGGCACTAAGATTCCAAATCTTACATTTCTAACAAAAGGACCACCCATCCAACAACTCAAATCCAACCAGGCGTAAATAATCACACAAGATCTTATCCGCAGGCTTACCGAGGCATAAAGATCATCTCTTAATTAACTGGGAAGGCATGAGTCTATTACCTCCACTATTCATGCGTGAACCGATTCATAACCCAAAATCCAAAATTTCCGAAGCTGACCACGAGTCGGATCATCCGACGCTTCACTTCTCAAGGACTCCTTAGTTCCTTGACTACAACTCCTTTCACGGCAGGGTTTTAAATCTGTAGGCCTAATGAGTTCAAGGTTTTCAACTAATATGCCAATTTAAACTTTTATAAAACTTTTAAATACACAAGCTTTATAACAATTAATCTCGCGGTAAAAGTCCCCTGCCGTTCATTTGATAGGTTTAAAAAGATTGATTACTGACGCTACGTATATAAAACCATTTCCAAAATTTGTTCGATCAGAACTTACGTTAATAAGGACAATAACCAAGGATACGCCACAAATTATACCATATATATGAAAATAATTTTCTACAACCCCACACGTGCAATAAATGTTTGTGCAACTCCAAAAGAGAGCTTCTCAATTTTAACCTTAAAATTCATTCTTTTTAAACGCAAGACGTCGTGGCATAAAATTTTCAACAAATCCCATATGCGTCAGTTTACTCCCCAAAACTCAGTAAAACGATAGGGACATACACAAATATCAAATCAAGTTTAACCTTGGGTCGCACAGGTAAAACGCACCTGTCCGAAATAGTAACTACCACGACATGTAAACTAGTACTCATTTTAGTGCATTGCGAAAAATTTCTAACAGTAAAATCAATAACTGAAATATGCTCAGAACAAAAGTTTTATCTGAAATAACATAAATCTTTTATATGTATACTCACACCAATAGTATAATTTAATCTAAATATAAATAGTATACCACGATTGACACTTGCATAAAGCCCGAAGATAAATCACGTGATAATGAAACCTCTCCAAATTAACATATGGGGTGACATTTATTAACAAAACCCATAAATTAACGCATGCAATGATGCATGTACACACGTTCCAAAATTTATCTACGCGACACAAATGTCGTACGATAAGACACCATAAAACTCAACGTAAAGAGCATAAGATGACAATAAGTCAAAAATATTAAAATCTTAAGACCACAACGTAAGATAAAACGACCCTTTTTTTTCAAGAACACTAAGATGAGACGCGACGCCTAATAATCTCATAATTTACACGCAATAAAATTAAAACTCACGCGACTCAAAGTACACTCACGTGCCCAAAACGTAGTAAAACAATGCCCATAAATTCAACATGACTCGCACGGACTAAAATTCCCAAGAAAATTCTAACTCAAGAACATGAGAACAATTCTTCCTTTAAAACCTTAACATACGTGGAGGAGGTCCAATGTCAATGTCATAAATTGCAGTTACTTGTCCAAGACTCTAAACAACATCAAAACAAGGACATCACAATATCCGAAAATGGTGTTGGACAACAACGAGGATAAAGAAAATCTTAACAAAGTTTGTAACCACATGCAATAAAATAATTTTATGCATGTTTAAAATCATAGTTTAAATACTTGTGTGTGCTAAAGATTTTTCCAATATTTCGTAATATAATCCACATTGTGATTTGGGAACATGAGAAGTAACTGATGCAATTTATTTCATAAATAAATTTTGTGCATGAATTTGGTCGGCACGCAACGTCTTAGAACCACGTTCTCAATTTCCTAGCCACACTATTGTCATCCGGATGCACAAACATCTTAAGGCAATAATCACACTAAATTGGTTAACCTTACAATTTCTTCCTGAAATAAAACTGATTCAATAAGCCTATGGTTCTAATTCAACCAATAACCCCGACCCAAAATGGTCAACTTAATGTATTTATCATACTTAACCATCACTCCAAATGACAATGCCATAAACATCGACTCTTCTACTGACTAATCGCTTAGAAACTTTCTCACTACCCCAACGGTCATTATACCAAGGCAGTTCAAGCATGCCCATGGAGCATGTAGGTTCACCATAACACTGGCCAGGTGCCATAATGAACGTACCGCACATGACCATCCTTGCTATCCTCGACAAGTTTCCCGTTTCCTCGCAACTCAATCCATCCCAAAATATCCTATCTTAAGGTACCTAATGGTGCAATTTCACTTTTAATCACTTAAAAGAACGCTAGTCTGAGTCTAGGCATCCAAAATCAACACCTAGTTCTCTCAAACTTATGCTCTGATACCAACTTGTAACACCCCCAAATCTGGAAAGAGCAACTAAATTAAAATTTTCAATAATGCCTCAAAATAGATAAGATCACTTACAACAAGTTTATACTTGAAATATTAAACTAGGTCTAACCATCAACGAAGGTAAATAGATTCTTCTACAAAGATTAGTTAGAGGTCGGGTGTAACTAAAACCCAAATACAAGTTGCTATTCCCAAGACAAGGAGAAAAACTTCACCAAACTACTCACCCTCGGGCACACTTCTAACACCTCTCTCTCTCCAAGATGTCACTAGGACCAATCACCAAACGAACCTGTTGCACATGCCAACAAATAAAAAGGTTAGGCCAACGCCTAGTGAGTTCAAGAGTTTTATTTGAATAAACAAATCTTTTAAAAGGAATACCCTCCATTTAAAATTAAGTTCTTTCCGATAGCTTACTTTAAACCCGAAGACAACTCTTTCCCAATATCATGCATTTTCGAAAACAAACATCTTGTTACAAACATTCTTTATAAATGATACAACACACACTTACTCGATACAAGGGTAGGGATTAGCTTCCGATTTAAGAAACGTAAGTAAAACGTTGTATTCCAAAACACCCTACACAAGATTGAAACATGACACTCAACCCATAAGTCCTCGTTAAAAATCCATGTATGCCATACGTCAGAAAATCATGGACACTCGACCCAATACTCACACGACCATAAACGAAAGGAATCTAACTACCAAAACAAGAGTTGACATAATTCATTCAAACCTTAATATACGAGGAGGGAGGTCCAATATTAAGGCCCTCATTCACTGTCGACCATAAAGAACCAATGACAATAAAATGAGACATCCTTATAATTAAATTACGGATAGCCGACAACGGGGGAGACCCGTATCCGTTGAGAGTGGAGGAAACACAAAAGTATGCCACCCAAACAACGTTAATCGCATGACACCTCCCGACATCACAGTCAGGTGTCCCTACGACTTCTTTAACAAGTGTCACCCCAAGTCAGTTGTCCTTGATGAACATTCCGAAGAACTCCACCCCAAAGGCCCGATACACTTAAAGACTACCTCCCAGGCATTACTTCAAGCGGCGGAGGTCCTAGCGCCTACTTCCCCGGTAGCACTAACAGACTCAACCCTCCTAGCGATCACTTGTAAAATTTTCGGTCATAAAACATGGGTACCGGAGTTTAACCCCGCAGCACCCAATTGACCATCCCAAAACAAACTGACTTACGTGCCTATAGATCTAATGCAACACAGTCTAACTTTATCGGACTACACATGAATGGCCAAAGCACTCAAGCCCGTAACCAACCTCAATACGCAACACAACGCATTAGTACGTACGTTATAACTGGACTCTACATTGAGCCATATAAAACCGGACAAGTGTCCTCAAGACTCCTTTAAAACGACATCAAGTCAAAATACTCGAAACCTCTTTTTGACCAATAATTAACGTTTTCAAATAATAAACGTACTCGACCCATACCATGAAATCACACGCTCCAAAATACTTGAATGGACTCCAACACAGTTTAAGTCGGGACAAAAGGTTTTCCACATAGATTTATACTCTTTATCCTTTCAAAACGTCCCATAACACAAAATTAAACCTTTTACCCAAACAAATATAAAAATGCATTTTAACCAAATAATCTCATTTATGCAATAAATTACCAAACACACCCATTTATGACTCATTTATCCAAATGCCCAAAAATCCCCAATATGGGTGTTTTACAAGGTTTATAAAATTAAACTTCTCAAATAACCAAAACCCATCAAGTAACTCCACAATGATAATTTCATGTTAAACACATAAATACTTTAAAATAAACATTTTGGCATGTACAACGTTTTCACAAATCAACTTGAACTCACCTTGCTAGATTTAAGCTAAATTTAGATTTTACCCCACTTAGAGCTTCCTTGAAGAAACTTGAATCTACAAGCACCATCCTTCCAAAACCTAGATCCACACATTTCCAACCATAAATAATCATAATCAACCCTTTATAATTGTTCCCCAAATATTTACATGAACATTTTATCTTATACCAAAAACCCTAATTTTCCATACTTGAAGAAGGAGAAGATTACCTCAACCAATAGCTTAAATCCACCAACCAAAACACTTATAGATCACCAAAACGAACCATAAGCTTTCAAATCTTCAAGTGATGAAAAGGGTTTGGTGAAAACCCTAGAAACTTGATTAAGAAGAAGAAGATGAAGTTACCTTAGTTCTAGCACCCAAAAACCTTGCTATAAGAGAAAGGGTCACTTGAAACCTCAGATCCTGGTGTCTCAAATGATCAAAAACACTAATGGGAGCAAAGGGTTCGGTTCTTGGGAGAGGGATATGAAATTGGTGAAGTGATTAATGAGAAATGGGAAAACAAGAGATTTAAAGCAAAACCCTGGACCCACAGGCGACCTTGACACAACGACTATGCCCTTGGCATAGTCGCGGGGCATAGTCGCCCGCTTTCTCCCACTTGCGGTACCAAACCCGCGATTGTGACACCTGCGACAGTGACCCGGTCACAATCGTCGGGCATTGTCGCCCAACCTGTACCGAGGGTCTTCCTCCCCCCGCGACCTTGCCCTGGTGATAGTGACACTTGTCACTGTCGTTGGGCACTGTCGCCCAGGCTGTGCAAGTGTAACACCTTCGAAAAAGTAAATAGAAACTAATTTAAAACTTTCAATTAAACAACGAAAATGATATAATCTATTATACAATCATCACTTGAATCACCTCAAAGCGAACACTAGATTTAACTTCAACAATTAAAAGTTAAGTCTCGCATAAAGACTAACCAAAGTCAGGTGTTACTAAAACCCAAAAGAAACATTTGCTCTTATCAACGACTAACGCGGAAGACTTCATCAAGCCACTCACCCTTGTACAAACTCTTAGCACTCAACACTTCACCAAAAAGCTAGAACCTCTTCCCCCATCCGGAATCTGATGTACATGCTGACAAATAAAAAGGTTAGGCTAACGTCTAGTGAGTTCAAGAGTTTACAACAAGAATAAAATACATTTGCTAAAGGGAGATAAAGTAGTTTAAATCACAGACCCTCAGGAAGATTTATTTTAAACATCAAACGACACCATTTCCAAAAGTACACCTTTAAAACAAGGAACCCAACATGAACCTTCTGTCGTAAAACCACTTTAATCCCAAACTCACCCAAAACGTGAATAGTAAGCAAAGCTCCCAGTTTATAATAATACGAAATAAAATTTACTTCCCGAAACACCTTAAACGTGGACGGGGCATAATACACAACCCATAAATCTTGAGTAAACAATTACCCATAAGTAAAACGTCACCGAAAACATGGATAATAAAATGACACAATTAAATACCCAAATAACACCTTCCGGTGACGGGGGATACCCGATTCCATTGTACATAGCGGAACACAAAGTTAAGCCACATAACTATGTTGTCGAACTACACCTCAGATCGTGACTGTATTGCCTGCTCTGTCAAGCTACACCTCCAGTCGTGACTGTATTGCCTGCTCTGCCGAGCTACACCTCCAGTCGAACTTTATTTCAAGTCCCCAAACACCGTATCCCTTATTGCCTGTTCTGCCGAGCTACACCTCAAGGATACACGATCTTAGTGCCTGTTCGGTCTCTAGCAGAGTTTCATCCTCAGGGTACCCACTTGACCCCTAGTGCCTACTCCCTAGAATTCAAGATAGGAGCCTCAACTCCTTACTTGATAACTCTCGATGTCTAACCCTCGTGCACAAGAATTAGAACATCAAACACAAGGTCCCGGAGTACAACCCATAAAGGTTCCTCTCCGCAAAACAACCGGGGTACAACAATGTCAACACGACACAAACCCCAAAGTGAGAAAATCACGGCTTCTCACTATCATATGACCGACTTACATGCCTATGGATTCAATGCATTACAGTCTAAAATACATGACTCCAAATGAATGACACACGCACACAAAAGCGTGTATTTTCCAAAATAAAGTGCAATAAATGCAACTCACACCTAAAGCTCCACTTTAAGTTATTAAAACCGGATAAATGTCCTCAAGAGTCAATTTAGTCAGAACCGAGCCAAAAACCCAACAATTTACGTAATTCTACAAATGAAAATCGGTATAGACATCGACACACGTTTGACCGATGTAATACCCCGAAATTTCCATTTGTTAAATTAAATTTTTGATTTTTGGGCTTGACTCTTTAATTTTATAGTTTGAATGGTTGAATGATTCAATTACGAGTCCAACGGTTCTTTCCGTAGCGAAAACGGAGCTATAACGAAGAAGTTTTGACCAAAACGGGAATTGACCAAATGAGAAGAAGTTTGATGTGCTTCTGTGTGCGGCGCACGACCCGTGCGCCATCCTTCATTAAAAACGCACGGGCCGTGCGCATGAGTCAGTATCCCAGTGCGGGGTTAAATGAATATTTCCCCAAATCTCATCCATTTTCTCATTCTCTATCTTTCAAATTTCTCTCTCAAACCCTCCACATTCATTTACTTCACCTAGGGCTTCTTCAACCACCAAACCAACACCATTGATTGCTAGAGTCAAGATTATCATTCTAGGTTTCGGTTTGAAAACTTCACCACCATCTTCATCTTCTCCAAGTGTTCAAGTCAGATTTTGGGTCTTCATCTCCTACCTCTTTTCTTAAGGTTTTGGGTTGGTGAAAGCATTAAACCTTCATCAAAGGTTCATCCCGGTAATTTCTCCAAGGTGTTCTTCAAGATCTTCATCTTCTTCAAGTCTCACCTTCTTCAAGCTAGGGTTTCATCTTTTCTAGGTTTTGGTCAAAAACCTAGATTGTGAGTTTACTAACCTTTTGTTAAAACTAGATACACATCATTATCTTCTACTTGTTGATGTCAATGCATATTTCAAATGTTCATATTTAATGTTTCAAGTATTTTGGGTGTTTCTACCCATGAATTTATTTATGTGAAAGTCACCATGTTTTATGTGAGTATACTTTGGTATGTTGATAATTCCTTCTTGGAATGCCTCTTTGGCGACCTTATATTCTCACGAAGTATTTGGATGAATATTATGTTATATATTGGATTTACATGAGTAGGATGGTGATAGTGTGTTCCTAGTGGATATCCGAAATGTTACGGATGAAATTACATCTTGAGACCTCCTAAATGCATTATGTGGACGAACCAAGTCTGTGATTCACTATAGGAATGTAGGTGGGTGACATTTGGAGAATTTCCTAAGGCGGTAGTCTCCTATGTACCTAGACCTCCGCCGTCGGGGAATTTCCAAAGGCGGTAGTCCCCGGTGCGTGTCGGACCTTTGGGTTGCTAGAGAAAGTGTCTTCAAGGTGCATTGCCTCTTTGGGTGAACCGGATTGGAGATATGGGTCGCTCCCTTTGACTCCACATCTAAGTGATTATTTGTTAACTGCTGATAAAAACTGTAACTATTTCCGGCATGATTTTACTTGTTCAACTCACTAGGCTTTTTGGCCTAACACTTGTTTGGTGTCGATGTGTATCTCAGGTGTTATCAGCGCGGCTCCTAGGCAGGTATAGACGTTTTGGGCGAGAGCTTGGGGATACAGCATTTGGACTATTTTGAGAAGCATTGGGTTTATAGATGACACCCCTTTTTGTAATCTCTTTTCTAGATGTAGAAATTAGATTAGTTGGTTGTTGTTTATTTATCCGTTAAATTGCAATTGTGATTAAACAGGTTTATTTGTATTATTCCTCTTTTTGGGAGGCTCTTGCTATGGCAATCTATATACCGCTTCTCCTCTTTTGGAAAGTTTTGTTATCCCTATTTTTAGGGTGTTACAACCGACAAATATGCAAACACCACCGCCAAAAAGGGTAATTAACCCAAAACTTCTCATTGGTTGAAACAAAACGTTTTCCAAATGAACTCGTCCTCTTCGCGATGCCAAAGTGACTCATAGTACCATGATATGCATTTTCCAACGGTTTATAAAATCGTATGCACCAAATGGACAATTATGTAAAATGACCTCCATTTATATCTTATATCATCAAAGAAACACATCCAAATGATTTATATATCAAAACGCCCAAAAACCTCAAAGATGCGTGTTACATAAGTTTATAAAGTTAAATATATCCAAATAACCAAAACTTATCAGCAGTTAACAGTTTAATGTAAAACACAAACACTTTAAAATAAACATTTTGGCATGTACACCGTTTTCACAAATCAACTTGAACTCACCTCGCTAGATTTAGGCTAAATCTAGATTTATGCTAAATCTAGATTTTAACCCGCTTTAAGCTTCCTTGAAGAAATCCGAGTCCACAAGCAAAATCCTTCAAAAACCTAGATCCATAGATTTCCAACCATAAATAAGCATCTTCAACCATAAAGAATCGATCTCCAAACATCTTATAACAAAATCTCTATTTTGGCCAAAACCCTAATTTGGCCTAATTTCCCCAAAATCAACCAACCCAAAGTTGGTAAATAGAAACACTATGAGGTCAAAGATGGAGCATTTGTAACTTAATTAAAGTGTTAGAAAGAAAATGGATGAACTTACAATAGTGGGTTTTTTATAGAACTCAAAACCCTAGATTTTCTTGAAGAAGACTTCAATGGAGATGGTGGAATGGTAGCTCCTTGAATCCTAGACTTCCAAGACTTAGATGGTGAATGGCCATAGGAATGGCTAGGGTTTAAACCAAGAAGATGGGAATTCGTTTGGGAGAGAAAGGGTGGGATTTGAGAAGTGTCAAATGAGAAAAAGGGTTGGAAATCTCGACTTAACTGACCACTGCACCCCTGGTGCAACATTGACCAGCGACAATGCCCAGGGCATTGTCGCATGGCAATGTCGCCAACACTGCCCCACCTTCTGTTCCTTCTCTGCGACTGTGACAGTGTCATAGTCGCCGGGCATTGTAGCTGGACCTTTCCAGAGCCCCGAAACTCAACTTTTTCAATGTCAATACTCCCGATACTCCAAGGGACGTTAGATAATGCTTCCCCAACAGAACCCCACCATTGACAAGATACCAAACACCCGGGTGACATTTACTTACCGAAAATTACGGGTGTTACAGCAAGGCTTTGAAATTATTTCGTTCTCGCGTCCGAAAGCTCTGACACACGTAGGATTCAAAAGTCATAGCCTAACGGTTTAGTCCCCATAAATAAATATAACCACGTAAGCAAAACCCTTATTGAAAGTTACGGGTGTTACATATACTCCTCCCAAAAGGGTAACATTCTGAAGATATAAGCCTCAAATAACATCAATCATTCAGTCGTTAATATCTTTATCATATCAAGAAGATCTTACTCATCAATACTTAATTTCCAACATCTAATCTTCTCAAAGTTCCACCACTATGAGGCTAACACTTCTTATGATCCAACAAGAGTACTTCCAAACATTCCAAAGATTCATTGACCTCAAAAGAACAAATCGATGCCTAAAACCAAAATGGTAATACCGAAAACGTGGATATACCGCTAAATATTTCATTCCAGATGCATCGTCGTATTAAAGTTGACACCTAACATGGCACAAAAATTTCCAATCTTACATCTCTAACAAACGAACCACAATATTCTCTTTATTGACAAAGGCTCAATAGGATGATGCACCACCAATGCATAACATGATGTCGAGCGAACCAACAACCCATCAAATCAAATGCAACCATACATAAATAATCACACCAGGTTTCAACCCGAAAACTTACTGAAAGGGAAAGATAACTACTTGCTTAATTGGGATAATAATATAAATCTACTCCCTTAAATAGTCATACCTGATCAGACTTCATGGGGTTGAATTCCCACACTTCCAACCTGCCAACAATTAGGATCATTCGCAATTTCAATTCCCAAGGGCGTCTCTAGACCCTTATCACAACTTCTTTCTCAAGAGGGTTTAAATCTGTAGCTCCAATTTCAATTATAAGGTTCAACAAATATGCCCATTAAAATTTTATAAAACTTTCAAACGCAAAATTTCTATAACAATTAATTATGCGTGTAAAATTCACTACCACTTACTCGGTAGTTATGCAAACTGATCCCAAACGCCACACATATAAATTCATTTCTGTTACACCCGTAAATTTCTGGCTGTGAAAGCCAACCCTTTGAGAAATTCTTGTTTCTTATCGTAGGATTTCATCCCCTATATCTTACCTATTTAAGCCTTATCGCGTCGTGAGTGGCCTTACCGAGAGTGAACGATTTAGAAAATGATTAATCAAGGACTCAACCTTCATCCTGGCATCAGTGAACCATTTTGAACGTTGAGATTTAGTTTGTAATGACACGTTATGAGAAACTCAGCGAAGACCTCAACCGGGAGGTAATCGGGTCTGTATATGAGGTGAAGTTTTATAAAGGCATCCCCTTTGGGATAGGGAATCAATCGATCTTTCAAATGTGAATGTTGGGTGCTTGGTGATTCCAGATTTCGAGGACGAAATCATTCTAAGGTTGGGAGGGTTGTAACACCCGTAAATTCCTGGCTGTGAAAGTCAACCCTTTGAGAAATTCTTGTTTCTTATCGTAGCATTTCATCCCCTATATCTTACCTATTTAAGCCTTATCGCGTCGTGAGTGGTCTGTACGGAAAATGGGAAGAATCGAGCCTTAATACACTCTGGGCGATAGTGCCCTGGGCACAATCGCCAGCGGGGGTGTGCCCGCGGTACGTGTTGGGCGATAGTGCCCTGGCGATAGTGCCCTGGCACAATCGCCGGGCACAATCGCGGTCGGCCCCAGGGTCTTTTAAGAGTCGTGATTCTCACCCTTTCTCCTCATTTCTCACTTCCATATTCTTCTCTTTTCTCTCCCAAACACTAAAACCGAACCCTAACCCATTTTGATGGCTTTTCCCCCTTGAACCACATGATTCTTCATCATCTAACTAGTTGGAACCTTAAACCACAAAACCCCCATCCTCGTCTTCCTCATCAAGTTCATCGGTTGGGAGCTCGGGTTGAAGTGTTGGATTGGGTGTTCTCGGAAGCCTCTTCGTCTTCAAGGGTAAGTTTTCTTGTATTAAGGTTATAAATTCTCCATAGGTGGTTTCTTAAGGTTCGATATCTCAAATCTCGGATTTGGTGGTTTTGAAGAAATTAGGGTTTTGATCTTGTTTGGGATCTTGGTATTTTTATGTTTGGAGAACGTTTCCTTATGGTTGAAAATGGTTATTTATGGGTTGGAACTTTGGATCTAGGTTTTGGAAGTTTTCGGCTTGAAGATTCAACTGGTCTTCAAAAGAGCTCGTTGGGTAAAATATAGATTTAGCCTAAATCTAGCAAGGTGAGTTCAAGTTGATTTGTGAAAACGTTGTACATGCCAAAATGTCTATTTTAAAGTGTTTATGTGTTCTACATGAAATTATCAAATGTTGGGTTATTACTAATCTATGATTATTTGAGGTATTTTAACTTTACAAACTTTGTATAATACCCACGTTTGGGATGTTTGGGCATTTTGATAAAGGTGTTACAAATGAACGTGTTTTGAGGTTTTATTTCATAAATAGATCTTTGGTCAATGAAATACGTTTTAAATGTTTGTTGAGTCTCATGCATCATTCATCAAATGGAATGTTTTATAAAGTATCACTTGCACATTTAGGTGAGGTACTTGAAAGAATGTTTATGGTCTCATTTTATGATTTTCATTCTTATCAGCAGTTAAAGTTGGAAAATGCATATTTTGTGTTATGAGACGTTTGGAAAAATTATAAGGGTATAAGTTCATTTGGAAAATGGGTTGTCTCAACAAATGTTGAGTTTCGAACTAATCTTACTTTTGGTCGTGGCGTTGACATATCCGATGGTCGAGTGCGTTTTATCGTATTGTTATTTTCATTTATCAATGAGTCAATTAGGTTGCTAAGCCTGCGGCTTGGCATTGTTATTTTGATGGGGTGTTGGACAATTGTCCAGTTTTAGTAACTCGACTTCGAGCCTTGTTGGCAATTTTGGATGAAGCTCGTTAGGTATCGGGTGCGATGTAAGTCCTACGAGCTGCACGTTAGGTATCGGGTGCGATGTAAGTCCTTCGTGCTGCACGTTAAGGTACCGGGGTGCGGTATAAGTCCTTCGTGCTCAAGTATTACGATATTAGATGAGGGGCTCGACATAGGAACCCGACGGGGTTGAACTCGAGTTTCCGTGGGTGTACGTTTAAAGCTACTGAGCCTGACATCTCTTGCGTGTACTTTTGTTTATATGACTAGTCATAACAACATAAAATGGGCTTACTTTGTGAACCGCCACATTTTATGGAATCGGGAATCCCCCGTCACCGAAAGGTGTTGTTTTGGGTATTGAGTTTTATTATCCAAGTTTTCGGTGACGTTTTGTATAATTGGGTTTTACCCTTGATTTATGGGTTGAGTGTTATTCCCCACCCGTGTTTTGGGGTGTTTTGGGATATACGGTTTAACCGTATCTTCATAATGGAAAGTTCAATTTATACTTACGCTTTGAGTGAGTTTGAGTTAAAAACTAATTTATGAACGGGCGGCTTATGTTAGTATCATTATCTTTGAAGTAGTTGGTTTGGAAGACGTCCAGATTTGTGTTCTTTGTTTAAAATGCATGTTGTTGAAAATGAGTCGTTTTCACATGTAAGACGTATCATATTGAAGGACTACGATTTTAACTGCATCCTTTCTTTTAAATGATTATTTTATATATGTTGAAAACTTTTGAGCTCACTAGGCGTTAAGCCTAACCTTTTTATTTGTCGGCATGTGCATCAGGTTTCAAGGTTGGGAGTTGGTCTTAGCAATCCTATGAAGAGTCGAGCCTTAGCTTTGTGCAAATGTAAGTAGTTGGTGAAGTCTTCCGCAACGTTGGAGATAGTAACTATTATGGGGTTTTAGTAGCATCCGTCCTTATCATAGACTTTTGTATAGAATGAATGGTTGTATTGCGGTTAAGTCATAATTTGTGGTTGAAGATGACTTATTTATTGATGTAATTAGTAAATTTTTAATAAGTTGCTATTTCCAGAATTGAGGGTGTTACAATTTCGAAAACCCTTTGATTGTTATTCAAGTTAATAATGACAATAATAAGAGGTGCAACAACTTTTCAAATGGACCACTATGGTTCGAATATGCATCACTTTATGCCACGTACGTAAAATAATTCCCTGCACCAAAGAGTTGTACGACAACTGTTGGTATAAACTCCAGAAGGAGAAATCTACGTAATCAAGTTCCAAAAATTTCTCATTTAACCAAACAAGGACATGGAATAAAATTCCCAACAAAACCCGCATGCTGAGTTCGTTTCTCAAAACTTAGCAAGACAAAATGTGCATGCGATTGGTCAAACGTAAAATATTCAATCAATTTTCAAACTTTAGGTTGTACAAATAAAATGATCTTGTCCGAAAATAGTGGCTACAATGACATGTATACCGATAACCCATTTAATACATTGCGGGAAATTTATAATAGTAAAATCAACAACCGAAGAATATTCAAAGCAAAAGTTCGATACGAACCATCATAAATCCTTCATATGCTTACTCACACCAACCGTATAAATCAATTCGAATACTAAATAGCATACAACGAAAAACATTTGTATAAAACCCAAAAGAGAAATCACACGATATTGACACTTCCAAAATAACATCTGGAATAACATCTCCCAACAAAACTCGCAAGACATCTCTTACGGTTGCGAAATATAACACCCTCAAATCTGGAAATAGCAACTAGTTTAAAAAATTTCTAAATACACTAATAAATGATTCATACACAATCATAATTTAAGGTTTAACCTCAACACACACAATTTATTCTCTACATACAGTCTATAACAAGGACGGGTGTTATTAAAACCCAATAATAGTCACTATCTCTAAACTGCGGAAGACTTAATTCACCAAATACTTACACTTGTGAGAAACTAAGCACATCTCTTCATAGTACTGCTAGAACCAAACCCCCAACTAGAACCTGATGCACATGCCGACAAATAAAAAGGTTAGGTTTAACGCCTAGTGAGCTCAAGAGTTTTCAACATATATAAATTAATCGTTTACAAAGAAAGAATGCAATTAAATCATAACCTTTCAAAATGATATGTGTTACTTATGAAAATGACTCGTTCATCAATAATTATGCATTTTAAACGAAAGAGACACTGAGTTAATCGTTAACCAAACCAAACTGTTTTAAAGGCGAAGATCCCAGTATAAAACGTTCTTTCGTAAATTTAAGTTCAACCCAAAACTTGCTAAAAATAAAATAGAGAGAGAACTCCCAATTTTATAAAACACGGGTAACATTTTATATTTTGGAACACCCCAAGACACGGGTGGGACACGACACACACAACTGTTTATCCATTGACGAAAATACCCATATAAATAAATATTGTCGTAGACACGGACATTAGACCCAAGACTCACACAACCATAAAATGGAAAGAACCCAAATACCGAAACGTGAAAGTGATGTATCTCATTCAAACCTTAATATACGTGGAGGAAACCCAATATTAAGGCCATCATTTACCGTCGACCACACAACCAACGATAATAAAGTATGACGTTAATATTTAAAATGCTAACGGACGACGACGGGGGAGACCCGTTTCCATCTTGGGTGATGAGAACACGTAAATGGGGTCACCCATGATGTTACTGGATTTCACCACATATCCCGGACCTAGTTCTCATGCCATGCCAGACATCACAATCCTCAGCCCGTTTATGCCTCTCGCCATACTCCGTCGAGTTCCACCCCGAGGACTTACGGGCATGGGTGCCTATCCAGTCTAGACGAGTTTCAACTCAGCAGCATCGCGCCATCTATTGCCTACTCGCTAGTGAACCCAAGTGGTCAATAAATGTAACCAAAATCTCAGGCCTTACAAAACAGACAGACTTACATGCCTATGGATCCATTACAACATTGTCTAACGTTACATGGCTCCAATTGAAAGACCAAAGCTCCCAAAACATGTAACTCTCAAATGACACGAAATATGCGCCATCATATACAAAACCCCACAACGGTTATTAATCCGGACAAATGTCCTCAAGACTCAATTTAGTCAAAACCGAGCCAAAGGCCCAACAATTTATGTAAATCTCCAACTAAAACATTTGTAAACATTAAAACACGTTCAACCGACGGTGATGTAGACACCACGACCAAAAGTATAATTAACCCAAAACTTTTCATTGGTTGAAACAAAACATTCTCCAAATGAACTCACACCCTTATATTTTTAAAATGCCTCATAATACAATAATATGCATTTTCCAATAAGGTTTATAAGATCAAATACACAAAATGACACTTACATCAAATGGACTCCAATTATATATGTAAAATCATCAATGAAACATATCAACATGATTTATTTACTAAAATTCCCAAAAATCCCAAAATGGGTATTTCACCATTTTTATAAAACTAAACATTTCAAAATAACCAAAACTTATCAGGTGATCAGCAGTTAACAATTTCATGTAAAACACAAAACACTTTAAAATGAACATTTTGGCATGTACACCGTTTTCACAAATCAACTTGAACTCACCTTGCTAAATTTAGGCTAAATCTAGATTTTACCCTAACTTGAGCTTTCTTGAAGAAATCCGAATCCATGAGCAAACTTCTTCCAAAAACCTAGATACACAAATTTTCAACCATAAATAACCATATTCAACCATCTAGAATCTTTCCCCAAAACATTTTACATGAAACCTCAACTTATATCGAAACCCTAATTTTATAAATGAAGAGAAGAGATGATTACCTCAACCACAACTTGAATCCATCAATCAAACACTTCTAGGACACCAAAATGAGCCACAACCTCCCAATCTTCAAAATGGTGGAAAGTTGGATGAAACCCTAGAAAGCTTGGGTGAAGAAGGTAGAGATGAAAGGATCTTAATTCTAGCTTCCAAAACTTTGTTAGAAGATGAAGGAACACTTGGTTTTATGACAAAAACACCCAAAAATGAGTTAGGGTTCGTAATAGGGGGGTGAGGTTCGGTTGAAAGAGTTTTTAGAAGAGAATGGGTTAAGGAATGAATGAGAAAAAGTGAGAAAAATGGGTTTAATGGGGTCTGGACCCCGACGGCGAGTATGCCCAGTGATTGTGACATGTGTCACTTTCGCTGGGCACTCTCGCGGAGAGTGTACCGCAGCCATAAGGCCCTCCGCGAGAGTGACACATGTCACTTTCGCTGTCACTTTCGCCCAGGTTCCTCGAAGCCTGAAAATCCGATCTTTTTCGACACTAAGGCCCTCGACACTCTTTGGGACTTTTAGTAGTGTTTTTCCAACATGAATCCCACCAAACACAAGGTACAGAAACGTTTGGGTGTCCCTATACTTACTGAAAATTACGAGTGTTACATGAAAAGACATGTGCAAAACTTGCATGAGACAAAAATATTAAACAAAACTCATAAGTTAACGCACAAAATAATTCAAGTATACGTGTTTCAAACTTCATCTACATGACGAAAAACGTCATAAAATAGAATTCCATAAGACCCAACAAAAATTTCCACAAAACTCAATGAAATCCATCGACACTCAAAAATCAAATGGTGCCAAAATCTTTGTTCCCAATAATCAAATGGCATAAAACAAAGTTGCGACTAAAATGTCATAATTCCAAAATTTTCCCTTTTTCGCTTTGTGATATAAAGTGACACTCCTCAACAAAACTCGTATGAGACATAACTCTCAATAAAACTCATAAATTTACATGCATCAAAATTAAAGCCCACGCATTTCAAAGTTCACTCATGCGTAGCAAAACGTCGCAAAATAATACTTCATAAATCTCAATATAACTCACACAGAATAAAGTTTCCAATAAAATTCGAATACCAAAACATGGGAATAACTTCTCCCTCTAAAATCTTAACATACGTGGAGGAGATCCAATTTCAAGGTCATAAATCGCAGTTACTTGCCCGAGATTCTAAACAAGGTTAAATCGTAAATATCACAATATCCAAAAATAGCGTTAGACAAGAAACGGGGATGAAGAGATTTTCAATAAAAATTTGCAACCACGTGCAATAAAACAATTTCATGCATGTTTAAACTCACGGTTTAAAATCTGGTGCGTGCTAAACATTTTTCCAAGATTTCGTAATCTAACTCACTTTATGATTTGAGAACATGAGAAATAATTAATGCAAACTTATTTTAGAAATAAATTTCGTGCATGAATTTGGTCGACACTCAACATCTTGAAATCATGCTCCTCAATTTCCCAGTCATACTATTGTCATCCGGATGTTCAAATATCTTAAGGCAATCATTGAATATTTCATCGATTCACCTTACAATTTCTGCTCGAATAATGTCTATTCCCTAAGTCTATGGTTCTGCATCAACCAATAACCTCGACCTAAAATGGTCAACTCAATGTATTTATCATGCTTATCCATCACTCCAAATGTATAAACAACAATTCTTCTATCGGTTACTCGCTTTAAAACTTCTTCACTATGCCAACGGTCATCACACCAAGGCAATTCAAGCATACAGATGTAACATGTAGGTTCACCATAACACTGGCCAGGTGCAATTATGAACGTACCGTACATGATCATCCTTGCTACTCGCGACGAGTTTCCCGTTTCTAACGACTCTACCAACCTCAAAATATTCTATCTTAAAGTGCCTAATGGTGTATTTCACTTTCAATCACTTAAAAGTATGCTAAATTGAGTCTAGGCATCCAAAATCAACACCTAATTCTCTCAAACTTAAGCTCTAATACCAACTTGTAACACCCTCAAATCTGGAAATAGCAACTAATTTAAAATTTTCTAAATACATCGATAACTGGTTCATCTACAACAACAATTTAAAGTTTAAATTTAATAAACACCTTTCAATCTTTATACACAGTCTATAATAGGGGCAGATGTTGCTAAAAACCCAATAACAGTCACTATCTCCAAAATGCGGAAGACTTCACCAAACTACTTACCCTCGTGTAAAACTAATGCTCATCTCTTCCTAGTATTGCTAGAACCATTCCCAACCAGAACCTGATGCACATGTCGACAAATAAAAAGGTTAGGCTTAACGCCTAGTGAGCTCAAGAGTTTTCCTTATGGACATATAAAACAATAACTTGAAGAATGTTATTTAAATCGTGATTTCTAAAATGAACTACATTAAGTCTGAAAATAATCTCTTTTTCAACATTCACCATCTTCGTGATTAAAACCACAAAACAAAACGTTCATTCGAATATAAATCCAAAACCCACTTAAAACATAACTGATTTGGGCTAAATCTAGATTTTACCCCAACTTGAGCTTCTTTGAAAAATCTGAATCATCAAGTCAAATCTTCCAAAAAACCTAGATCCACAAGTTTCCAACCATAAGTAATCATGTTCAACCATTTATAATCGATCCCCAAACATTTTACATCAAAATCCCCAATTTGGCCCAAACCCTAATTTTGACATAATCTATCCAAAATCACCCAAACCAAAATTTGAGAAACATAAATACTAGGAAGTCATCAATATATAATTTATGACTCATAATAAAGATTTCAAACTAGGAGGATCAACTCACCAATTTGGTTTTGGTGAAAACTTACAACACCCCAAATTTCTTGAAGATGGAGGTGATGATGATGAGCTCTTGACCTTTGCTTCCACTCCACCACCAAATATTCTTGGGTATTTCCAAAAATAACAATCTAACCTTGAAAAACTCTAAAAACGAAACCATAGCAACTTGAATCGCCAAAAACATAGTTGAAATGAGAAAGTTATGGCCAAATGAAGAAAATCCCGATTTTATGCACTACAGGTCTGGCGCGATTATGACATGTGACTGTGCCATGTCACAATCGCATGGCAGGGTCTCCCCAATTGTACCGAAAGCCATTTTACCCCCTTGGCAACCTTGACATGCTATAGTGTCACTGGCACAGTCGTCGGGCACTATAGCCTGGCCCGTACCGCAAGTTTTTCGGCTGTTCTTCGACCGCTTTCTCGACGGCTTCCCCGACCGTTTCTCGATCGTTTTCCCAGCCGTTCCTCGACCGTTCTATCAGAAAAATTGATGCTATTATGCTAATTATCGTGTCATTGTCATAATTTCATGGCACATTCGCTGAGACGACCGAACACTCGGTAACGTCGGTGCTATTGTGACATATGTCACAACTGCATGGCACTGAAGTCGGGACTACCACACTTTCAGTACCATTGGTGCTATTGTGACAGATGTCACAACCACATGTCACTATAGCCAAGACGACCATACTCTTAGTACCATTGGTGCTATTGTGACAAATGTCACAACCATATGGCACTATAGTCGTACTCCATATGTGTTTTTTCCTTTACCGATTCACCCAGTTCAACACTCTTCTTTAATCGGGATAAAAATTCAGGGTGTTACATACCACTAATAATTGACTCTGGCAAAAGAGATTGATTAAGAAAACACCGTGATGTTCGTTATTCTAGATTTTAATTTGTTGTTTTGGCCAATAATTGTATGAGAAATATTGCTATAGTTGTTACACTTATAGAAAAATATATAGGTTTATAATTATTTTTATTTTTATATTAAATAAAAAATTAATAATTAACTTTACGTTCATAAAAATATTAGAGTGAATTACATTTTTTGGTCTTTCATCTATTGCTGCTATTTGGTTTTTATTCCTACAATTTGTAAATTACATTGGTGGTCCATTTGTAAATTACATTGGTGGTCCATCTATTGCTGCTATTTGGTACCTCTCTTTAGTGTCGTTAGAAAAGGTTCCATTAAGTCAGTCATGTGCCCCTCACATGAGGGGCAAATACCATCCTTTTATATATTTATCTCTTTCTACAAAGATGAAAAATATTATATGTGAAATATTAATAGGGCGAATTACATTTTTTGTCCCTTGTACATGGCTGCTTTTTAGTTTTTGTCCCTACAATTCGTAAAACATTTGGTTCTTCTTCGTCTTCAATAAGATCGGTATTGTCGGCACCATCCTCGTCTCCCGTCACTAGCCCCTCCCCTTTCTCCAGATCTAAAACCCCATATCCGGCTACCTAATTGTACACTCATATATCTACAAATATGGTGTTTTGAACTTGGTTGCATACACATCTTAGGTTCCAGATTTGGTTGCAATGATGGTTTGATAGTGGTGGTGTCAGATTTGGTTTGAGCATGGTGGTTCACGTTTGGTTGGGATGGTGGTGGTTGTTTCAGATTTCGATTTTTTATGTATGAAATGGGTTTGAAAACCTTGGAAATAGGTTAATCCTAGATCTTCACCGATGCTTCTTTTTCGTATGATTCTTTTGATTCTTTTGATTTGGATTTAGGTCTTTTAGTTTACATGAATTTTGTATAACAACTTTTTGAATAAATTTGTAAAATTTTTTATGTGAAATGTTGAAGTTCTTAAAAGTATTAATGTTCTTGACGTTAACGTGGTTCCAACAACGTCATTTGTTCTTTAGAAGAATAGGTGGGATTGAGTTGTTGAGTTTGGTTGATTTAGATTTGAATTTATTTTTGGTGGATTGAAGTTGATTTTGATTTTCTTGAGATTATCCAGTTGTGAAAGAGTTGTGGTGGCCGGGGAAGATGATCGAAGGGGGTGTTGATGAGGTCTGAATGGAGAAAGATAAAAAGACAAAAACGCCCCACACATGAGGGGCACATGACTGACTTAACAGAACCTTTTTAACAGTGTTGATAGGAGGGACTGATTAGGGCTATGAAACATGAAAAATAGACCACCATAGTACTTTATGAATTGTAGGGACGGAAACAAAAAAGCAGTCATAAACAAAGAAAGACCAAAAATGTAATTCATTCAGAATAATATTTCCATTCTTGCTTCTCCGGTCCAAATATGAAAAAACAAAATCAGATCGAATGTGAATAAATCTAATCACTCGGGACCTGTTTGGTTTGACGGAATGTCTTTGAGGAATTTGGATTTCGTGTAACGATTTGGAATGGGGAGGATTTGGAATTTTTAGTGTGTTTGGTTTGTAGGATTTGTAATTAAACTGAATTTTATTCTTTATAAATAGTGTAAAAAAATAATGTAACACTCGTAAACTATTAAGGTAAGTATTTTGTCTCCTTTAATGCCTTAATTTCGTTTTGTGTGTGCATATGTGTCTTTACGTGCATTTTAGGATCTTCGACTATGTTAAAATGTCACATATTGATTTACTACCTCTAATCGTTCAAACCTTGTGCTCGTTGCGGTTTTCGGTTGAGTTTCGGCCCATTTTTGGGTGACTCGCGATTGTGCCCTTGGCACTATCGCGGAGGGCACTATCGCCCAGGTTGTACTGAGAGGGGGGTGTGGCCCGCGATAGTGACACGCGATAGTGACAAGTGTCACTATCGCCGGGCATACTCGCGCGGTATGTACCGCGGGTGGCTAGTAGTTCGCGATTGTGACTCGCGATAGTGCCCTTAGCACTATCGCCGGGCACTATCGCCGTCGGGGTGCAGGGCTTTAAATGAGTCCTTTGGCCGAATTTCATTTCATTTCCCATCTACCTCTCTTTTCCTTTGGCGATTTTGGAGCCTTCAAACCAGTTCCCTTCCCTCATAAAACCCTAACTATCATAAATACAACATCTTTGGTGGTTGGAGCATTGATTATTGCAATAAATCATCTCAAGGAAAACTTTCTAGGGTTTCTTCAAGACAACTTCTTCTCTCCAAGTTCATCCTTCATTTTCTAGGGTTTCCATCTTTTCTAGGTTTTTGGTTCAAAACCTAGATAGTGAGTTTACTAACCTTTGTTAAAACTAGATACACATCATATTCTTCTATTGTTGTTATTTGTCTCCATATGTTCAAGTATTTGGGTTTTAGTTATGAAGAAATGTGGGGAAGGTGATTATGTGGGAAATGCCATGATTTACCTTGTTGATTTGATGTTTGGGATTTACTTCTTAAATGTACATATTGGATATTTTGGCATGATTTGGGTTATATGTGGTATAGTAGATGATAAACTCTACTTGGAATGCATTTTAATGATTGAATATCTAAACATTGATTATGTTGGAAATTGGGCCTTATATTGGATTTATGTGTTAGGATGGTAACATTGTACCCATGGTTGGTATCGAAATGTTTTGTTGGGTTATATACCGCAAGACCTCCTATATGATATGTTGGACGAACCAAGTCAGTAGACACTAGGAGGATGTAGTCTTGGGCGCCACTATGATGGTATGTGCCTAGACCTCCGCCATTCGGGGTAATGCCATGGTTGTAGTCCTCGGATGTGTCGGGCCTTTCGGGTGTCCCTTGTTATAGGGCATCAAGGTATATCGACTCTTTGGGTGGAACTTGATTGGTGCTATAGGTCTCCCCTATTGACTCCACATTTGTTGAACTATGGTTAACTGCTGATAAGAACTGTAACTGTACATGCATGCTTATAATTGTTCAACTCACTAGGCTTTTTGGCCTAACACTTGTTTTGGTGTCGATGTGTATCTCAGGTTCTAGCGGCACCGGTTCTAAGCAAATGTAGTTGCCTTGGGGTGAGAGCTTGGGGATTTTGCACACGGACGCGTTATACTTTTGGTTATAGACCGCTTGGGTTTATAGATGACAACCCTTTTTGTAATCTCTTTTCTAGATGTAGAAATTAGATTAGTTGGTTGTTGTTTATTGTCCGTTAAATTACAAATGTGATTAAACAGGTTGTTCATTTTATATTCCCCACTTTTGGGAGTCTCTTGCTATGGCAATTTTCAGTATACCTTATGTCCGATTTTTTTCCGGCTTTTGTTATCCCTATTTTTAGGGTGTTACAAATAATTTATAAAAAATCATAAAAATAATTAAATTATTTTTTGATTACTTGATTACTACAAAGTACAAAATAAGTGTGTTGGGTCATCAAGGATTTGAAGATGACCTCCCTTTTGAATCATCAAGATTCTGAGGATGAACTCCCGATTTCCACTTATAATCTTTGAAGAACATCTTTTGTACTTAGATATGTTTAGGTTCTTTGTAATAGCTTAGTCATGCTTAGATCGGTGAAGTCGAAGACTAGCGGAAATCAACAAGAAGCGAATCTTCAGATGCGGATCAAGATGAATTTCCAATATTCAACTAAGCTACCTCATCTTGCCGATTCCATCTTGGCAAATCGGTAGGACCTCCTCCTGTCGATTTTCTCTTGACAAATCGGTAGGATCCTTTGTCCTCTTGCATATAAGATCTTTACCAAATCATGGAATGATGGGGACATTCTCTAAAGAATCAGAAAAAGAATGTTTGTTGTTTACATCATTTTCAGGTGTTGTCTACAACAAGATCCAAATGTCAACTTTGCTCCATGTTAAGACAAAAATGACACTTTGTCTTTTTGAATGACATCTCTGACATTCAATCTCAAAGTGACAAGTGTCCTTAGCATTTAATGTACATGGTGATATATAAAGGTGAAGACCCCTACCATGCAAGGTCACGCTTTTGAAAAGAGACCTAAATGCACTCAAACAAAAAGTTGGCAGATCTATTTCTCTCTCAAACTTCATAGCTTTAATTTTTATGTTTTCAAGTTGTGTTTAAGTTTTCTTGTTACTTAGTGAAAGATTGTTTAAATAGATTTATCTATTCTTTCCGCAACAATCTTTAAAATGTTCTATGTGTAATTCTTGATTTCATTGTATTGTATTAACCCCCCCCCACACACACACACACACACATACTTGTTTACTCTTGTCATTACATTTTGAGACTAACAAAGTGTTTTTAACATTTTTTAAAGTATTACAACAAATAAATCCTATGAAATACAAACAACCTCTATGAATTTCTAAATCCCATATTTGTACGATTTCAAATCAATCATGGCATTTAAAATCCAAAGATTCCTTCAAATAAAACATAGGATTGAAATGAAATTCAATTTCAAATCCTATCAAATTCCACAAATTTAAAGACACCACTCCCTCCCTCCCTCCCCTTATAAATAGCCTTTCTTTTTCTCAATTTTGTATTTTTCCTTTTACTATGCAAATTGGAAAACCACGAGAAATATGAGTCCATATTAAATGTTTTTACTCCAACATTATTATGATGGGGGTAAATTTCTTCTTATTAATATACGTTATACGTATATGTCCAATTACGAAAGAAAAACAATATAGCATCACAATACAGAGTATTCACAATTCAATTGTTTATAAAACGCTATCTTAGCAATTTTTTAAGTCCAAACCAATCTTGAACACAAAATAAACCTCGTTTAGCCTAACAAGTCAAATTCTTTAACAGTAATGTTCAAATGATTGATTAAATTTTTGGAGTCGATTCAAGCCAAGTTAAGTTATACAAGGATACATTTTTCTAAGTCAAATATGTTCATAGGCTCGTAAATTTTTCAATCCTAATACAATAACAACAAGCTATGTAATTAATCTCGAATTCGAGCCTACAAATGAGCTTGGTTAGGTCAAAAGTTATTTTATAGTTATTGTTGGATCATTAGTAAATTGTTATAGTTGGATCATTAGTATATTTTGACTGTCAGCATCTCCAATCTTACAACCCCATATTTAAACTAATTTAGCAGTGAAATGCATTGAAATTAGTACGAGGAGCAAAATAATACTTGTTGCTCCAATCATAACAACCCCCCCCCCCCCCCCTCCAAAAAAAAAATTATAAATAAATATACAATATTATAATATTTTTTCTTTTATTTTTTGAATAAAACAAAATAAACAATTAAACACATGACATGGTGTACACATGTATATAATAAAATGATGTAAATTATTTGTAAGGGAGCTCCTTACACATAAAAAGCGAAATAATGAAAATTAATGTAGAAAATGTTTTTTTTTTTTTTTGGAGGGGGGGATCATATTTGACTCTCTGTAATAGTTAAAGAGTCGATCTAGAGAGCGCATTGGAGATCCTCTTACAGTCATGTCATCATAATAAGGGTGTCTGGTAGGTGTAACACGGTCTAAAATGGAAATCTTTGATTATATGGGTTTGATTTACAGGGTCGGCCCAAGTGTTGGGCGACCCGCGACATGGGCCTTTGCCCAGGGCATCACATCCCAAGTCCCTTTTAACCTTTAGTAGGTTCCGTTTTTTTTTTAAATTAATCTGCAACCTCTTTCTCGATTACTCAAATGATTGAAGTCTTGAACGAATTGCAATTACCGAATACTGTTTAGTCGATTACAGAAACGGTTATTCCTTCTTCGCTTCTTCAATTACCTTCTTCGATTACAGAAACGGTTCACCGTCTGTTAAACGACCACCAGACGGCAGACACTTATCAATCACCTTCTTCGATTACAGAAACGGTGCACCGCATCAGTGACGTTGTGAGACTGTGACGATCGTCGGCTATCAAACGACGACCATCACCAAATGGCAGACGGCTAGACCACCAGTGACCATCGTCGTTCATCGTGACTGCAGACCATCGTGAGTTCATGACTGCAGACGGCAGACGGACCTCCCTTCAGGTTTTTTCCTTCAAATTCTAATAGACTAATAAAATAAATGAATAATCAATATATAATCTGAATTTTGATTGCTTGGTTGGTCAGTTGGTTGTTTGATATTTGCCTATTTGGATATAATCTTAATTTCTTCATCTCATTTCGCCAATCTGCTTATCATTGTGCCTATTTGTATTTCGTTAAGTGGTAATATGTTATTGATTATTTGCATATTTGATGAATTGATGTCTTGAATTTTGATTGCTTGGTCAATTGGTTGCTTGATACTTTGATCAATTTGGTTAAATATCTTTCCTAGATCACAACCGTCCGTTTTAGGTTACGTTATCATTATTTTGTTGTTTGGGGTTTTGGTTTATGTCCCCCATTGTAACTTTCTTTTTTTAATAATAATCAACGTGAGGATGAGCCGCCTAGCTTGATTAGGTTCCAAACCCCTTAATAAATTTTGTGTTCGCCCAAGACATCCAAAACCATTGGACCGGCCTTGTTGATTTAAATAAATGGATCATCACCAAATACCAAGTAATGAAGCATTCCTTAACAAATTGAGAGAAACAAAACTCATACCCGGATTTTCCATTCCATGAAACGAACCAAACATACCATAAATCTACAACACGAACATTGTAGATCAATAATTTAGACATTGAAATTACTTGCAAAAAGCCGAGGACAACAGGAGCTCTGCTTTTTAGAATAGAAGTCAGGTATGCATACATCTTATCTTACCATCTTTATACTCCATCTTTAGATGAGAATAGGAAATAGAATTCATTTGGTTTGATTTAAACATATAAACTACTTGCAAAAAGAAAAAAAATCACATAACTAATAAGTTCAAAAGATATTTCAATAGAAATATGATTGGGATAATACAAAAAAAAATAGACAGAAGAAGTTAAATTATTGGGAAGCACAAAACCAAGGGAGATTCTGTATGGCACTGATATCAAGAGTTCTGTGTTTTGAGCAAAATGGATTAACACAAAACTTCCTGGTCCTTACCTTCTATCTAGGCTGCCAAGCTAGACACAAACACACATGGTCCACACAAAAGTTGACAGACCTTTGCTTTGCTTTGCTAAACAAGAATCTAAAGGCATACAAACAAAAGCTAAAGTTGTATCAAAGTCACTTTGGTCTCTCTTTTTCATCAACCAAACTAAAGTAGCTTTCTTTAAATCTTTATCCTACCTTCACTTCACTTCACTCTTGGGAATCAGGTATGCATTCTTTTCATTCAACCCTAACCTATTGGACCATTGGGCTTTTGGTAAGTTAAGGAAGGAAGAGTCACCTATTTCTTTTTGTTGAAATTACTAGTATACCCAAATGCATTATTCACCATCTTGCATTACTGCATGTAGTATTAAGTAGCATAATGACAATGAATATGTCAATCTAGAATGGGTACAAGTTAAATAAGGAAACCCCATCATTCCATTTTCTCCCCATGGTTATTATTTGACCATTTACCCAAAAAAGAACTCAAATTGTTAGCCTTTTAAATGCATCTATACTAATTTCTATCTCATACAAGTCAATATAAAGTCTATAATTTGGATTTTGACCTAAAAGGGGTGCATATAACAACACTTACCGAAGAGAGATGCCACCTACAATTGAAGGTAAGTGTTGCTAACTTGCTATATATACTCCTTTATCTCAACTAGCAATAACACTTGGGCCTTCGGGGATTCTCCTTAGAGGTCACGGGTTCGAGTCCTACAAGATCACAACGGGGATTTTCCTGGATGTTCTCCAAAGAACCTGAGATTAGTCGAGAGGCGTGCAAACCGGCCCGGACACCCATTGTTAACAAAAAAAAAACTAATAATAACTTCTGAAATGTAAAAAGATCATTTTAATGTTGATGGTGCATTTAGGATCACCCTGAAGATAAAAGTAGAGCTAAACGAATAAGATAATGCATCCGATCATTTACATAATGAGATCGGAACAAAGATTCGTATCCACATAATATAAACGTTCATATATATATATATATATATATATATATATATATATATATATAAGTAAAATGTAGAGTTCTAAAGGCTACAAGTAATGTAATTGTTTTCTTATTAGTGAACCAACTACCCCTATTCTTCTGTTTTTCCATGTAAATCCGGTGAAAATATTATATGTTTATATAAGCCATAGCTATTTTAATTGGATCAGTGCCTTTACTTTGAAAGCAGAAATGACTGGCAAAATCCACCTACTTTTGGTTAGGTAGTGTCACAATCTTTAATCTGCAACTACTAGTACACTTTATGGCATCTGTAATGAATCCCTGGACTTCTGCATACTAGTGTAATCATGTCTATTCAATTATCGAAAACATTGAATTGTCAGATAAAATGCAAGAACTTGAATGAATTCGAGTCACAAAATTGAGATAAATCTGTGTTAATGTGGAACAGAAATGAACTTCATTAAACGAATTACAAAATCTACAGATAAAGAAAGGAAATCAAGGGATGTTTCTTTTTTTTTTTTCAGCAAAACGCCCTTAATTTAGATTTTATAGGAACAAACTAACCTCTCATTGAATGCATTCATCAAGTTCTTCGATTCAATTGCCTTTTTTCCCAGCTTAAATCCATCAAGAATGAAGGATTTCAATCTAGAACCCATATTTATTTACATTGCGGGATGTTTATGACCTCCATTTCAATAACTTCTGCCAGTAGACAACCTCTGAGATCCATTCCAAATGAACTTTGACTCCATTTTTGAACATCGATGTCCATAGTACTCAAATTTGTAGTTTTGGAACAGATCCCAACAAGATCCATACGTAATGAGCTATGATTCCAATCCTAAGCCTTGAATTCCAAATCGCACAAACGCTACATTAGAAAGGAGGTGCCCTTGAACCGAATTCTACCATCGGGACATACCATTTTGTTCGTCCAAAATCCAAGTTCTACTTCTTCTCCTTGTCATCCTACCGAAAACAGAACTCGACAAACTCCGGCTTCTTGTAATTGATGTACCACTGGAGTTGGAGGTTGAATTCGAAGATGGCCTCAGTCTCCCAAAAAACGAGAACATATTGCGGAAAACTCTTCCGATTCCACTTTCTCCTCTTGTACTATTCCTTCTTGACTCCCACATAATCCTCCTCGGAGTGCCAGAATTGTTATTAAAACCACCGTCCATTTCCGTGTATACAACCGGAAGCTCCCTCTCGCCACCGCCGGTCCTTCTACCGCCAGAGAACCTCCCAACTGCAAATCCGCCACCAGGTAATCTCCATATCGTTAATCCAACGGCTGCTGATTCTTCCTCGTTTGGTTCCGAACGTTCTAGACTGTTAGAATTCGAATCTGATGAGTCCGTAGGGAGTTCGTGACGGCAAACCGGACAAGAGTTTCGGAGAGTGAGCCACGGGATGATACAATCGGAGTGGTAGATGTGTTTACACGGCATCTCACGAGCTTCAGCTCTGAGGACGAACGCTTCTTTGCAAACGGCACAGTGCGATTCCGTACTAACGTGTAAATCTGAGATCTCGATCGTCGGCATCGATTCAATTGATGCTTTTGAAGCCGGAGGATGTCCTGACCGACCTAATCCATTTATCTCGATCTGCGACAGCTGATCGAGCAATCGGTCAAATCCTGATCCCATCAGAAACTCCGACATCGTCGGCGGCAACGGTTGTAGACCTGAGCCTGCTCCGTCGTCGTAATACAACTCAAAACCTCTCTCTCCACCGCCTGAATCCTCCACCGCACCGCTACCTTCCGCAGGACCGCGAAGAACGATGACCGGATTAAACGGAGACCGATCTCCGTTATTACGCCGACCACCACGCCGAGACCGTAGATCTGATCGATCGTTGCTTCCAAGCATATACATCGCCGTGGCAGGAAAACGCCGGCGAGTCCCCGACGGTGGAGCCTCGCTAGCTTCCACGGCTTCAACGAATCCTCCGTCACAGTAAGGACACACAACGGTGTCTTCCGCCGGTAATCTGACAAAGCGCGTGCATCTGTAACACCAATAAGACGCCGCCGTCGTCCTTGACATTTTTTCTTCACCTGAAAATTTGAATAATAACCTACAACCACCTCCCTAAGGCTCGATTCAATTTCTCAGATCTGAATTGAAAAAGAAAACGTCGCCGGAAAATTGTTGCCGGAAAAGAGGAGATTTGAGGAGGATATGAAAAAAGAAAAAAGCTCTGCTTTTGAAATACACGCGTGATAATGCGGTTTATTGGTCCTACTTCCTTACGTTGGTTTTATACCCGGATTCCATTCCACATGGTTTACCTCAATTTACTTTTAAATAAAAACTAGTGTTGGAACCGCATGTTACACCGTAGCGTGAGTAACTCTTGTACATATATCTTCTTGGATGTAAATTATTTTTATTGAAAATATGGCCTAAAAGAGGGAATCTAATACATATCTTTGTGTTGTTTGTAAAAGACATAAATATAAGAAAAACAATAGGTTTAAATAAGATTAAATAAATAATTTTTTATAAATAAAAGAGCAATAAAGTTATAATTTTAATTGATGTATTGCTTAGAATTATAAGATTAAATAAGCTACATGTTGGATCTCAATAGGTTTTAAATACCAAAAAAATAAGAAAAACAATCACTCAAAAAATATGAAAAAATAGCGGAAGAACAATATCCAACTAATTATGAATAAATCTCATGTAACCAATAGCATTGATATTGATGACAACTTGAAAAGTTAGCAATACCCAACACTCTAACATTAACAATTGAATGAATTTTTTATATATATAATTGATATAAAAGAAACAAATCGAAGCACATTTCTTGGTTTTCCTCAAAGTATGGTCAGAGAAAATGAGTAGTTATTCACCGAAATTTGATACCAATTGTGGATAGAAGTTGATAGACCAATAAACAAAAGTAATTTATTCCAATACACTCTAGAAAACCTCAAAATACCCTCTCGTCCAGGGGCGGATGCAATAAGGAGGGGTAGGGGTCCTGGGCCCCCTACCAGCCTTACACGTGACAACTAAATTTTTTTTTTTACTTGTATTTTAGTTTGGTATAGCTTTTGGGACCCCAGCTAAATTAATTAATTTACAAAAAGAAAAATAATTTCAATAATTTCAGTTGTATATTTAGTAATGTTGTGGGGTATAAACTTTTACTTGTAATCGAGAATGGAAAAATTAATCAATATCTTTTTATAAAATGCCCGAAATTATAAAGTTTATACAAGAAGTTGTTGTATAGAGTAAAAAGTTAATAGAGTTCAATTTTTAGAGGTTTTAAGTAAAAGAGGTAAATGCTTTACAATAAGGCAAATTCTATAAAAATATAACATATTTATTTTTTATTTTTATTGTGTGTAATATGCTTTCAAAACTTTAATTTATGTACCTCAAATTTGATATCTCAAACATTTAGACAAAAATACGTTATACAAAATAAGAATCGGACCCAAATACGTTGCATTTCATGCATTAAATGTAAATTAGTGACCTACATGTTTGAAATATCACATATGAGTTATGAGAATGAATATTTTGAAAGTACGTCATATAAAACAAGAATGGGGTATTTTCTTGAAATTTGATTGTTATAAAATAGTAAAGATAAATCTAACACTTATTGTTTATAACTAAATATAAATAATAACAACCAAATTTGTCCATGTTTGTAATTGGCAATCCTCAAGTCGACTTACACTGCTTACCTTAATAGTATCGTATCTATACTATATTATAAAAGAGATATAAAAATCTCTTAAAAACAAGTTTTTAAGCGTAATATACTATTATTTAAAGTTATATCTACTTAAAAACAACTTTTTAAACATAATTTACTATCATTTAATGCTTAATTACTTATTCACCTTGGATGTTATCTTTATCCTTAATCCTCATCTCTAACCACCATCAGACGCTCAAATCTTTTCCATCCATATCCTTATATCACGGTTCAACTGAATTAGACAGATATTAAGATGATTCTACTCATATATATATATATATATATATATATATATATATATATATATATTTGAATCAGGTTGTTCAACCTCTTTGTTTTGTTTTTCAAGATACAAACAACTTCAGTATCCAAACAGAGGCAAAGCTTCCAAGGTTCAATTCATTCAATCTATTGTTGTTGTTTATGATTGTAGTTATTTACAATCAATTTTTTTTTTTCGTTTTTCAAACAGAGGCAAAGCTTTCCCAGGTTCGTTTCCTTCAATCTTTTGTTTTTGTTGTTCAATATTCAATTTCTAGGGTTTTTTTAACATTATTTTTTTGTTCTTTCTTTGGTTAGATATGATATTATTGTTGCATTGATTATAATTTAAGGATTTGATGAGTATTTTCTTGTTTCTGCACCCCAAATTTCATCTTTAATGGTAACAAGGAGACACTGAAAAATGCATTGAGACTTGACTGTAAGTAAAAAAACATCTCAAAATAGGTTTGAAGGGTAGTATTGTGAAATAAGTAAAAAGGCTACAGGTAATCTATTGTTGTTGTTTATGATTGTAGTTATTTACAATCAATCTTTTTTTTTTTCGTTTTTCAAACAGAGGTAAAGTTTTCCCAGGTTCGTTTCCTTCAATATTTTGTTTTGTTGTTCTATACAAAATAACTCCTCAATGAAAGTTAAAGTGAATGATTTACCAGCAACCGCCTCACGAGCAAAAACGGAGATCTTAGGGGATTGAGATAGAGAATAATCGAGTGGGATAGTGAAGTGATGGTCGCGAAGACGGAGTTCCGGGACAGAGTACCACGCTCCGGCGACGTGTTCCAACAGCGATGAATTACCGGCGGTTTCGCCCATGGTGGCGGTGGCGGCCGAAATCGATCGGCAAAGGGAGTGGAAGTGTTTGCGGAGAGCAGTTGGTAGGAATGGAGAAGAGTAACGAAGGAAGAGATGTACAGTGAATTGCATCGTAGAAGATTGCTTTCAAAATAATTATATAATAAAACTTATAGATAATTACGTTATTTCATATTTATCTTTTTAGAGTAAATTAAACTTGGTCCTTGTATTTTTGAGTTTATCGCATAGTTATCCCTCAACTTCTTTTATTTATGAAAAACTCTTAAAGTTTGCATTTTAATTTTTAAAAAGGTCCCTCATCTTAACAATCATTTATTTCTAAAATTAACTCTTAAGAGTAAATTACATTTTAGTCCCTATGGTTTGTAAGAAATTTTGATTTTCACCCCTATAGTTTATAATTTATTACGATTTTAGCCTCTAATACTTAAGGACATGTTATAGTTGTTATAACTTATATCTCCAAGATTGAATCTATGTCTATGGAATTGCTCATAATTGACATTTTCATCTCTATTTAAAGTTATCTTTTGTTTGGAAATATCTTGTTTCTTCTCTAATTTTTATTTTGCAAAAACGTTAATATTGATGAGGAGGTGTCACATTTCTTGGTTATAAAGGGGTTGCATCACTTACCTAGAAAATTTGAACATGAACTTCATACTTCTTTTGTTCTAGCAATATAAACACATTTGCAAATGTAACATTTTGTTCTATTTAGCAAACAATCAATAAACATATTTGCACACTTAACTCTTCTTTGTTTTTTTTAGGAAAAATCAATAACTCGTTTGAAAGCGTAACATTTTTTTGTTTTTCTAGGAAATCTTTGTTAAATATTAAATATTATTCATTATTGTTTCCCAATAAAATGTCAGATCCCACTGCTTTGCACGGGTCTACAACAAGTTATAGATAAATCAGGTATACAATAAGTTAGCACCCTGCTAAATGGCTACTTTAAAAGTTTAGGGGGCGTTTGGTTCGCTGGATTCTGCCGGAATCTGATGGAATTGGAATGGTCAATTCCATTGACCAAATTTCATCCTGTTGTTTGGTTACCAATGTGATGGAATTGAATTCCATGAATTCCTTTAATCATAAATTTGGTCATTCCTTCTTAAAATGGATGGAATTGAATTCCATTCCATCAGATTTTCTCAAAATGACACAAATATCATCCTTACCTTTTCTAAAAACCCTATCCGCTTCTAAAAACCCTCTCTCTCTCTCCTCTTTCTCCTCTCTCCTCTCTCTCTCCTCTTTCTCCTCTCTCCTCTCTCTCTCCTCTCTCTCTCTCTCTCCTCTCTCTCTCTCTCTCCTCTCTTCTCTCTTTCTCCTCTCCTCTCTCTCTCTCTTCTCTCTTCTCTCTTTCTCCTCTCCTCTCTCTCTCTTCTCTCTCTCTCCTCTCCCCTCTCTCCTCTCCTTCCTCTCTCTCCTATCTCTCCTCTCCATCCTCTCTATCTCTCTTCTTTCTCTCTCTCCTCTCTCTACCCGCTCCCTCTCTCACAATCTCTCTCTCCTCTCCCCCCCTCTCTCCCTCTCTCGGCATTTAAAAAAATAAAAATAAAAGAAAGAGTATTTTTGTCATTTTTCAGAATTCCAATTCCTTTGCAAACCAAACAGACAGATTCCAATTCATTTGACTGATTACATTTCATTCCTGTCAACCAAATACTTGGTCAAACCTGATAAATTCCATTCCATTTCCTTCCAGATTTCAATTCCTTAGACAAATTCCATTCTTTCATAAATCATTCTGCGAACTAAACGCCTCCTTAGTGTCCACAAGGAATCCAAATTGTAACCCACACATTATAATGTTAAACTCGAGCTCTCACATTCTTTGCGAGTATATCATCTTAAAACAATTGTGTTATGGTATGGAAATTAATTTTCCAAGTTATTTGATATGGAACATTTTGTAAAGTCTAAGGAGTTGTTTGACAGTTGATGAATGGTTTTGGTGCAGGATGATAAAGTGGTTGGAATGATTAAGAGACTCTTATGACATAGTGCAAGATGAAATATGGTTGTTTGGTAATTGTTCAGGATGAAATTAAGGCGTTGAATTGTTAAGAGATGCCCAAGATGCAAATCATTCAGAGGGTTTTAGATCCATTAAGAGACATACTTTTTTTTTTGCCAAACAAGAATTACCCCTTTTAGCGATTCAGATTTAGTCTCTTAATAGAACTATTAAGAAATAAACAAACTATGATTTATAAATTATTAAAAACTAGAAGTGTACTCGCGCAATGCTGCTAGATACATCACGATTTTAATGTTTCATTTTATTTTCTGTTTTTTGTCGATTTACATTACGATTTTGGATGGTTGTGAGAGTGTGATAATGTTTTTTTTATATATAAATTTGTTTAATTTAGACTTAATAATATAATGTAATTTATTTTGGTTTCATAATATAATTTTTTTTATAAAATATTATGTTAGATTTTTTTAATTATATTTTATATTTTTTATATTTAAAACTTGATTTTTATTCTATATTTAATTATGTTGAGAATTATTTTAGGAAAATTAAAGTTGGAAATGATTTTAGGGGAGTTAAAATGGTTAAGGATAATGATTGAAAATTAATAAATAGCATTAAATGTAGTACATATAGCTTTAATGGTTGTTTTTTAAGTAATTATAATTAAATGGCGGTACATTAAGTTTTAAGACTTGTTTTTAAAAGTTATTTATGTCTTCTATATAATATAGTATAGATATAGACTTTTATTCTATATTTAATTATGTTGAGAATTATTTTAGGAAAATTAAAGTGGGAAATGATTTTAGGGAGTTAAAATGGTTAGAGATAATGATTGAAAATTAATAAATATGATTAAATGTAGTACATATAGCTTTAATTGTTGTTTTTTAAGTAATTAACATTAAATGGCGGTACATTAAGCTTTAAGACTTGTTTATAAGAGTTTTTTATGTCTTCTTTATAAGACTAGAAGCGTACTCGCGCAATGCTGTGAGATACATCATGCTTTTAATGTTTAATTTTATTTTTTGTTTTTTTGTTGATTTACAGTACGATTTTGGATGATTTTGAGAAAATGATAATGTTTTTTTTATAAATTTGTTTAATTTAGGCTTAATAATATAATGTTTTTATGTAAAAAAAATTAAGTATTTTGTTAGAATTCAATTATTATCTTATATATTTTAATGACATCTAGAAAAAATAACCAATTACATATTTAATAATATAATTAAAACAAATTTATAGTAATATAATATATTAGTTAATAGTGATACATGAAAATGTCTGCATAAAAGAAAGGTTATGCACATACTAAATTGGTGGATGTTAAAAGTCTGCAGTAGTAATATGTATCATGTGCTTTGAAACTTGTAAATTAAGAGATTTTTAAAATCTTGCATAAAATGATGGTACGTTGTGCTTAATAATTTGTATTTAAGAGTTTTTTATCCGTGTTTTATAATATAGTATAGATATAGATATAGATTATAACAACTTTAGTTGTATTTTTTACCGTTAACCCAAAAATTCCCTAGCTTATTTTAAATATGTATTCAATCTATTAACTGAATATCAAAAAAAGTTTTTCTTTTTTTAATATAGATTTGTCTATCAGCAACCGTTAGAGTAAATATTTAAATTTAATTTGTTAGTTTTATAATAATTTGTTTAAAAAAGTTGATTATTAGTTTAAAAAGCATATAATTAAACTATAGATTAACTTAAATTAATTATTTTACTCAAAAAGGGCTATTAATATTTTCAAGATGATTATTAGCTAATAAATAACTAACACTACATTGAAATTGCTTTAAAAATGTCAAAGTTTTAGAATAAAATTTTAATTCATCTCAATTTTAGTTACATTTTATATTTGGGCAAAAAGTTGATTATCGGCAACCTTCAGTCAGTCCACACTGAACCTGCCTTTAAAGAACCAACATAAAGTATTTTTTGACTCACTCATCTGCTTAGCTAACGGAAGTCATGATCGAACCCAATACCTAACTTGTATTTGGGTAAAGTCATTTTGCCTCTTGCCAATTGAATTAACGCCATAGACTAAGGGTTGTTTACCAAATTTTCCATTAACTCCTATCTGGATAAATGTGTCTGTCTGAATAAATTTGTCTGTCTGAATAAATTGATATTGTTGTTTACTTTTTTATCTGAATTAACAGTCTAAATAATAGAAATGACCAATTTACCCCTGAATATGAATTTTAAGTTGTTTTATAAATTGTTGTTTATTTTTAAGCCATATATTCATAAATTCATTGATATAATCTAAAAATCAAACAAAAATTCATTACATACTTAAACTTCCAAGTTCAAACACAATGTAGCCAAGTTCAAACAAAAAGTAACAAGTATGAAACAAGTATGAAATCGACATTGTAGAAATCATGGTTACAAGAATCTACATTGCAGAAATGTCGAGCAACTATGGAGAAGAAACAAGTATGGAACAAAAATCGACTGAAAAAACAAGTAAGGAACAATAATCAACTGAATAAAACAAGTATGGAACAACAACCGACTTAAGAAATAAGTATAAAACAACAATCGACTAAAGAAACAAGCATGTAACAACAATCGAGTATGGAGAATAAACAAGTATCGAACAATTAGTAAAATAATTACCTTTGGAGAAATCGACCAAAGAAAATTATTCACTACTAGAAAAACTGTTAAATACCGACGGCAAAAAACAGTCGGTATTTAACGAAGGCAAACCGACGGCCCACCAACGGTATCTTTTTAATTTTATTTTTTATATATTTTTAATAAGTCGTCGTAAAACCGTCGGAAAAATTAGTGATATACCGACGACTTAATGACGGTTGGTTTTTTCATTTCATTTTTCATTTATTTTTAATAATTAAATACCGTAGGAAAACCGTCGGAAGCTGGAATCGTCGGTAAGTTGTCGCTAGTTGTCGTCGGAAAACCGTCGCTAAATATTACCGACCAGCTTTTTACCAACGATCATTCCCGTCGAGAAACCGTCACTAAAGCCTTTTTCCGACGATTTACAGACTGTTTCAGCCGTCGGTAATACGATTAATTTTAGTAGTGATTGTCTAGGGTTGAAATCGAACCAGCAGTGAATTGAAATAGTGTAATCGAACCAGCAATGAACTCGAAGCAGTAAAATCGAACGAGCGGTGAAGGTGAAATCGAAATCGAATAAGTAGTGAAGGTGAAATCGAGCACCTAGGTCTTTATTGCGTGATTATTGAGTAGGAAGGTAGGCATGTCTTTATTTTTAAAGGGTATAAATATCAAAGATGTGTCTTAATGGGAACAACACATATTTTCCCTACTTAGTGATTAAGCCGGAAATGTCTGCTCAAATAAGCCGGTTTTGTCATTAAGCCCCAAGTAAACACTTCAAACGTTTGCACGAATAAGCCAGTTTTGTCATTAAGCTCATTAAGCCCCAAGTAAACACCCCCTAAGAGGTTGTTTGTTTTTTTAAAAAAATCTCTTAATGACTCTTAAGTCTGAATCGTTCAGACTTTTTTACACCACCTCTTATTAATCATAACTAAAATAAGATTTTAGACTTTAGAGTTTAGACCTCTTAAAAAACAAACGACACCTAAAAGTTACATTTTATGTTAACATATCAAACGTGTAAAAATGAAATTTTTGGCTAAATTAATGTTGGTTTAGTTGTTTACACGTCGTCTAAAATATATTTAAGTGTTTATAACTTTTTCTATTATTTATTTAAAAAATTAAATCGGTATTTAATAGTAAGTTTAATAATTATTATTAAAAAATTTTAAAAAAGGTGAATTACATGATTCAAAGAGTCAAAGTTGGATATAGTCGCTTAGAACATCTCCAACAGTTTTCCTAAAATTTCTTCAAAATGGAGAAACAAAGTTCAAAATCCCTAACAAAAATTACATTCATCTTTAACAGATTCTCCATTTTAGAGATGAAATCATTACTTATATTATTAAAATAATATGTATATCTAATAAAATATTATTTTTCTCTCTTATACATTTTTTTTCAAGATTTCTTATTGGTGGGATACAATAAAAAACCATTTCTCTCTAATGGTAATCATTTTTAGAGAGTTCTCCAAATTTGGAGAAAATTAGAGCATCTCCAACAGCTTCTCCAAAATGGAGAAAATGGAGATTTTAGGCATTTTTATGCTCCAACAGATTCTCCAAATCTTTCTCCAAAATGGAGAAAGTAGAAAAGATAGTGTAATTTTCTCCAAATATGGAGAACTCTACAAAATCTCCAAAAATGATTACCATGAGAGATAAATTGTTTTTTATTATATTCTACCAATAAGATTTCTTCAAATGAGATGGGTATGAGAGATAAATAATATTTTATTAGATTTATACAATATTTTAATATTATAAGTAATGATTTCATCTCCAAAATGGAGAATCTGTTGGAAATGGATGTAAATTTTTATGTAGATTTTGACTTTTAATTCTCCATTTTTGAGAAATTTTGAAGATGCTGTTGGAGATGCTCTTATATCTTCTCTCCTAATTTCTCCATTTTGGAGAAAGATTTGGAGAAGCTGTTGGAGCAAAAAAAAATCTCTATTTTCTCCATTTTGGAGAAGCTGTTAGAGATGCACTTAGAGCATCTCCAACAGTTTCTCTAAAATGGAAAAAATGAAGATTTTATTCATTTTTGTACTCCAACATATTATCCAAAATGGAGAAAGTAGGAGATAGAGTGTAAAATTTTCTCCAAATATAGAGAACTCTCCAAAATCTCCAAAAATGATTACCATGAGAGAGATTATTTTTTTTATTATATTCTACCAATAAGATTTCTTTAAATGAGATGGGTATGCGAAATAAATAATATTTTATTAGATTTATACAATATTTTAGTATTATAGTAATGATTTCATCTCCAAAATGGAGAATCTGTTGATTTTGACTTTTAATTCTCCATTTTGGAAAAATTTTGAAGATGTTGTTGGAGATGTTCTTAGAGCATCTTCAACAGATTCTTTAAAAAATTTCTAAAATAGAGAACCAAAGTCTAAAATCTCTAACAAAAATTGCATTCAATTCCAACAGATTCTTCATTTTGGCAATGATATCATTACTTATATTATTAAAATATTATTTTCCTCTCCTACACATTTCATTTCAAGATTTTCTTATTGGTGGAATATAATAAAAAATAATTTATCTCTTATTGTAATCATTTTTGGAGAGTTCTCCAAATATGGAGAAAATTATAGCATCTCTAACAGCTTCTCCAAAATGGAGAAATAAAAAGTCAAAATCTCTAAAAAAATCACCTTCATCTCCAACAAATTCTCTATTTTGGAAATTACATAATTAATTATATTATTAAAATATTCAATACAACTTATAAAATATTATTTCTCTCTTATAATCGTTAATTTAAAACAATTTTATTGGTAGAAGGAATAAAAAACTATTTCTCTCTCATAAGTAATTATTTTTTGAGATATCTCCAAATTTGGAGAAGGTTTTGGAGAATCTGTTGGAGTACAAAAAAAATCCCCAAATCCCCATTTTAAAGAAGCTATTGGAGATGCTTTTACACTCCTTCCATTTTGGAGAAAAGATTTGGGAAATCTGTTGGAGCAAAAAAAAATGACCAAAATCCCAATTATCTCCATTTTGGAGAAGTTGTTGAAGATGCTCTTAAACGGACTATGTATATTGAAGGTCCCAAACCTTTCATTTTATTTGCACTTATGGTTCATCGAGTTAACACAATTAACAGAGTTCCGTTAAATAGAGACACGTGCTTCTCATATAAGTGCAATTTCGTCTTTTAAACATATTTCATTTCTAATTAAATTTTTTTACCATTTTATATCTCTTGTCACTCTTTGTCTTTATCGCCCCCTGTGAACATATAAATCTCATTCCGATGTCAATAAAAATATCTCAAATGTAGTACTATTGAACACAAAAATTCATCACAAATATTTTTAGAGTGACTCAGAAACCTGGAGTGTATGCACATGTTCATCAAAAACTATCAGAGTCGACTATAGTTTTGGGGTTTACTAGCACTAGAAAACGAAATGGGGGTTGGTTTTCATCAAGTAGGCAGATTTGCGGGGTTTTCCGAGGGGAGGGGGGATCTTCCTAGAGCATCAACAATGTGGTTTTTGGGAGGTTTTTGCAAGATTTTTGGGAGGTTTTCAAAAAACAAAAACCTCCTATTGAGGTTTTCACATAAGAGAAGATTTTTCACTTGAGGTTTTTGATGAGGTTTTTCGTCATAGGTTCTAACTGCACGACCTGCTTTTTTTATAGATTTTTCATATTTAACTAGTTTCAACTTTATAAAATTTTATAAAAGTTTCGTTTTAATCAGTTTTATTTACTAATATTTTTAAAGTAGTCATGATTAAATAAAATTATTAAATAAATAATATAAAATAAATACATATTAAAGTAATTATATTTTTTATATTTAAATTAATGTCTCAAATTTAACATATTTATATACAATTTTTACATATTTCTTAATAACCCAATTTTTATTTTTCAGTATACATACTTTTAAAGTATTGTACTTTTACTTTTATTGGATATATTTTTATACAATTTTTATAGATTTCTTAATGACCAATTTTTTATTTTTTATTATACATACTTTTCAATTTTTATTTTACATTCTTTTATACAATTCTTACAGATTTCTTGATAACCTAATTTTTATTTTTATTGTACATATTTTTAAATTATTATTTTTAATTTTGATTGTTTATATTTTTCCACAATTTCTACAGACTTTTTGATTATACAATTTCAAATATTGTAATATAAAGTATTGTTTAATTTAGTTTTATTTAAGTGATTAATTGTTTTATGATAAGAAATTTATATATAAAATATAGTGTATTAAAATATTGTAAAATAAATACATAATTAAAGCAATAATACTTTCTCTATCTATCTATACTATATTATAAAACACGGATAAAAAACTCTTACATACAAATTATTAGGCATAATGTACCATCATTTTATTCAAGATTTTAAAAATCTCTTAATTTACAAGTATCAAAGCATAAAATACATATTAATATTGTATGCTTCTAATTAACACCCACCAATTTGGTATGTGCAGAGCCTTCCTTTTATGCAGACATTTCCATGTTTCACTATTAATTAATATATTATATTACTATAAATTTGTTTTAATTATATTATTAAATATGTAATTGGTTATTTTTTTTAGATGTCATTAAAATATATAAGATAATCATTGAATTGTAACAAAATACTTAATTTTTTTATATAAAAAAACATTATATTATTAAGCCTAAATTAAACAAATTTATAAAAAAACATTATCACTTTCTCAAAACCATCCAAAATCGTACTGTAAATCGACAAAAAAAATAAAATGAAACATTAAAATCTTGATGTATCTCGCTGCATTGCGCGAGTACGCTGCATTGCGCGAGTACGCTTCTAGTATAAATAAATATGTATTAGCATGATCTTTAATATATTTATTTTTATAAATAAGAATATAAATGATATAAAGTTAAATTGGTGGGACCTTATAAAGTTTGAAAAAACTATGAGGGCGTTTGGTTCGCAGAATGTTTTTGGATGAAATGGAATCTGTCAAAGGAATTTGACTTTGAAAGAATTGGAATGAAATTTTGTCAGGTTTGACCACCTGTTTGGTTGACAGAATTGAAATGAAATCTGTTAAATGAATTGTAATTTTTCTATTTGGTTCACATATTGTAACTTTAAAATTGGAATGGTATTTTGGTAAATAACCAAAATACCCTTTTTGATTATTTTAATTTTTTTCAACAAAAAAACTTTAATGAAATAGTCATTAAATAGTTTCATTTTTAACTAAAATTGCTTTGATTATTTTATCACACGAATGATGACGAGAGAGAGATGGGAGAGAGAGAGGAGAGAGAAAGAGAGAGGAAAGAGAGAGGGAGAGAGAAAGAGAGAGAGAGAGAGAGGAGAGAGAGATTAAGAGAGAAAGGAGAGAGAGAGAGAGTGAGGAGAGAGGGGAGAGGGGAGAGAGAGTTGGTGTCTACTGATAATCAATATCAGTAGAATTTAGTTTAGGATAATTTTGGAATTATGAAAATAACAAATTTCATTCCATTGAAATACTTAGGTTTGATGATGGAATGTTAAAATCCTTTAAGTATGGAATTTAATAGAATTGGAAGATTCCATTCCATTGAAAACTTTGAACCAAACAAGGGAATGAAATTTGGTCAAAAAAAATTCAACATTCCAATTCCATCAGATTCTGCGAACCAAACGCCTCCTATGAAAATGTTTGGGTGAGGTTTTTCACATAGTGGAGGTATATAGATGTTTTTAAATTGTTGAGGTGACGATAATATGTAAGAAAAAAATTGTGAAAAACCTTAGTAAAAAAGCTAAACATTATGGATGCTCTTAAGTTATTTGTTTCTTCTTCGGTTCTTGGAACTAGACGTCTGTTTGTAGAAAGGGAAGGGTGGGGTTTGAAGGAAATAGAATGCAAGGGGATGAGGTTTGTTAGAGAAAGAACAAAACAAGGAGGGGGAGAGGATCACTAACGAAATTTAGAAACTAGAATTGTAGCTTATAATATATAGTGTATATGTATAATATATATATATATATATATTATCAATTTATTATGTAAATATTAAATTAGTTTATTACTTTTTTGTAAAAAAAAAATAAAAATTTAATGTAAAAGATGATTTACTATTTTATTTTTAACTCGTAGGAACATGGATAAAATAAAATGAAAGTTCCAAACCTTTCATGTAGATGATCCCGTTTGATTGATTAAAACCAAATTTAAGCAAACCTTGAAAAAGAGTAAACTACAATTTTGGTCCCTGTGGTTTACTACTTTCTCCGAAAGTGGTCCATAAACTTCAAAAACTACACTGAGCGTCCCTCAGGTATGCATTTTGCTTTGAAAATGGTCCCTCGTCGTTAACTCCGTTAAAATCATCCGTTAAGTCAAGGGTATTTTCGTCAAACCATGTTTTTTTCTCTGTTTTTGCAATTTTTCTTTAGCTTTTATTATTTTTGTAAAAACCATGGAAGAGTAAGGACCTGTTTTGTAACTAATATATATATATATAGAGAGAGAGAGAGAGAGAAGAAAGTTCAAATGAAAACTCATTTTTCATTGTGCACGTGAGGACAAATCTCAGCCACTCGATCTCTTTTGATCCAACAACTCATATTAAATAGAGTTTTTAATTATAAAATGTTTAGGGGTAAAAATGGAAGAAAAATTTAAACATACACCTACCAAATTTGACTTTTTATATTCTTTTTTAATTAAAAACTTTTTACCCAATTAAAGTTTAAAATAAATTATCTTAAAAAATAATAATATTTTAATCAAACAAATTACATCAAAAAAACGAGAATTTCTTGCTATTCGATATGACATCCATCTCGATATAGTTTTTTTTGTCGTTTTAACCGTTTTTACGTAAAATGTTATATATGTGTTATATTCATTATGAATTTTTATGTACGTTCAAGTTTGTACAACGCATCGACACCGTAAGTATGTAACTCGACATCACCTTCTTCAACACTTTCTTCAACGTCGTAAGGCATCACGTTTTCTTCAGCACCGTAACCCAACACCCATCAAGACGAATCAAGAACCTATCGACTAATTCTGTTGTGAATCGGGGAACAAAAGAGAGCGTGTCACGTCTCCAAATCTTCACAGGTCATTCATGTGTTATTCATCATGAATAATGTATCATTCAGGATGAATAATACAATAATCAGGGTGAATAATTCACGATTAATGAATTCATGTATTATTCGTCATGAATGTTGTGTAATTCATCATGAATAATGAATGAACGTTCACAATTGTTATTCATACTGAATGTGGGACATCCGTGGATGCGCATACATATTCATAATGAATTAAACCAAATTTCGGTTGTGAATTGGGAAACAAAAGAGAGTGTGCCATGTGTCTACACATTCAAGGGTCATTCATATATTATTCATCATGAATAATGTATCATTCATGATGAATAATAGAACATTCAGGGTGAATAATACACGATTCATGATAAATAATACATGAAACATGGATTCGTTTATTATTCATCCTAAATATTGTATTATTCATCCGGAATACTGTATTATTCATCATTAATAGTGAATGAACGTTTACATTTGTTATTCATACTGAATGTGGACACCCGAGGACGTGCATGGATATTCATAATGAATATAACACATATATAGAATTTCACGTAAAGTTCTATACGATTTGTGATAAATAATACATGAATCATGAATTCGTGTATTATTCATTCTAAATTTGTATTATTCATCTTGAATATTGTATTATTCATCCTGAATAATGTATTATTCATCATGAATAGTGAATGAACGTTCACCTTTGTTATTCAGACTGAATATAGACATTCGGGGACGTGCATGAATATTCATAATGAATATAACACGTATGTAGAATTTCATGTAAAAAACGGTTAAATCGAGAAAAAAAAACTATATCGAGATGGATGTCATATTGAAGAGCACGAAATTCTCATTTTTTTGATGTAATTTGTTTGATTAAAATATTAATAATTTTTAAGATAAATTATTTTAAAGTTTAAGGGGGTAAATTTTTTTTAATTAAAAATAAAAATAAAAAGTTAAAGAAGGTAGACGTTGATTCAAAATTACAATTTTGTCCTTAATCACTTCCCAATTAACCTTATTATGTAATAACCATTGATTAGTTTTCTAAGTTTTGATCAATGGTTGAGATTTGTCCTCATGTGCACAATGAAAGATGAGTTTTCATTTGAACACCCCTATATATATATATATATATATATATATACACACACACACACACACATATACAGGGACGATATATGCAGGGAAAATTTTGGTCCCTGTTTTTTTTACCGCCGGCATCACCACCAACCACTCCATCTCTCGACGCCACTTCCCATCACCTCGCCTCTACATCTCCCTCATCGCACCTTAACCCAAAAACCTAGCTCCCACTCTCCATCTGTTGACCGAACCCAAAACCTTCACCACCGACGATCAATGTTCTAAATGGCGTGAGGCGTGGCGTGGCGGCGAGGCCAAGCCTCAAGCCTTAGGAGCCATGGCGAAGCCAAGGCGTTTTCAAGGCGTGACTTATGGCGTCAAAATTTTAATTCATATATAATATTATATATAAAAACGTATGTTTTGTAGTGTTACTCAATGAGTCAATAGTAATAAGCAAGTTAAATGAGGTTATATATTAAAAACTTGTAAATAAGACATTAAAAACGTAAAGAAAAATCAAATATCTCATTACGATAACTGCGCATTAGGTCATGGCGTGCCATGGGCATAACGTGGCGTGACACACAAGCCTTGGAGCCATGGCGCACCATGGCGGCTGTACGGCGAGTTTTTTAGAACAGTGCCAACGATTGAGGCCGGTGGCCATCACCACACCGCCGGCGATTGAGGGCAGTGGCCACATCCGACAACTCTAGGCTCCGGCTACTAAGAGCCATCTCCGGCGGCGACTACAGTTTTGGTCCCTGAGGTAGGTACACACACGCACGCATGCACACACACACACACACACACACACACATATATATATATATATATATATATACATACACACAATGAGTTGAAGGGCTGTTGACATATCCGGCGACCTAACCCTCCACGACCTAACTGTTTCCACGATCTTCGACGCCGTTTCTTGAAGGGACTCCTCGATCGCAAGTTCATCAGTTTAACCCTCCTCGATCTCCCTCTCACTCCCAGTCCCATATCCCTTTCCCCGGTGAAACTCTACCAACCACCACCATGGGTGAAATTCCACAAACCACCACCATCGGTTGCAGGTGGTAGATGGATGTGCCTGAAGTATACATCTTCATGGCTTACATATGTTTGTGCCCTAAACCACCTAACAACCACAGGGATAAAATGTAACACCCTCAAATTTGGTAAGAACAACTAATTAAATTTTTTGCCATTACATCAAGTAAAAGATAACTCTCCAAAATAAAACTTTCTATTTAACTTCAACAAATATAAACTCCAGTCTTATACATGGACTAGACCAAAGTCAGTGTTACTTAATCCCAACTATAAGTTGTTCTTCCCGAAAACAAGTGCGGAAGACTTCACTAAGATATCCACCTTTTGAGCACACGATTAGCACTCCTCTCAGCACAGTGTCACTAGAGCTATTCTCAACCGGAACATGTTGCACATGCCGACAAATAAAAAGGTTAGGCTAACGCCTAGTGAGTTCAAGAGTTTTCCATATGAATAAAGATATCTTTGAAAGGAGTTAATGCAGTTTAAATCATAATCTTTCAAAATGATATGTTTTGAATATGAAAACGACTCGTTTCCCAATAATATGCATTTTGGGCAAAGAAACACCAACATAAACATTTTCAATCCAAACTACTTCGGGGACAAGGTCCTAACATATAACGTTCTTTCGTAAATTCATTTAAACCCAAACTCACTCAAAACGCGAATAGAAATCGAACTCTCCATTTGTGAAAATGCGGTTAAAACTTTATATCCCAAAACACCCAAAAAGTTGGTGGTGCATAATACTCAACCCATAAATCATAGATAAGATCCCTTTATACAAAACGTCACCGAAACTTGGATAATAAAACTCAATACCCAAAAACAACACCTTTCGGTGACGGGGGATACCCGAATTCCATCGAAAGTGGCGGACACACAAAGTTAAGCCACTTATCAATGTTCTCGAGATACGGCTCCCAACCGAGCTACCACCGCAAGATACCCAAATGACCCTAGTGCCTACTCGACCTCTAAATGAGTCTCACCACAAAGTCACAAGTATCCGTATACGGCTCCCCAAGAGCACCACCGCAAGACTTAGCTCCGTATACGACTCTCCAAGAGCACCACCACAAGCTTACATAAAAACATGACTTGGGGACCACTCACTAGAATTCAAACGCGGACACTAAATTCCACGATGAGTAACCATACTGGATTACAATCGGGCATCGAGTTCAATCACCTACGATATATACCTCGAGCCCCCGCTAGCCATAAATAATATCAAGTCCCCAAACGGGGATAAAATCCCCAACTAAACCAACTAACTGACTCATATGCCTATGGATCCAATGCATTACAGTCTAAAACGTTACATGACTCAAACGAATAAACTAACGCATTCAAAACATCTAACTCTCAATTAAGATGCAACTAAGTACACCGTATGTCCAAGGCTCCTTAACGAGCTACCAAAACTGAACAAATGTTCCAAAGATTCATTTGAGTGTAAACCAAACCCCAAAAGGCATAATGAACGTTTGGCTAAAATACGAGAGCCAATATGGTTACATAAACCAATTTACATCTTTCCCCAAAACTTTGTTTCTCAAAACACAATTGGCCTTCGGCCCAAACCAAAAAGGGTTTTCCATTTCTAAAATGTTCTCCAAAGTCGGGAATGACCCAAAACCAAAGGGCTCACACTTTCGTACTTTTCAAAACATCCATTTTCATGAATGATGCATAAAACCCGACAAACGCTTAAAAGTGTGTTTTTGACCAAATATCTATTTATGCAATAAATCATCAAAACCCATTCATTTATGACACATTTATCGAAATGCCCAAAAATCCTAAATGTGGTGTTTTACGAAGTTTAATAAGCTAAACACTTCAAATAATCAAAAGTTACCAAATAACTCAACAGTTGATAATTTCATGTAAAACACATAAATGCTTTAAATAGACATTTTGGCATGTACAATGTTTTCACAAATCAGCTTGAAATCACCTTGTTAGGTTAGGTTAAACCTAGGTTCCAAATCCAACCATTAGCCTTCAATAGAGTAGATCCACCATTTCCAAGCTATTACCAACAAAAGCTAAGGTTTCCAAACAACCCATTCCTTCAAGTCTAGCATAAACATCAACAAGTAAACCTTCAGATCTATAAATATCCTTATACCAAAAAGCTTAGATTACTCAAGGAAACTTACCATATTGGATGTTGAGGCTTTCCAACCAAAGCTATCCAAACAACCCATCAAACCTTCAACCCGAGCTTCTAAATACCGAACCCTTGAGTTTTTTTGGACCAATCCACCATAGTTGCTCCCAAATACGAAACCCTAGTTCCCAAAACGAACTAAAGAGGAGAGAAAACAAGAGGGTAGGATGAAATGAGAGAAAACCCTAAAATTGAGGTTTTAAATCGTCCAGACTACTCCCGCGGCCTTGGTCGCGGCCTCCAAGCCGCAGGCGAAGCCGCACGTGCTACAAAGCTGCACGCAACAGTGGGTTACGCGGGTTTAGCCGTGACTTTGAGGCCACGGGCCAAGCCGCACGTGTCTCTAGTGCCCTTCTCACCTTTCGTGCTAAATCGTTCCCCGATCGTTTATCTCGGTCGATCGCTGACTGATTTCCTTAGCTGATCATAAACTGTTATTTAGGAAATTGTGGGTGTTACATAAAACCCTTGAAATCCGTTGGAGGATGATCCTGTGTGGGGTTTTCAATCGATGTTTAATGGTAAAACTGTAACACCCGAAAATCTAAGGTAAGTATTTCCCTCGTTCCTTGACTTTTGGTTAACTTGAGAATCCCTTTGTGCGCCTAATATGTGATATACCAATCTGTTAATAGTATGTTCATCTGCAGATTTAGTTCCACTTCGTGAATCTTAGAAAAGTCAAGTTTTGGTGCCGTAGGGGTGTGGCGCGATAGTTCCACGCAATAGTGCCCTGGGCACAATCGCTGGTCACTATCGCTGGAGTGGTACCGTAGGTTCGGTGGTGGTCGCGATTGTGCCACCGCGATAGTGCCCTTGGCACAATCGCCAGGCACTATCGCCTGGGTTGTACCGAGAGTTGTGGAGTGGCGCGATAGTGCCCCCGCGATAGTGCCATTGGCACAATCGCCAGGCACTATCGCCGACGGGGTCTGAGAGTATAAAAATCCCACTTTGACCATTTTGACTTCACTTCTCATCTTGAATCGTTTTGGAGCCGACTTGGAACTAGTTTAGGCGAATTTCTTCTATTTCTAAACCTACCAAACATTTATTGAAACCTTAGATTAGTTGAGGACATTCATTGGTGTTTAAAGGAGCTAGAAGATCACTCAAGAGAAGCATTCAAGTCCCATTCAAGTCTCCACCTTCTCACCATCCAAACCAAGTTTTCTAGGGTTTTGTACCAAACCCTAGATAGTGAGTTTCTTACATTATTTTCAAATGAGATACTTACTTATTATGCTTTCATGTCTAATGTGTTATTTTATAAGAAGACCTGATCACCTGATAAGTTTGACCTAACTGCTAAACTTGGTATTCTTGGTATATAGACTTGAATAAAGTGAGGGACATGGATGAAGTTATCATACTTGATGTTTTGAGCATGTGTGCATACTCGTTTTGGCGAGTCATCGATTATATGGAGTATTTGCATATTTTAGAGTTTTGTACCTAAGTATGTTTGGGATTGTTGTGGTCTTATACATGTATCTTATGAGTATGAAATGTTGTATAGAGACGGACATTGTAAGTACACAGAACGAACCATGAGTAAGTGCTAGGAGGATGTAGTCTTAGGTGCCACCGTAAGGGTATGCGCCTAGACCTCCGTCATTTGGAGTAATGCCTGGGAGGTAGTCTTCAAGTGTGTCGGGCCTTCGGGATGTTGCTCATGCGAGTGAATATCAAGGTACATTGACTCGAGGTAAAACTCATTGGAGTGATGGGTCTCCCCCATGATTGAACCGTAAGGACTTTGGTGATTGGAGTGTCATGAATGTTCATATTATGCTTATATTAATATGCCATGTTTTTATGTAACTCACTAGACCCATTTGGTCTAACACTTGATTGTTGGTATGTATCTCAGGTTCTAGTGGCGCGAGCGCCAAGGATGTTTAATCGACCGTAGTGGTGAGCTCGGGAGCATTTTTGGGATGCCAATATTGAAGACTATACTTTTGGACATAGTTGACAACCTTTTGTAATCTTATGTCTAGAGAGGCCTAGATTAGAGTGTTGTCATCTATTATTGTTTCTCGTTACAATTTGTAATTAACTGGCATTTATGGTTCCCTCGTGTATGAGCTCATCGTCCTGGGCGACTTATTTACCACATTTCCATGTTAGCGGAAATTTTTGTTAATCCCAATTTTTGGGGTGTTACAAGTTGGTATCAGAGCCACTCCTGTGCCGTTCGGGATATGGGGCAAACCTCATCGAGGACGATGAGTCCCAAGGGGGGTGTTTGTAACAGCTTAGGCATATCCCATATCGGTCGTGGACAGGAGTGATGCTGGGTGTTATAAGTAATATCTTGGCCTTCCTAACAACAACGCGTTTTGGGGCCACAAGCACGTCAGATTCTGGGAACTCTGAGGTTAAGCGTGCTTGGGTGGGAGTAGTCCCAGGATGGGTGACCCCCTGGGAAGTTTCTCACCAGGTCGCCAGAAACAAATCCGTGCGCTACACGTTGGTTAAATCCAGGGGCAAAGCGGACAATATTGTTGTCGAGGTAGGCGGGATGTTACAGTTGGTATCAGAGCTCTAGTTTAAGTGAACTAGGTGTTGACCTTAGCATACCTAGACTTAGACTGGCAAAGCTTATAAGATCACTGTCCACTTGGGTAGAGCAATATTAAGAGGGGAGAGTACTAGGAATTCGGAATTACATTGATTGAGAATTATGATGATGATAACGAGGATTCTTGTGTAAAATATGTTCACAATCTCACTTGGCCAGTGTTGTTCTGAATCTATGATTACGTGAGCATGTTTGAAGTTATTATTATGATGATTAATCCTTGTAGTAGTACGTATTTAATCGGTTATCTTTTAAAGAATTAACCGGTACCGCTCTGGTCAGGTGTGACAGTTCGTTATGGTGAACACGAGAAGTCGAGTCGGGGCGACCGATGAAGCTAATGAAGCAAGTGTAACCGCTCCGGAGATTAACCGATCGATGAACACGCCGATAAACCAAGTCATTCCACCGATACCTCCAATGCTAGAGGGTATCATAGATGCGAACCCCCAAGTGAACTTGGAAACCGAGGATCCAGTTGTTCAAGAAGCGGACCCCAGTCGGTCCTACTAGCCAGCATAATGCAAATGATGAACTCCGCAATGGATAAGCGGGACGAGAAACTCCTGAAGATTCTAGAAGACCGAGACACAAGTAACCGTAGGCACGAGACAGTGGAGGACAATGCGGTTTTGGGATCGGGCGGTGCGGATAATGCCGTGGGTACCGAAGAGCATGCAGTCGGAGCTGATAGAGGAAAGGAAAGGGGTTGTTCTTTCAAGACCTTTCTGTGTAGTCGAGCTCTAGAATTCTCGGGAACAACTGATCCGCTGGCCTGCATCAAATGGATCCAAGATGTAGAGATGGCTTTCGAGTCAAGTGAGTGCGCAGACGCTCAGCGAGTCAAATTTGCCTCTCAACTGCTTAGAGGGGATGCTCTGAGCTGGTGGAACATCACCCGACGGGCGCTCACACCGGAGATCTTGGCCAAGCTTCCTTGGCCGGCATTCAAGAAGAAGATCATGGAGAAATACTGCAACGAGAGAGCCCTCGACAAAATAGAGGATGAGTTCAAGAATCTGAAGAAGGGAAACCTGTCGGTCGCGGATTATGCTAAACAATTCTTGGACAAGCTCAGCATCGTCGAACACTTGGCAACAGATGAGAAGTCCAAAATAAAAGCCTTTGTGAGGGGACTACCGGCAGATATGAAGACGGGTGTGCGGAACGCTCATAAGGCTACGTTACAAGAAGTGATAGAGGAGTCTCAACTGGTGGAAGATGACCTGATTCAAGAGAGAGAGGAGCAGAAAGTTCAAGGAGAGAAGCGTAAATGGGAGGGGCCAACCGGGCCCGCGCGACCTTCCAAACCCTTTAACGGAGGGAGGAACACTGACCAGCGACGAGAGGCGAGGTGGTGCCCCAAGTGTAGAAGTAAGCACTACGGGCCATGTAATCCGAGGCCGTTTTTGGGAGCCTCGGGATGCTTTAAGTGTGGACAAAAGGACCACATGAGTCGGGATTGCCCCTCGTGGGGAGTTTGTTATGAGTGTCGGGAGCCGGGGCACATCAAACGCGATTGCCCTAAGCTAGCAAGGAGTAACCAAGGGGCATCAAGTGGGATTCCGTCAAGAAAAGAAGTTCCTCCGAAGGCGCCAAGTCGGGCCTTTCAAATGTCGGCTAACGAGGCAAGAGAAGCGGCGGACGTAGTGTCGGGTACGTTTCTAGTGAACTCTCTACCTACCCGTGTTTTATTCGATTCTGGTGCGAACCGATCTTTTGTGTCTACCTCTTTTTGCAAAAACCTCCCTACTCCTTGTAGTTTGTTGAATGATGCTCTAGTGGTAGAAGTAGCAAATGGGGACCATTTGGTTGTTCGGAGTTGTTATGTAGGGTGTACCCTAGAGTTAGGTGGGGAGCTCTTTGCTATAGATTTGTTATCGACCGATATTGGAGGATTTGATGTAATAGTGGGAATGGATTGGTTAGTTAAGCACGATGCCGACATATTTTGTTCTAAAAAGTTGATTCGGGTACCCTTGCCTAAAGGGGGTGAAGTGTTGGTGTACGGAGAAAAGAGCCGAAGAACCAATACAATTATATCGTCACTCAAAGCACGTAAGAAACTAGCCAAAGGATGTGAGTCATACTTAGCCTACGTGGTCGACGCGAAACTGGAAAAGAAGATGTTGGAAGAAGTGGAAGTGGTGTGCGACTACCCGGATGTTTTCCCGGACGACCTACCCGGACTTCCACCGGAACGGCAAGTAGAGTTCCACATCGACCTTACCCCGGGGGCTGCCCCAATCGCTCGTGCTCCTTACCGCTTAGCCCCGACAGAAATGCGAGAAATGATGACGCAACTCCAAGAGTTATTGGAGAAAGGATTCATACGACCGAGCTCGTCGCCTTGGGGAGCGCCGGTGTTATTCGTGAAGAAGAAGGATGGGTCTATGCGTATGTGTATAGACTATCGTGAACTCAACAAAGTCACCATAAAGAATAAATATCCGCTACCCCGGATCGACGATCTCTTCGATCAACTTCAAGGCGCGGGGTGTTTCTCCAAGATAGACTTGAGATCCGGCTACCATCAAGTGCGCGTGAAAGGGAGCGATATACCGAAGACGGCATTTCAGACAAGGTACGGTCACTACGAGTTTTTAGTCATGCCATTCGGGTTGACTAATGCTCCGGCCGTGTTCATGGACCTAATGAATCGAGTATGCCGACCCTTCCTAGATAAGTCGGTCATAGTCTTTATCGACGACATCTTGATCTACTCGCGAGATGAGGAAGAGCATCGACAACATTTGCGGGAAGTTTTAGAGATCCTTAGACGAGAAAAGTTATTCGCCAAATTCTCAAAGTGCGAATTCTGGTTACAAGAAGTGCAATTCTTGGGCCACGTGGTGTCAAAGGATGGAGTAAAGGTGGACCCGGCTAAGATCGAGGCAATGATGAATTGGGAACCACCGACGAGTCCAATGGAGATAAGGAGCTTCTTGGGTCTAGCCGGTTACTACCGACGGTTCATCCAAGATTTTTCAAAGATTGCGTCTCCACTCACGTCTCTGACAAGGAAGAATGTGGAGTTCTCATGGACCGAGGCACAAGAGCAAGCTTTCCGAACCCTCCAGAAGAGATTATGCGAAGCACCGATTCTATCCTTGCCCGAAGGATCTGAAGATTTTGTGGTTTATAGCGACGCCTCCAAGCTTGGGCTCGGATGTGTTTTGATGCAAAGGGGAAAAGTGATCGCTTATGCATCGCGACAACTCAAGGATCCGGAGAAGAATTACCCCACGCATGACCTAGAGTTAGCGGCGGTGGTTTTTGCCTTAAAGTTATGGCGGTACTACCTTTATGGGACGAAGTGTACATTGTTCACCGACCATAAAAGTTTGAAGTACATCTTTGACCAAAAGGAGCTCAACATGCGGCAAAGGAGATGGTTGGAACTTTTGAAGGACTACGATTGTGAATTGCTTTACCACCCCGGTAAAGCCAATGTGGTAGCGGATGCCTTGAGCCGAAATAGCTACGGAGGGGAAAGTAAAGTGACGTTTGCTAAAATTGAGGTAATATCAAGTCTTATGGAAGACATCAAGAAGAGTCAAGCCGAAGCACTTCGCGAGGAAAATCTCAAGGACGAGATCATGGTGAAGCACAAGGATTTATTATCGGAGGATAGCCGCGATCTCAAGTTATTCCAAGGGAGGATTTGGGTGCCGAAAATCGGGGGAAACCGCGAGTTGTTCTTGACGGAAGCACACAAGTCAAAGTACTCCATACATCCTGGTAGCACCAAGATGTATAGAGATTTGAGACTTCATTATTGGTGGCCGGTAATGAAGCTCGACGTGGCGAATTATGTGGAAAGGTGCGTCACATGCCTTCAAGTTAAAGCGGAGCATCAAAGACCTTACGGGAGTTTGCAACCGTTAACCATTCCGGAGTGGAAGTGGGAGCACATCACGACAGACTTCGTCACGAAATTGCCAAAGACCCTAAGAGGACATGATACCATTTGGGTGGTAGTGGATAGACTTACCAAGAGTGCTCATTTCTTGGCAATGAGGGAAACGCTACCAATGGACAGACTCGCAAAGCTATACATTGACGAAGTGGTGTCTCGGCACGGCGTTCCGTTATCCATAGTCTCGGATAGAGATAGTAGGTTTACTTCCAAGTTTTGGGAGGGATTTCAAAGGGAGTTGGGCACGAAGGTTAAGTTGAGCACGACGTATCACCCTCAAACGGACGGGCAAAGTGAGAGGACAATCCAAACGCTCGAGGACATGCTTCGATCGTGTGTCATAGATTTTGGGGGAACTTGGGACTCACACCTACCGTTAGTAGAGTTCGCTTACAATAACAGTTACCATTCGAGTATCGGAATGGCTCCGTTCGAGGCGCTCTACGGACGGAAATGTAGGACCCCGGTATGTTGGCTCGAGGCGGGAGAAAAACAATTTGCGGGACCGGAGATTGTGCAAGCAATGTCGGATAAAGTAAAAGGCATTCGAGAGCGATTAAAGGCGGCCCAAGACCGACAAAAGAGTTACGCGGACAAAAAGCGAAGACCGGTGGACTTCCAAGTTGGAGACCGGGTTATGTTGAAGGTATCACCGTGGAAGGGGATCATCCGTTTCGGGAAGCGCGGGAAGCTTAGCCCCCGTTTCCTTGGACCCTTCACGATTTTAGAGAAGATCGGACTCCAAGCTTATCGGTTGGATCTACCGCCGGAGATGGACGGAATCCATCCTACCTTCCATGTTTGCTATCTTCGCAAGTGTTTGGCCGAAGAGGAAAGTGTTATTCCGTTGACGGAAATCCGGGTGGACAACGGAAACCGATGTGTAGAAGAACCGGAAGCTATTCTAGAGTCAAAGACGAAACAACTGCGACATAAAGAAGTAACGATGGTGAAGGTTCAATGGAAACACCATCGGGGCACTAACGTGACCTGGGAATCGGAGGAGGACATGAAGAAAAGATATCCGCATCTATTTTCATAGATAAGATTTCGGGGGTGAAATCCCCATTAGGTGGGGAGGATTGTAACACCCGAAAATCTAAGGTAAGTATTTCCCTCGTTCCTTGACTTTTGGTTAACTTGAGAATCCCTTTGTGTGCCTAATATGTGATATACCAATCTGTTAATAGTATGTTCATCTGCAGATTTAGTTCCACTTCGTGAATCTTAGAAAAGTCAAGTTTTGGTGCCGTAGGGGTGTGGCGCGATAGTTCCACGCGATAGTGCCCTGGGCACAATCGCTGGTCACTATCGCTGGAGTGGTACCGTAGGTTCGGTGGTGGTCGCGATTGTGCCACCGCGATAGTGCCCTTGGCACAATCGCCTGATAGTGCCCTTACTTTTATGCTTTTATGTCTAATGTGTTATTTTATAAGAAGACCTGATCACCTGATAAGTTTGACCTAATTGCTAAACTTGGTATTCTTGGTATCTAGACTTGAATAAAGTGAGGGACATGGATGAAGTTATCATACTTGATGTTTTGAGCATGTGTGCATACTCGTTTTGGCGAGTCATCGATTATATGGAGTATTTGCATATTTTAGAGTTTTGTACCTAAGTATGTTTGGGATTGTTGTGGTCTTATACATGTATCTTATGAGTATGAAATGTTGTATAGAGACGGACATTGTAAGTACACAGAACGAACCATGAGTAAGTGCTAGGAGGATGTAGTCTTAGGTGTCACCGTAAGCGTATGCGCCTAGACCTCCGCCATTTGGAGTAATGCCTGGGAGGTAGTCTTCAAGTGTGCCGGGCCTTCGGGATGTTGCTCATGCGAGTGAATATCAAGGTACATTGACTCGAGGTAAAACTCATTGGAGTGATGGGTCTCCCCCATGATTGAACCGTAAGGACTTTGGTGATTGGAGTGTCATGAATGTTCATATTATGCTTATATTAATATGCCATGTTTTTATGTAACTCACTAGACCCGTTTGGTCTAACACTTGATTGTTGGTATGTATCTCAGGTTCTAGTGGCGCGAGCGCCAAGGATGTTTAATCGACCGTAGTGGTGAGCTCGGGAGCATTTTTGGGATGCCAATATTGAAGACTATACTTTTGGACATAGTTGACAACCTTTTGTAATCTTATGTCTAGAGAGGCCTAGATTAGAGTGTTGTCATCTATTATTGTTTCTCGTTACAATTTGTAATTAACTGGCATTTATGGTTCCCTCGTGTATGAGCTCATCGTTCTGGGCGACTTATTTACCACATTTCCATGTTAGCGGAAATTTTTGTTAATCCCAATTTTTGGGGTGTTACAAAAACCTTAAGTCTCGATACCGATTTAGATCCCTATTTGTACGTTTTGCATCCCTACTTGTACGTTTACAAAATGGGTGTAATATTTGGATTTTAAGTTTTATTTAGGTTAAGGTTTTGATTTTGGCTGGAGAAGATGACCGGAGACAATGGTCGGAGAAGATCACTGTTGAAGATGACAAATTTTAATAGTGTATACATATATACACGTGTGTGTGAGAGATATTATATTAACCATGATTAAAATATTATATATAATAATTTTGGTAAAAGATAAAAACATAAAAACACAAAAAGAGTAAAAAGACAAAAATACCCCTCATTTAACGGAGTTAACGATGAGGGACCATTTTCAAAACAAAATGCGTACCTGAGAGATGCTCGGTGTAGTTTTTGAAGTTTAGGGACCATAGGGACCAAAATTGTAGTTTACTCCTAGAAAAAAGATACAACCTAAAATGTTGTCGGTTTGAAGATAAATACCATTTATAGCATTTTTTTGCTACCTATGAGTCTATGGGCCATGAAGCTCCATGTATGGCGTCAAAACCACTATTTTGGTCAACAATGTACTGATTAGTGATTACACCAAAATACCCTTATTTTCCTATTAAATTATCCATGTAATCATTTTTCAAAAATTATATGTTATTTTATATAATTATTTTTAATATTAGAGAAATTAATTAAAATACCCTAAAATCAAAAATGAGTTATCGAAATGCCCACTCTCTCTCTCTCATTTTACCCGAATACCCAACTTTTCCGTGAAACTACCCTCAATCGCGGACTTGCCGCATCACGAAGTTCGCGATCAACCCGTGAAGTAAGTAGGTGAAAGAATATGCGAACCCAGGCCGTGGTCGCGGACTTGCCACACCACGTGTCGGCCTCGGGTGAAACCCTAATATTCAATGCACCAAACCTACCCCCACCCTCTCGATTGCGGCCTTATAAAACTCACTCCCCCCCCCCCCCGAAACCCCTACCATTCCCTTCTCAAACTCTCTCTACTCTCACTCTCCCAAAGATATCGTGCAACCTACGCGCTCAGATCTTGCCTCGGGTCGTGAGTGTTTTTAGAAGTCAGACATGGCTCGTTGAGTTAGTAAGGTAAGTTTTCATAACCCCGTTGTAGTTTTATATTTTTTAAAATACTTGTTGTTATATATGTGTTTGTTTCAAAAATACTTTAGAGTATTGCGTTATTTTAGATTATTGCGTTTATGTCGAAAATATTTTAGAGTGTTACGTTAATTTTAGAGTATTGCGTTTCTATCGAAAATATTTTAGAGTATTGCGTTAATTTTAGAGTATTGTGTTTATGTCGAAAATATTTTAGAGTATTGCGTTTATATCGAAAATATTTTAGAGTGTTGCATTAATTTTAGAGTATTGCGTTTATGTCGAAAATATTTTAGAGTATGTGTTTATTTCGGAATTATTTTAGAGTATTATTTTAATTTTAGAGTATTGCGTTTATGTCGATAATAATTTAGAGTATTGCATTTATGTCGAAAATATTTTAGAGTATTGTGTTTATGTCAAAAATATTTTAGAGTATTGCGTTAATTTTAGAGTATTACGTTTATTTTCAATTGTTAAATATTCAATTATAAAGATAGTTTAGTAAAAATAAATAATAACTAGTGTTATACCCGTCCGTTGGTCGGGTACACGACATGATTTTAATCTAGATTCAGTTATTTGCTATTACCATGTCAAAAGTTATGTTTCTTTACCCATCTTCAATTAACTAATCTAGTGTTATACCCGTCTTGGTTGGATATATGACTTAAATATGAATTCAATTATTTAAGTGGTCAGTTTTTAACTAACAAAGTTAAAAGAATTAAGACATTGCAAAACTAAAATATAACGATAATAAAAAATATTCATTAAAATTACAAATTACGTACTTGCACTGCATTGCACTTCCCTGTCTTGAATCACTCGATTTCTGTTTGCGAAGTGTGTGATTCGTGCATGGATTTATGTCGGTAGAAATATTGTTTATATGTATATGAATGATGCAATAATAACTTCTATTATGATATTAAAATCGACATAATGTTTTAACCAAAATTACAAAATAAATCAAAGAACTGTGTACCTAAAGTATTCTTAATTTCACTGTATATCCTTCAAATAAATTCAAGATGGCAGTCTCCAGATATTCTACAGAGAATTTGATGTAATTCTCATGGTGTCTTCCACTCTCTATATGATTCCTGAATCTACCAAGAAACGACCGATAAGCCAGAATCCTCCAAGATCGAAATCCGTAGTTCCTCCTGGCTCCCGTAGTTGTTCATCGAGAATTAGCCATAGCGATTGCATCCTGTGAACTTCATCGAAAAGGGCGTTGAATGATTTGAATCGTTCTCTCAATGCGCTTCTTGAAACTCCAGATGAGAAACTTTCGGTAGAGTGTAATCCTTGGTCTCTCAGACAATGCAGTACTCCTATGTCCTATCCAGGTTGCTTGTTGGTAGTTCGTGGCAGCTTGCCGGAAGACCTTGGTTAGAATTCTCAGGTAATTATCTTCGATCATGTCCCTTAACTCCCGCGAGCCTTTGATCTTCTGAACGATGTAATGAACGTTGTTCATGATGAACAAATGAGCCAAGGAATTATATTTATAATGTTTGGATTTTCCTTCCAAGTTGAAATGCAATATCGAAATGATCCAAATTAGATGGAGAGCTAACGATGATGGCCCCTCGTGATCGGTAAAATCTATATCTGGATAACTGGAATCACCGGAGTTTCGAGAAGCGGTTGCACGTTTGGAGACGATTAATTCTCCTAGAGTTTGCTTGTAATCTGAAATCAAGCTTATGTAATTCATCATGTACCTTGTTAATACATTCAAACATTCTAAAAGCTAGCAAATCTTGAAATTTATAATTCAATATTGCAAGAGGCATAATTTATCTTTACATTATAAGATTCAATGTTATGAAATGCAATGATAAAGCCTAATATTTAAAATACAATGTTGCTTCATGTATAATGAATCTCAAATTTCAAATTTTCATAATCCATATTATTGAATACAAGATATACTCAAATATTGTGTGTTGTCTACTACTCAAATAGCTACAAAGTATTAAGTTCACTACATTCAACCCACCAAACCTTTTTCATACAGTAACCAATAGATCCTAAATTAGAAAATAACTTAACCAATTGACTTGCATTCACAAACAACACGTCAATTAGACGATAATCAACACGTCAAATAGAAGAATTCGAAATTAGTTTCACAAAAAATCGAGTAATAACATAAAAAACAGTTGATAAGAGAAATTATTTACTGCTTAGAAAATCTTCATCTTATGAAAAACAATCCTTTCCGCATAGACCACAAACCCCAAACCCTGATGGAACTTTTTTCTAGTTATGCTAACATCATTAAGCATCTTTTCCTTTGAATCCTAGATCATTAGAGTTACATATATTCTATTGCAGTTGGCATCCTAGTCTACAATATAGAACTTGAAAAATCATCACATTATAGTTTTACTTTTGGAAATTGAGTGAACTCAGGAATCCCATGGAAAATCGTGACTGTAGGTTTCACCCACAGCGCTAAGGTAAATCTCCAAGTGGCCACAAGCACATATATAGATGGATGGTCGATTTTATCATCCCTTGTCATTATCCACCACGCTACCACCCTAAATCCTAAACACTAAACCCTACCATCCTTTATGGACTGAAAATACACCACCAAGCTCAATATCATGAAACGATATATTCGTTAATATAATTACTCCACTCGATGATTCTAAACCAGATCCTAAAGTAGGTGTTATGCATATAAAAGAGTACTACCAAAACTGAAAATGGAAACTTATAGGATCAAAATCTTCTCTTATAACTCCTCTACTTAGTGAAGCCTTTTTCACTTCAGCAATTAGAGAAGGCATTTCTCGTTCGTAAATACGATGCCTTAAGAGCACCTAGAAAGTCTCTAGGAGGAGGTGCATTATCAACAACTTTCTTCAGTGAAAACAGAGGTTTTCCCTCTCAACTGAAAATCATTCCTCAATTAGCAAAGTACAAGATAATGAACTACAAAAACTTGTGTTTATAGAGTAAAGTTAAAGAAGACCTGTGCAACTTCAACGTCCTTGTTCCATACAATTTTCTCTAGTATGTTTACGAGGTGTATCACCTTCATTCTATAAACAGAATTCAAAAGGACCAACGTAATGCAACGGAGGTCCTGTTGGCGGTCGTCTTCTGATTTGTATGCCTTGTGTAGCAGTTATTTCATCTTGTGAATTTCTAACTTCCCATTCTTTATTAGTATCAACTTTGGAATCCCTAGCCATGAGGTCTATCAGCGGCAACCTTTTCTCGATATGGATCTCGTTGTAAGAAGATGCTATACTTCCGATGAAACCTCCATTAATTAACATGATAAAAAAACAATTTGTTATAAGTGTTGATCGATTCCCGATATTAATTTTGGCTAATCGATAAATCGTATATAGATGAATAAGCACTTTGATTATACACCTTAACAACCAACTCGTCATGTTTTCATTTTAGCCCTTAAAAGGATGCATGGATTTGATTCAAGAAACAAAATTTATAATATGGAGACTAAAGTTTTAGACAAGTTGCCATATAAAATGTTGCTTTAAATCACAAACCTGCTGGAGGCTAAAGTTTTAAAGTTTTCAACTCTCTTAGTTCTTCAATTAGTGTATATACAAATGTCTCTTGGAACGTAGGGTTCTTGCCTCCATCTATACCAAATCAACAACCAAATTAAATTACAACAATTAATTAAATCTTCAAACTTTAGGATCTTACCTAGAAATCCATTCCTTATCTTTTAGTCTATTATAGCTAACAACTGAAAATCCAAACAATCAAAATTAGATCTTAAAAGTAAATACAAACACACTCCTGGAGACTGAATCAATCTGTACAAACACAGATAAACAAAAATTGTGGATCGATTAAACTTATAGCAATTGAGGAAAACCTGATAACCTGAACAATCGTACAAAAAAATAAAATTTGAAATTGGGGATACATGGTAGTACCTGATAACCTGAAATAACCTTGAGAACGACTTCTTGAGGAGGTTCCTGGTCACTTTCAGTAGACGATGACGATAGTTTTTCATTACGAGAAGTCCACGAACTACACCACCAAACAAACAACACTTTAAATAAAAAACATGATATATATATATATATATATATATATATATATATATATATATAACCCAATAAATGTAATTTCTAGGGTTTAACGGAAGAACAAAACTTGAAATGGAGAAAACAAAATTTCACACCTAAGCCAAGGAAGTGATTAGAAAAGAAGAAGTTCATCCGCAAAGCTAAACAAAGAGCTCAATTCAAATATGAAAACCAAATCTTGAAACAACAACGGTGATTGAAAACCTGTATAGACTCGGTTTTCATCTTCTCACTGTGTAGTGACCATTGAAATCAATTTGGCGATCTGAATCTTCTTCCCTCCATGGAAGCACACGCTGGATTAGAATTGCGGAGGAGAAAGTACGATGAAGTAGGGGAGGAGAGAAATGAGAGGGGTTTGCATCATGTGGATCGTGGGGGAGTTGGGGACACCAGGAACGTGGAGAAAGAGAGGAGTACGATGGATGGTGCTACAGGGGAGGGAGAAGGAGAAGTTATCGGTCGTGAAGCGATGAAGGAAGTGGGCTGAAAAATAAGATGACTATAGAAGAAAGTGGGCTGAAATGCAGCAATGGACGAGACGGTTGTCATAACCGGAAATCAAGGAATTTAAACGGCCCAGATTAAAAATCAGATGATTTTAAACGACCCAGATTAATCCAAAATCAGTTAGACTCGGCTCCATCCATATATATATATATATATATATATATATATAATTACATTAAAAGATAGTTTAAGGAAGGTCCCTTAACTTTGCTAAATTACAACTTAGGTCTCTTAACTTTGCTAAATTTCAAGTTAGATCCCTTAACTTTGCTAAATTACAACTTAGGTCCCTGAACTTTGCTAAATTACAACTCAGGTCTCTTAACTTTGCTAAATTACAACTTAAGTCCCTGAACTTTGCTAAATTACAACTCAGATCCCTTAACTTTGCTAAATTACAACTTAAGTCCCTAAACTTTTCTGTAAATGTTTATTTAAATGTTTATCTTGATTGTGAGTTCCTACTCATAGATTTAAGCTTTATAATTAATGTTTGGAAGTTACGCTTCCAAACCTCCTTATATTTGATATTTTACCAAAATATTCATAAATACTATTAAGATATTTATTTTGTTCAAATTGGCTTTACATGCCAAACTCATATTCATTTTGGCCTCTTGCCAAAAACCCAAGGAGGATATATTCAACTTAATTAAATCGCATCATATCGATTTGGATTTTGTCAAACGGGTGTAAATAACCCTAAGGTTTGTAGGGACAAACGGATGTAAATACCATCGACATGGGTTTCGTCATCACCTTCGTCGCACATCGATGAATCGACATGCACAAAAAGTGTTGGAGGTTTTTCTGACTGGGCTGCAAATTGCATAAAACCAGAGACATCTCCATCGTTGGTTAACTCTAACATTGAGCCATCATTTTTGTACACTAACTTGCAAACAACAGGGCATTCGATTCCACATTTTTGCATGGCGTAATCAAGAAACTTCTTATGTGTAATATTTACTGGCAATTTTATACCATGCTTAGATTTATAAGCAAAATCTCACTCATTGTTGTTTTGCACTCATTCACTATCGCAACAGAAATATAGCTTAGTTTTTTCAACAGTTTAACTCATTTTTTTCAGTAGTATCTCAGAAAGAAAATTTTGAAATGATGAAGAAAGAAAGGAAGAAAGAACAATGGAATGGATGTGATGAACGATTATGGGTTACATCTTACTGCTATTTATAGACGAAAGTTGGATGGAGAAGATGAATTGCAACCACAAATTCAATGACAATAGTACAATAATTATGTGACAATCAGACAAAAGTTTGGGAAAAAAAAGTAAAACCATGCAAAAAACGTGAAAAGCTCATAAAACATGAAATCATAGGCTAAAATCGCGAACCCTAATAAAAATCGTGGACTCAGGGGGAAAATCGAGGACATCAAACCCTAATAAAATCGAGGACTCCAGACCCTCTATCGCGGACTCCGGTGTAAATCGCGGACATCACGGACTAAAATCGCGGACTCCATGTGAAAATTGATTTTTTTTAAATTCGCGATCGATGGTGGTTTCACGGAAAAGTTGGGTATTTGGGTAAAATGAGAGAGAGAGTAGGCATTTCGGTAACTCGTTTTTTTATTTTAGGGTGTTTTAATTAATTTCCCAATCGAAATATAATATCAACGGTCTTCATTGTCATGTTAAGGACTAGTTTATAAATGCTAAATATAAACTCTAGAGTAAATTATGGATTTAGTTCTTGTGGTATGTGGATTTTTACGCAAATAGTTTTTAAGGTTACATTTGGTACATATACATGATTGGACATCACTCGACATGACAAGAGGGTAGGACGAGACATGACTAAACAGGACAAGACAAATGTCTATCTAGTGTTGGTACGACTAGGACTAGCTAGGACAGAACTAGACAAATGTTTTCTAAAAGTTGTTTGATGATTTTATATATCATATAATAGTTATAAATGACACAAATGAAGTGTATATATATGTGTGTATATATATATATATACAGTTATAGGTTCAAATGAGAAATACTAAGTATGTGAGAAATAGATGAGTAATCTGTAACACCCTTAATTCTGAAGATAGCAACTTATTAAAAAAATTCTAAATACACCAATAAATGAATCATCTACAACCACAAATTTAGATTCAACTACAATACACATATTCCATCTTATATATATGGACTATAAAGGACGGTTGTTACCAATACCCATGCATAGTCACTATCTCCATACTGCGGAAGACTTCACCAAATACTTACTTTCGGATCTAGCTAAGGCTCTACTCTTCACAGAATTGCTAGAACCAACTCCTAACCTTGAAACCTGATGCACATGCCGACAAATAAAAAGGGTTAGGCTTAACGCCTAGTGAGCTCAAGAGTTTTAACATGAATGAATATATCTTTAAAGGAAAGAATGCAGTTTAAAGCAAGGTCTTTTGAAATATTATACATCAAAATAGAAACGACACAATTTCCCATAATATGCACTTTTAAAGACAAAGCTCCCAAACACACATTTCTTGTAAGATGATGCAACCCGTAACTCACCCAAAGCGGGGTCATAGTTCGATACTCAAATGTGCTAAAATGTAAGTAATACTTCATATCCCAAGACACCCAAAACTCGGGTGGGGCCTAATACTCGACCCTTAAATAACGGAAAACAACCCATAAAATATGACACGCCATTAAAACATGAAACTGAAGCTTAATACTCACGCGACCATAAAATGGGATGAAATCCAAGTATTAAAGCATGGACAATTAAATATCCAAAATACAGCGGGCCGACAACGGGGGATACCCGTATCCGTTGAGAGCGGAGGAACACAAAAGTATGCCACTCAACAACGTTGATCGTATGACACTTCACGACACGCTAGACCAAGTGCCCCTACGACTCCTTGACAAGTTTTACCCAAGAGACAACTGACCTTAGCGAATACCACCGAAATCATCGCCAAAGGCTCGGCCCACGGGGTATACAACAAAGGCATTGCCCCACGCGGTGAAGGCCCCAAACGCCCATCAGAGGACTCCCCACAGTCATAATAGCTCAACCAGGCTCAGCCCTCCTAGTGCCTACTTGCAAAGACAAGGTCGTAAACCATGAGTCCCGGAGTCCAAACCTGTACCACCCAATTGACCATCAAATAAGACTGACTTATGTGCCTATGGATCCAATGCAACACAGTCTAAAGTTACACGACTACTCATGAATGAGTACAACACTCGAATCTGTAACTATCGATAATATGCAATAAAATGCAATAAGATGTACATCACAAATTGGACTCTACATCGAGCCATGAAAACAGGACAAATGCCCTCAAGATTTTTTTTAAGCCAATACCGAGCTAAAATGCTCAAAATCCATTTGACAAATAATTACCGGTCCCCCAAATAATGAAATGTCTTTAAACAACGTTTACGAAGACACATACCCCAAAGACGAGATTAACCCAAAACTCGACGCATAATGTGACCAAAGGTTTTCCAAAGGGTTTATGAATGCCAATACACCTAAATGCATAAAACACGAAATAGACTTCTTTTGTACAAATTCGTCAAAGATGCATAACTCATAAAATAGACCTTCTTTATACAAAGTCACAAAGAATACGTAATTCATGTTATTTAGTTGTTGAAACGTTCAAAACCCAATATAAGCATTTTAAAAGATTAACACAACTCAAGGATATGAAAACTCATCAAAATACTCACACTTTGACAGATAACCAAGTAAAACATATTTTACTTCACAATACTCAAAACTTATCAGCAGTTAACCATTTCATGTAAAACACTTTAAAATAAACCTTTTGGCATGTACACCGTTTTCACAAATCAACTTGAACTCATTTTGCTAGATTTAGGCTAAATCTAGATTTTTTTCCCCAACTTGAGCTCATTTGAAGAACACATGAATCCTCAAGCCAAAAACTTCCAATAACCTAAATCCATAAAGATCCAACCATAAATACCCATAATCAACCACAAAGAAACATTTCCCCAAACTCTATACATGAATACCTTAACTGATATCGAAACCCTAACTTCCAAAACTGAAGAGAATAGAAGATTACCTTAACCCAAGCTTGAATCCACCAACCAAAACACCTCTAGTTCACCAAAATGGTTACAAACTTCCAATCTATGGAAAGAAGAACAAGGGTGGATAAAACCCTAGAAAACTTGATCAAGAAAATGAAGATGGAGGGGATGAGGAGGTTACCACCACAAATACTCTTGTATACTCCAATAGACTTTCCAATCTCTTGCTAAATCCTTGAAGAGCTCTCAAAAACGAAGCCATGGCAACTTGAATCACCAAAAACGGAGTTGGATGAAGAAGATATGAAGAAATGAAGTTTGGTGGCTGAAAATCGGGTTTTAAGCTCGAACAGGTCTCCGCGCGGGTTACCGGGCGGGTTAGGTCGCGCCACAAGTCGCCCGAATGGGTTAACAGGGCTCCGGGCGGGTTACAGGGCGGCCTAAGTCATGCTACAAGTCGCCCCGTGCACTGTTCGTCCGGTTTCTCCTCGTTCACTGTTTTGGCCATAACTTCTTCGTTATAGCTTTGCTCCGGAAAAAACCATTGGTCTCGCAATTGAATCCTTCATCCATCTAGACTATAAAATCTAGGATTCAAGTCCAAAATCCTTTATCTTATTTTTCCCTAATATATCGGTTTCAGTATTAACTCGAAATGATACCTTTCGAAAATCGGGGTGTTACATAATCCTAACCATTAATAAGGTCAAGATCGGATTTGACTGGTTAAATATTTCCTTTTTGACTGGTCAAGAATTGCGGCTTTGACTGGTTAAAAGTTGCGGCTATTCCAAAAATAGATGGACAGTTTCGTAATTTTTACAAATACGCGGGACGAGTTCATATATGAACCTATATAATTCACATATGAACTATATGTTCATATGTGAACTAGTGTAATTCGCATATGAACTATTTTAACTGATTCATATATTAACTAATTAACTGATTCACATATGAACTAATTAATTGTAGGTACATATGTGAATCAGTTGAACTAATTAACAGATTCACATATGAACTAATTAACTGATTCTCATATGAACTAATTAAATGATTCACATATGAATGTATAATTTATATGTGAATCACATAGGTTCACATATGAACTCGTCCCATTTATTTTACGAAAGTACCCATTTACCTTCTATAGACCATGCAAGGAATTATCCGGTGTTTCACGATCAAAGTCGCAAATGTTGATAAGATGAAGGGCTATGATCATTTATCTATTTCTCACACACTTAACATTTCTCATTTGAACATCTCCCTATATATATATATATATATATATTTATATAATTTAATTTATAAGCATTTTTAGTTTTTTACACAATCTTCATATACATAAATAATAGTACGAAATTTGAATGAAGAATCTGAAATAATTGATGGTAGTTCGAAAAAACCCGATTCATACAAAAGAAAAACGATGTTTGATTCAATTTGGAAGATCTTTATGAATTGGCGGAGGCATGGTTGCAACAACTGGTAGAGGTAAAAGCGATGGGTGGTTGGTGAAAAACGATGGATGTGGAGGACGTGAAAATGGTTGACAGTGGTGGTGGAGGAGGTAATTGTAGTCGATGTGGCGGAGGTATAGGTGGTGGTGATGGTGGCGACCGGCGGTGGTTGTGGAGGTGGTGGAATAGGTTGTTGCAGTGGATGATGAGATGAGGGTGGTTGATGATGGTTGGCGGTGGCTATAGGTGGTGGTGGTGGCGACGACGATAGGTGGTGGTGATTTGTGGAGATGGAGATGGTTGACGATGGTAGTGGTGGTAGTGATGGGGCGGTGGTTGTAGAGGTGGTAGAGGAGTTTGTTGTAATGGAGGAAGAGATGGAGGTGACCGATGATGGTTAGCGGTGGCTACCGGTGGCCGCCGAATAGTGATGACCATTAAAATAAATACCATATTAGGGATATATATATCAAATAAGGGTAGATCAGTTATTTTTTAGTTTTTGTCTCACTCTTGTCCCACGTTGTTCCACCTATTTTGGTGGAACAAGGAAAAAAGAACTCTTTATGTCCCATCCTGTCCCACTATGTCCAGTCATTGTCCCTGTCCTATGTCTTGCCAAACGTGGGACAATGAGTTTTTGTCCTATCCCATGTCACGCCAAACGTGAGATGGTAAATTTTGTCCCGTCCTATTCTGTCTCTGTACCAAACACAACCTAACCTTCATTTATTGCATAGATTGTCTTGTAGTATGCATTTTGTTTCACTGATTTGGCCCCTCATCTAAACGGTCGTCCATCAGATCCATTAAACTCGAGGGAAAAATAGTCTTTTTGCCATTTTCTATAGTTTTATGTTATTTTAATTAACCTTTTAAAGTTAGGGGCCAAAATGTAAACAATAAAACTTGGAGAGACATACACTTTAAAAGTTGGAGGTTGAAGTCAAGCATCATCATCTTCTTCTCCTAATTCCTGTTGTCGGCCACTGTAGCCCTCCCAAAGTCGTTGGTAAAATCACTGAATAACACTACAGAGGGTTCCTACAACTTCCTACTTCACTAACCCTCCCCCCCCCCATATTTATATATATACATAACACATAAACACAATGGAGATTTCATAGCCCTCCTCTCCCCTAAGAGACAGACCCATAATTTTTTTCAAATGGTGGCATCATTTTATTATAAGAAACAAATATAGGTATATTTTTCACAAAATCATCGTTGGTCTATTAGTTAGTTCATATATGTTAGGTCTTGTGTTCAAGTCTTTTATTGTAATTTTTTTAGAAACATAATAAATCTAAAATAAAAGTTAAAAAAATATGGAAATGGCACTAACATGATTCGAACTCGGGTCTGTGGTGGAAGAAGAGCCTTGTGTAACACTCGAAAATGAAAATAAATAAGAAATTAAGGTAGAGGGGAGAAAATAATTCAAACGAAAATTAGATGTTAAAAGTGAAAGAAAGAGAAAAGAATAAGGTTGAAGAGTGTAAACTTCAAAGACCAAACCTACGAGGTCCCCAAAGTCCTTGCATGGGGAACGTGAGGGAGGGGGTACGCCTAAGGATAGTGAATTGCCCCGACCTGGTGGGGAACCCTGTTCACCTGACCTAGACGGGGCCGGTGAATCCGTGGGTCTGGGGGCTGGGGTCCGGGATCCCCGTTAGACTCAAACTGGGGTTAGGGACGGGGCCGGGTAACATATACCTTGACTCTCCCGTTACTCGGTATATATACATATATATATATATATTGTAACACCCTAAAATTTAGAGTTACTTAAATTTTTGAAAATTCAGCAATATGACATTTGTATTTGGAGTAAACCACCCAAAAAGGGTAAATGTATAATGTAACACCCCGAAAATATTCGAGTATCTTCTTAAATCTTTTTTATACTTGTTCCGTTAAGGAGCAGCTTGTCTAGTTTCTTGTTAAGGGTCGTCTAGCTGTATCTCGTGCAATTAGTGCCTAATTTAATGTTTTAAGCGTGAGTGTCCAAGTTTATTAAGTTAATTGCATCCATGTATGTATATGTATGTATATATAATTATGTACATAAGTGATGGGTCCTTAAGTGAAAGAGTTTTGTGCTTATGAGTGTAACATGCACTTGTGCATGTGTTGGGACTTCTACCGACATCACCTTTGTCTAAGGCAATCATCGAGAGTCGAGAAAGGTTAAGTGTGTGACCGAATAACTCGTTTGGTATCCATCGAACAACCAAGGGTAAGCCAGGGGCGACATTGCCCTTGGGCAAAGTCGCTGGATCAATGTCGCTAAGGGAGGGGGAGCTTTTGAGTTTCGCGAGAAAATTCCAGAAGAGGGGTTGTCGTGGGCGACATTGCCCGACGACAATGCCCTGGGCAAAGTCGTCGGTAGGGGTGTAAATGATGCGAGTCGAGCTCGAGTATCATAATACTCGACTCGAACTCGAAAGCTAATTCTCAAGCTCGAACTCGAAAGCTAATTCTCAAGCTCGAACTCGACTCGAAAACTCACGAGTAGTAAAAATCCAAACTCGACTCGAACTCGAAAGCCAATTCCCAAGCTCAAACTCGACTCGAACTCGTTTCAAGCTCGTTTCAAGCTCAAACTCATTTAATGTATAACAAAAAGTTATTAAACCAAGCCAATAGGCTCAAGTCACTAAGCCCAAATAAACTCAAAACATTGAATTCAAGCCAATAGGCTCAAATCACTAGGCTAATACCATAATTGATGGAAAAACAATTGAATTTTGAGGGGAGAAGGGTTGTATATATAACCATCAAATGAAGCAAAAGAGCTCTTTAGCTAGCGATGTGGGATGAAAGGTCCACCAAATGCATATAATTTTTTAGTTAACTTTATTTTTGGTCCCTCTCTTTTTTTTCTTTTTGAAAGAAAGGTCCCTCTCTTTTTTTATCTACTTGAGTTTAATCTATGGAATTTGTTTATTACAATTTTTAGGTGATTTTCCTTGGTTTTGATTCATGAAACAAACGCTAATTATTTTTCTCTCGATTAATTCTTACTATTATTAAAAAAATTACATTATATTTTATAAATTACAATATAAAATTAATTATATATAAAATATATTCGAGTATCTCACGAGCTTATCGAGTCGAGTATCAGGTGCGCTCGACTCGACTCGTTAGTATGTCGAGTCGAGTCTATTCGAGTCGAGTGTTGACCGAGTTTTGACCGAGTCGATCTCGAGTAGCTCGCGAGTTGTCTCGTCTCATTTACACCCCTAGTCGTCGGGTCATTGTTGCGTGGAAGGGACGGGGGCTGGTGAATAAAGTCGATTTTTGGACCAAAATTATATCACTTCTCCACATTTCAGTTCCAGATCGCTAACCCACACCCTTCGGGCGATTTTCCTCTATTTCTCTTCCTCCCATCCTCATTAATAACTACCAACTAAACCCTAGCATTTATTGTCCTTCCAAGAAGTTGTTGGGTGTTAGAGTTGGATTCTTGGTCCCATTAAAGCTTTAAGACAAAGAAAGCAAGTCTTCTAAGTCTACCATTTTTAGGGTTCTTACTTACAAACCCTAGTTAGTGAGTTTCTACTCCTTAAATACTCTATTACTTATTTGTTACTTGTATTAAACCTACATTATACATATGTGTTGTTCATTTGGGATTTGTGACCTCACTTGTAGAGTTTTCAACTTTATGAACCCTAAAAGGGTGAGCATGTCTATTAAACCTTAATAATCTCTTTTATGGTAACTAAATAAATATGGATCTTTGATTTCACACTTGTATGATGAGTTCATGAGGAAACCCTTGTTGTTATGGTTTTGATCTAACTGCTGATAACTTTATGAAGATATAGTATGAGTAAAATAAACCTGTGTGACTACATGTATGAGATCATGAGGAATGTATTACCTTGAGAAGTAAAGATGAACTGATATTTATATGTAGAAAAGAGGTGTATAAGTGGTTATAAATGCTTACCAAATGTTGATCACCTGATAAGAATGTGAACACTACTCCTTGTGCACAAGGAGGAGTTATATATTATATGGACCTTGTGATAGTCATTGTGGGTTACTAGCGAGCAGACAATAGGGGGTCGTGGACCCTTGAGGTGTAACTCGTCTAGCAATGGATAGACAATAATGTCCCGTAAGACCTTGAGGTGTAACTCGACGGAGTAGGCATTAAAGGTGGTGATTATGGTTTGAGGTTGTGATGTCTTTATGGCATGGGAACTAGGACCAGGACATGAGGTGTAATCCATTAACATCATGGGTGACACCACTCCCCGTGTAAATGGCACCCCGATGGAAACGGGTCTCCCCCGTATTTTCAAGGGTTATCTCTTGTATGTTTGTGTTCAGGTACGAGATTATGGTTGCGGTGGAAACAATAATTGTGAGACGATGGAGTTCGGTAACCCAAGACTTGTTTTACTTAAAATATGATATTATTGTTTGTGAATTATATAAATTATGAAATCTCACTAGGCTTCGTCTTAACACTTGTTGTAATTGTTGTTTCCTCACAGATCCTACTCGTGGAGGAAATTAGGATGTCGGGCTTGTCAACCGGGCACGTAGGAGTTATCGAAGTGACGGTCTTTTGGGGAATTTTGTGAAGAGAGATTATGGTGAAATCGCAACACCCATTTTCATCTAGATTTGAACTGATCCTAGATTAAGTAGGTTGTTGTAATATTGATGTCCCATTCTTTTTGCAAACTTTATGGTGCAAACTAACCCGATTATTTATGGGTTTTTGGTTGTCTTAAATATTGGGATTCGTTCTATTGGAAATTCATATTTACAGGGTATTTGGACCTTCGTATTTTAGACGTCATATTGTCGAATTTTCGAATTTTATTCGTCAAATTTATAGAGTGTTACAAGTTGGTATCAGAGCAGTAGTTTAAGTGAACTAGGTGTGGAATCTCGATGCCTAGACTTAAGCTGAGACTATTAGGCAATAAAGTGTGAGAATGGGGTAAAAATTCTAAGATGAGACAGTCTAAGAGTCAACGAAAATTACCTTGTTGAGAATTATGAAAGTGGTAACGAGAATGCCTTGGAGTTTACGCACATCGACGAATTTCTAAGGCGACCAAGAATGCCTTGGAGTTTTAGCAGGTGGACCTCCATGGCTGCAAAGACTTTGGCAGTGTCTAGATTCGAAACCAGGAAAGATGTGATTTTCACTTCCTCCCTCTGAGCCTTAAACCAATGCGCCACAACCCAAGTGATTTTTCAGGGAAAATGTTTTTAATGTGTATGTTTGTTTTGTCACTGCACTTTAGAAATCACGATTAAAACCATCCAACTTAAAAAATAAACTTATAAAAGTTATGGATGTATATTTGGCAGGTTCAGTTAGTATGGTTATTCGGTTTTTGGCCGAGGACCATACCACCTGACACTCGAAGTTTCGAACCAAATTTCATACCACCTTTAACCGAGTAACAATTCGGGAAAGTTGGGTTGAGTTTCATTAACTAAAATCATCTAACTTTTGAAAATTGTTAAAAAAAAAATCTAATCTTGTTAACATGTTGAATCTTTTTTGGTCGACATAACCCAAAGAATCAAATTTGAAAGTACAAAAAATTTAGCAAAATGATTTTTTATAGCCGAGTCGCTAGATAAAACTGAAGTGACTAGATTAAAGTTGAAGGCGACCGAATAAAAAGGAGATAAAAGGACGAGAACTTGGGAAGGCGATGGGTTTCATTTATTTGTTACTATAGTAATTTATCTTTTTATTGATTTTTAATTAAAGATAAAACGACAAGATAAAATAAAATATCCACATAAGTATTTCAAATCATTTTAAGATAAAACAGGTAAAATGGGTTGATTTTGTAGCTTATTCCTAAAATTAAAAACAATTATTGAACATATGTAGAACAAAAAATAAATATGATATTCGTGTTATAAAATTGTTTAATATATGAATTATATGATATTTGCATTTTTTAAGTTCTAGAAAGATAAATGAACACGATAGTGATACCTTCAATTACTATGCACCGTCCCATCATGGACCTCATGATGATGTTACACTTCAATTACTATGTATCGACCCACCAAAGACCTCATATGATCATACATTTATGATGTTTTTTTCTTTCTTTCTAGATGATAATAATTCAAAGTTACATACTCAAAAAGGACATTGAATCTCCGGTCTTATCTCGATCTTAAAATCAACAAAAAATAAAACACTAAACTTCCAAAGACTTCTTCCCTTGTAATAACCTTAACCTTTCTGTAACACCCCGAATTTCGTTTGACCTTCAGGAAATTGTTAAGAGAAATTGTTAAAAAGGTTTTGCGAAGTTGTTAAGAGAAATGGAAGTTGTTTGACCTTCAGGAAAAACGCACGGGTCGTGCGCAAGGGTCAGTGGCCGGCAGTGGTATTCGCACGGGCCGTGCGCCATCCCCCTTTGAAAAACGCACGGACCGTGCGCTGTATTGGGATTTGTGAAATGCCTTGTCTAAATATCTCTTTTGAGAGATATTTCCTAAAATATCTCTCAATCTCAGTTTCTCTCTCTCTCTCTCTTCTTTTCTTTCTTCTTTCTTTTCTTCTTTTTAATCTTCAAAGTCTCGTTGGTTGCTAGTTTTCGGTGTTTCTAGCAAGGGGTCGGTGTTTTAAGCTTCACCTCTACGTTGTGATCGTTATCTGGTTTTCCGGGTTTTATTCTGAAAACCTACAGGTGAGTTCCTACTACCATTTTACAAACTTTATACATGTCAAAACTCTTATTTGCGAAATCTGAAGTATTTCTACGGTATGATTTTATGTTCTAAACATTTTGATATAAATGAAGTTTTTGGTGAATCTCGGGGTTCCCGGTCAGATTTGACCAAAATGACGGGTTTCGCCTTATTGAAGTAAAATGATGTTTTACTTGCACATTATGTGGTCGTTTGAAAAGAATGTTTATGAACTCATTTTAATGACTTTCATTCTTACCAGAAGTTGAACTGAGAATAGCATTTTGGTTATAAAATGTACTTATACCATATATTGATTCATGGTTGGTCACATATGTTGTTGTGACGAGTCCTTACCATTACTAGTGGATCCCTAGGTTTTGGAGTAGACTGTTTTGTTGGGAGGTAATATTCCCCATTTTGTAACTATGGATCACATGTTCCTCGGGGGCAACTTGGTACGGTTATGTGAGGCCGGATACTAGCCATGGTTCATGGTGATCCTAGTGAAGGAGTATACATTGGTTTCCCTTGGGAGCGCGATCTCACCTCGTAGCACGGACTCTGGGTTCATTGCTGAGGACTCCAAGTGTTTAGCTCATAACTTGGATTTGTGGTCTACTTTGTGTTACACCACTATCCTTGGTAAAATGGTCCTTTTATCACCGTTTAAGAGTTTTGGACCGAAGAGGCCCGGTTGTGGCGAAATGTTATCTTTACGAACTAAACCTTTATGAAAAGATTTCTTTATGATACTGATGTTTATATCTTTCGAGCTTTATAAACTGTATGTTCTCACCAGGCTTTAAAGTTTGACACTTTTTCTCAAATGATATGTATAACAGGTTTCCCTTAGCGGTGGGTTGCACAGGGTCTTTGAGAGTCGAGCGTGGACTTGAGGCATATTTTGAGATGTCTAGTATTTTGGTGTTGGGCATTGTTTAAGTCCCATCTTTTAGTGAATTCTGGTTCGTCAAGTGTTGTAGTCTAGACGGTTATGTTTAGATTAGTATTGTTGATAAATTCTATATTCGTATGAGTTTTGTATAGTCTTAAGGACTGATCCCCTTTATGGGAAGTTAATATCATCACGGATGTCTCGTTGCCTTATTTCCAGGTTTTAATTTACTCTGAATTTTAAAGTGTTACACTTTCGAATTTAACCTTCTATGAAAGTTTAATGGTGTTTGTTTTCAGGGACCAATAGGAAAATAAGAGGCAAAAACGGGGGTAAACCATCTTTTCCCCATCATTATGGTCGATGGTTTTGAGAGGGGTAGAGTGAGTTGGGATTTTGGAAGGGAAGCATTCTCTTTGGATTCTTGGTGAGGAATTGAAGATCTCAGTGGAAGAAAGATCATCATCCTTAAGGTAAGCTTCTCCTCTCAAGCTCAATGCCTCCATTAATGGAGTTTTTATTTGTAGATGAAGATCTCTTTTGCTTTTTTGAAGTATTTGATTTAAATCTTAGAGGGTTAGTAATATGGGTTGATTTTGAGGATTTTTCAAATGGTTGCTTTGAGAAAATTCACCATTGTTAATGGTATAATCTATGATTTAAAGGTTTCAAGTTTTAAAGGTTTAGATCATGGTTTATAAATGGATTCAATTGGTTCGATTTAAGTTTTGTGGTTAGATTAGTGTTTAATCAGTATATTGGACTTCAATTGTGATTTGGGACTTTTGGATCGACCCTGGTATGTATGGATGGGGTTTTATGCAGTTGGAACAAGTTGTGGGACTGAGCAACTCGAACAGTGATCCACATGACTTTGTGCACGACTTTAGTCGCGACACAACTCGCGTTAGGCACTGTTGGTGTCGGGTTGAATTTTCTTCGTTTCTCGTTTCGATGTAGGTTTGGAGCTTTGCTTTAGGTGATTGTTTTAAGGTTATTAAAAGATGGATTTGAGATAGTTAAGATGGTTTAACACCAATTTTTCGTCGGCTAATCTAGGTGTTCGATTTTAGTCTATGTGCTGGTGAACCTCATGTGAGTTCCATTGACCCTTTACCTAAATGTGGAATCATCTTCAATTGGTTTTAAAGCTAACCTTATGTTTATGCCTTTATCATTTGTTCTCTTAATTGGTTACACATTTTAAACACTAATTATGGTTTATGATTGATTCTCTTACATGATTATTCATTTATCATGTTGTGTATCATATATGAAATTGTTTTGTATTTGTGGTGGGATTTGCACAGTGGGATTAGTGTACCTTGAGATGGTGGAAATCTCTTGGGAGTTATAATCCAAGTGCCATGAATTCGTTTCATGAACATTGCAGATAGGCATCTTTTTGGGCCTTGTTTATAAATGTCACAGCGGAATGTCAGTGGTTCTATGAACATTATGCAAAGTCCGTTATTTGTTTGGTGTCCGACTTGGATATTTTGGGCCTTTACGGCGATTTCATATTTTTAAATGTCTTTATGCATTTTTTATACTTATTTAAAGGAGTTCACTAGACCTTTTGGTCTAAACTCGCTTTCAAAACTAAACCATTTTCAGGTAAGTACCATGTTGATTGAGTTCGTCCAAGGGAAAAAGGGAAGGTGTGACCTGTCATTAGAGATGGTTTAGAGTTGGAGCTTAGACTACCTTTAGTATTGTAATAAACTCTCAGTTGTGGATGTGTTTACCCGCTACAAACTTTTGAGATGTATTAATATTTAGTACCTGTTTCCTTGAATTATTGGGGCCATTTTGGCAATATGATATTTCTATTTTGGATTTTGGTTTGTTTCATCCCTCAGTATTTGTTAAGGGCACACATGCTGACATGCACAACTTCATGTGTAGGTGTTAAGACTAGCTTGAAAATAGATCTGTTAGAAACACAGTTAATTGGTGTTGAAGGTTTGAGAAAATGCACATGAATATATGTAACCTCAGAATAGTTTAAATTGCACATATCAGCAACGCGTTACTTAACAAACAATCTACGAATATAAAATTGAAACTCACACCTGTGTTTGGCAACGAGAACAATTGTTTGCGTTGTTACAAGTTTCTCAAATCACCCCCTTACACATCACTATGTAGTGGTTTCTAATAAATTAACAAAATATATGAAATATTTGATTGAAACAGTTGATTAATTGGTTAAAATTGTATCAAAATATTGGATGGATCCAATCATATCAAATAGATAACCAATAGTAATATCTAATAGATGAAATCGATCTGATCCATTCATCCATTGGATTAGATTTAATAAATATCCCATGTTAACTGGATTGGACCGGATGAAAAATATCCAACATCTATTGAATAATTAGATATTATTTAATTCATCTAAATCTGATGAATTTCAACCAATAAATACCCCTAATTACCATACATACATATATATATATATATATATATATATATAAGTTTATATGTATAACAATAATTTCTTCAAACAAATTTCACTTTCCAAGATTCTAACATTATCTATAATTCTTTTATCATATACTTTATTAGAATGTTTTAATGTGCAACATTTTCTTAAAATATACTTGGATTTTATGAGAGGGAATGATACATATAGAAGGTTTGAATGGGAAACAATAATATAGGTGGACCATATTAAAGGAATAGAAAAAATACATTTAGTTATAGTTATATATTTCAAGAAAGTGGTGCAAATTAAATACTCTAGGAGAACTCTACAATTTATTTAAATAGATAATTTAAAAAAATTCAAAAAAAAATTAATTAAACTCGAACAACTTTTAATTTTAAATATTGCAACATCAATTATATTATCAAAATTATTTAATATATTTGATAATGTTATGAATAACTGAGAGTAGAGGGAGAGATGATGAGATTGAGAGAGATGGAGATATGAGAGCCAAAAGCTTATTTTCTTATTCAATAGATGATACATATATATAGATACATATTGCTTAGCTACCAAGAAACATAATACATATATGGTACATATCTTTACCAAATACAAAGGGGATTGACATCCATTCCATATTTATCCATAACACTCCCCCTTGGATGTCTATCAAGAGTACTATGCCTCGTTAAAAACCTTACCAAGTAAAACCTTGTGGGAAAACTTAGTGAAGGGAAAAGAGTACATAATTACTCCAAATACGCTTGGGGTTGTTGCCTCGTTAAAAATCTTGTCAGGAAAACCCAGCGGGACAAAACCATGATCAAGGGAAAAAGAGTGCAACGCGTATTTTCTCCCCCTGAAAATCACATCACTTGAGCTCTTTCAGTCGACGCATCCCAATATCACGAACCAGCCTTTGAAACGTTGAGTTCGGAAGTGACTTGGTGAATAGGTCAGTTAGGTTCTCACACGAACGAACTTGTTGAACACTGATGTCGCCGCTTTTCTGCAAATCATGTGTGAAGAAGAACTTTGGAAGTATATGCTTGGTTCTGTCTCCTTTAATGTACCCTTCCTTGAGTTGAGCGATACAAGCCGCATTGTCTTCATACAAGACTGTTGGTAACTCCTTATCAAGAATAATACCGCAAGATCCATGAATGTGTTGTATTACATTTCTGAACCAAACACATTCCCTACTGGCTTCGTGGATAGCTAAGATCTCGGCATGATTGGATGAAGTGGCTGCTATAGTCTGTTTTGTGGAGCGCCAGGAAATCGCTGTTCCACCAACGATAAACACATACCCGATTTGTGATCGACCAGTATGAGGATCTGACAAGTATCCAGCATCTGCAAAACCAATTAAACCTGTTTTTGATGGGTTAGCGAAATATAAACCCAAATCTTTAGTACCTTGAAGATATCGAAATATTAGCTTTATTCCATTCCAGTGCCTCTTCATTGGACACGAACTATATCTCGCTAATAGATTCAAAGAGAATGATATGTTCGGCCTGGTATGACCAGCAAGAAACATAAGTGCCCCAATAGCACGTAGGTATGGTACTTCAGGATCAAGGATATCTTCATTATCTGTTGGAGGTCGGAAAGGGTCCTTCTCAACATCAAACGACCTCATAACCATAGGGGTGCTCATTGGATGTGATTTATCCATATAAAACTTTTTCAACACCTTCTCTATATAAGTTTCTTGATGCACAAGAATTCCACCTTTAAGGTGTTCGATTTGTAGCCCTAAACAAAACTTTGTCTTTCCAGGATCTTTCATTTCGAAACCCTTTTTCAAGTATTCTATTGCCCGAGGAAGCTCACCAAGAGTCCCTATTATATTTAAATCATCCACATACACGACAATTATGACATACTCGGGTCCAGATCTCTTTATAAAGATACAAGGGCAAATCGAATCATTCTTATAACCTTCCTTTAGTAAATATTCACTAAGGCGATTGTACCACATACGCCCTGACTGTTTCAAACCATATAATGATTTATTTAGCTTGATTGAACATTGTTCTCGAGAACTTACTTTACATGATTCAGGCAATTTCAATCCTTCGGGGAGTTTCATGTAAATATCAGTGTCAAGTGACCCATATAAATAAGTTGTCACGACATCCATTAGACGTATATCAATCCCTTTTTGTACTACCATACTTATAAGATATCGGAAAGTAGTTGCATCCACCACGGGAGAATAAGTCTCCTCATAATCGATTCCGGGTCTTTGTGAGAATCCTTGTGCTACTAGTCGTGCTTTATATCTCACAATTTCATTTTTCTCATTACGTTTCCTTATGAAGACCCATTTATGCCCGACAGGTTTTATACCTTCAGGTGTACGGACGACAGGTCCGAAAACTTCCCGTTTCATTAGTGAATTCAGTTCTGCCTGCATTGCGTCTTTCCATTTTGGCCAATCTTTTCTATGCATGCATTCATTGACAGATTTTGGTTCTTGATCCTCCTCATTTTCAATCACATCCAGCGCTATATTATATGCAAAAATATCATCGACGTCGGTTTTGTTTCGATTCCATACTTTTCTAAACATGATATAATTTATTGAGATCTCTTCATTTTCAGGTACCTGAGGTTCTTCTGGAACCATCATGTCTAGTGTCTCTTCGGGAGACTCTTTTGGCGTTTCTCTTACCTCGTTTTGACCATCTTGGCTATTAGCTCCCTTTTTCTTTCGAGGATTTTTATCTTTGGAACCGATTGGTCTACCACGCTTCTGGAGTGCTCTAGACTCATTGCTTAAGTTGTCTTGCCCCTTTGGGATATCAATTTTAACGGGAGCATTAGCGACTGGCACATGTGACTTTGTCACTTTCTTTGGGTCAGTGAATGCGTCTGGTAATTGATTTGCAAGTCTTTGCAAGTGAATTATCTTTTGAACTTCTAGTTCACAATGTTTAGTTCGAGGATCAAGATGAGATAATGATAATTCACTCTAGCTTATTTTACTTTGATTTTCCAGCTGTTTAGTCCCTCCCCCTAATGCTGGGAATTCTGATTCATTAAAGTGACAATCAACAAATCGAGCCGTAAATAAGTCCCCCGTTGATGGATCTAAATATTTGATTATAGATATTGATTTGTATCCAACATATATTCCCAACCTCCTTTGAGGTCCCATCTTTGTGCGTTGTGGTGGAGCAATTGGAACATAAACCGCACATCCAAAAATCTTTAGATAGGAAATATTAGGTTCTTGACCAAAAACCATTTTTAAAGGGGAGGAGGCGTTATAACTTGTTGGCCTGATGCGAATTAGTGTTGCTGCGTGCAAGATAGCATGGCCCCAGGCGGAAACTGGTAATTTAGCTTTCATAATCATTGGCCTGGCTATCATTTGTAGTCGCTTGATAAGCGATTCAGCAAGCCCATTTTGCGTATGAACGTGAGCTACAGGGTGCTCGACTTTTATCCCAATAGACATACAATAGTCATTAAATACTTGGGATGTGAATTCACCAGCATTGTCTAAACGAATTGCTTTTATAGGGTAATCTGGAAAATGTGCTCTCAATCATATTAATTGGGCAAGTAATCGCGCAAACGCCAGATTGCGACTTGATAATAAGCACACATGTGACCATTTGGTTGATGCATCAACTAAAACCATAAAATACCAAAATGGTCCACAAGAGGGGTGTATTGGCCCACATATATCCCCTTGTATCCTTTCCAGAAAATTAAGGGATTCAAACTCTACTTTGGCTGGTGATGGGCGAGTGATTAGTTTTCCTTGTGAACAAGCAACACAAGTTATATTATTAGCTTGAAGGATTTTCTGGTTCTTCAAAGTATGCCTACATGATTGTTCTATTATTTTTCGCATCATTACTGACCCGGGATGGCCCAACCGGTCATGCCAAAGGATAAATCTTTCTCGGTCCATAAACTTCTGGTTTATGACCACATTTGATTCGGTTGCACTTATTTTAGTGTAGTATAAACCGGAAGAAAACATAGGTAATTTTTCCAACACTTGTTTCTTTCCTGTCATCATACTTGTAATGTGAATATATTCAATATGTTCTTCTGTTGTAGTCTCAATATCCATTCTTACGGATATCTTTGAAATTCAGTAAATTTCTGTGAGACTTGGGGGAATAAAGTGCACTTTCAATTTCCAAATTAGCACCGCCTGGTAATAGCACATGTGCTTTTCCAAAACCTTCAATTATATTTGTACTTCCGGATATTGTGTTGATATTTGCCTTTTGCATAGATATGTGAGAAAAATAACTCTTTTTTCTTGAGGATTGTGTGTGTTGATGCACTATCCACCAGACATATGTCCTCGTCATCAATATCCAGTTGTTTTAAGCAATCCATATTTTCTAAAAGGAAACATTAAAATTTCATAAATTTCCAGCAGGTAAAATAGAGTAGGTTTTGTTGGATTGTATAATAAATGACTACAGTGTCAAGGTGAAACAGTGAGTCGCGCGGGTATACCCGCGGCTTTGCCCACGGTATGAGTCGCGCAACTTACTGTTTGATTTTTTTTTTCAAGTTTGTATAAAATGAGAATATCGTTTTAAAAATTCATACAATATGATGTTCATCACTAAATTCCATAAATATCTTGCTCGTTTACTAAAATATGAAAACAAAAGAAGAAAAAAACTTGACATATTGCTTAATTTTGGGATAGTGCTCATTCATTGATAATAAAATCTCCAACATCCAAGTGAGTTGCTTTGTTGTGGTCTTCAGAACCATCAGGGATTTCATTTTGCTCATAAGTGTAATTCACTTCTGCCCCTTTCCTCTCATTCTTGAGGGATTTCTGATATAGTTCAACCAGATGCTTTGCTGTTCGACATGTCCGGGCCCAATGATTTTCCATGCCACAACGATTGCATGTACTACTTGTCGGTTTTTCTTTCTTTTCATATGAGTTTTTCTTTTCATGGGTATGTAGCTTTGGAGTATTAAATTGGACACCAGGATATCCTCCACGACCACTTCCTCGACCGCGACCGTGACCACGGTCTCTACCACGACCACGACCGCGTCCTCTAATTCTGTTTTGATCATTATATGTTGCCGCATTCGCTTCTGGGAATGGGGTGGTGCCTGTAGGACAGGTCTCATGGTTTTTTATAAGGAGCTCATTGTTTTGCTCAGCTACTAGTAAGCATGAGATCAAGTCACAGTATTTCTTAAATCCCCTTTCACGGTATTGTTGTTGCAATAGCATATTAGAGGCTAACATCTCCTCATCATTGATCTTTTCCCCACATAGGGTTAATTGAGAGGTAATTCTAAACATAACTGAGTTATACTCGCTTACTGACTTGAAGTCTTGAAATCTTAGATGAACCCATTCATAACGTGCCTTTGGCAATTTCATGGTTCTTTGGTGATCGTAGCGGTCTCTCAGATTTTTCCAGAGGATGAGTGGATCTTTTATAGTGAGGTATTCAGTTTTTAGGGCTTCGTGTAGATGATGGCGTAAGAAAATCATCGCCTTTGCCCTATCCTGGGTAGTTTCCTGGTTTCCCTCTTTGATTGTTTTTCCGAGGCCCTTAGCATCCAGATGTATTTCAGCATCCAATACCCAAGACAAGTAGTTTTTCCCGGTGATATCCAAAGCCAAAAATTCAAGTTTTGCAAGATTTGCCATGTTTAACTATCATAAAATATAAAAGTTAATAACTTTAATAATAATAATTTTTTTTATGGTTTTATAACGATTCAATTGTTTAAAACAAAATTCCGATTCCATAAACAATTTATTTGAATTGGATACATGAATTAGGAATATAAAGCTTTGATTATTTTTCGAGAAAAAAAAAAGATACAATTGATTGTAAAAAAAAAACAAGTTTGGTTGTTATCAACCACTAGGTATTTGGCCTAGTGGCCAGCTCCCTTCCGTAAACGCTCATTCCAGGGGTTCCCATTCAGGGTTCGAATCCTGGGGGAGACAGGATGTCTTTTCCGGCGCCGCCTTATGGAGCTCCGGCTGTAGGGTCTTCAAAAGGGGACCACGGGGCCTTGGGTCCCCGCCAATAAACCAAAAAAAAAAAAAAAACTTTGTGCGCTAAAACATCAAAATTTATGCCTAAAGTTGCAAACTTTATTTATAAAATTAATTGTTTTGATGTTTAAAGACAAATTTTTATATTTGATGAACGTGGAAAAATAAACCTAAACGTGGTTTTATCTTTTGTGATAGGGTGGTAAGAAGAATGAGGTAGAATCAGATTGACCGGAAAAAGATTGCGGGGCAAAATTAAAACTGACCTTTAAAGGTGAAACCCTAGGGGATTTGAGCGTTCTTGTTTCGTCGTTTGCTTCTCCTTGGTGTCGCCTAGTCTCCTTCGTCAAGAGTCTCGTGCTGATAACGTGTTATGAATAACTGAGAGTAGAGAGAGATGGCGAGATTGAGAGAGATGGAGATATGAGAGCCAAAAGCTTATTTTCTTATTCAATAGATGATACATATATATAGATACATATTGCTTAGCTACCAAGAAACACAATACATATATGGTACATATCTTTACCAAATACAAAGGGGATTGACATCCATTCCATATTTATCCATAACTGATAAAATATTATTTATTTTCTTTTTCATGAACATTTAACTTTAATGACTCTTACACCGTGTTCTCAAATCGTTTTTTACGAAGGAAAGAGAAAAAAGGTAAGGTGAAAAAAATCTCGTGTTGTTGAGTTTTTTTTAAAGAGAAAAATGAGAGTAAAAAGAAGGAAAATAATGTTGATTTTACTAAAAAAAACTTTCATTCCAAATATGGGAAGAAAGAAAAAGAAATAAAATAATAACAATTAAAAATATTTATAAAATTATTCATTTAACCATCAATTACAATCCACTATAAAAGAAATAAGGGTATATTTACAAAAACAACTTACTATTTTATTTCATTTTGCTCATACTCAAGAACATGAAAATTTATTCAAAATTCCTTCTATTTCCTTTATTTCCCTTCCTTCTAAAAACACAAACTTTTTTCCATTTATTTCTTTTGAAGTTTGAGAACAAACAATGTTTTTTTTTGAAAGGCAACAAAATTTTATTGAGAATAAAACAAAAACAACATAGGCCAACAAAGTTTTCTGCAAGATGCAGAAAAACTTAACAAACCAACAACAGAACAAGCCAAATATCACAAGTGTAACATCCTAAATTTTAGACTAAGATTTCTAACAAAAAATCGGCATGACCCGTTTGTATATTCATGTTTTTCCATTTTTATAACTTGTATACATTTATATAAAATAATATCCCAAAAGATTATGTACAAAAAGCCACATAAATTGGTAAATCTAAGTTATACGACTATTTACAAAGACGATGGTTATTAATTGAGTTCAAGAGTTTGTATAATATAACATCCAATAAAAATTTAATTGATTCATAAAATCAAATGATGCATGATTGGTAAATACTAGTGATATACAAGTAAACACATTTCCTTTCACTGGAAATATGTAAAAATGTGGTTATTATTTTAATAAAGGTGATAAACATCTCATCACATGGGGGAGACCCACAACAAAACCAGATTCAGTGAAGAAGCACTACCCAGCAGTCCACTTATCTGTTAGGCTAATTTCGGCATAATCACCATGTGCACATTGTGTCTTATAAATAGTATGCCTATTAGCCTAGTATCTGGCACCAACAGTGCACGATACTCCATAAAACACCCAATGGGAGCAACCCATCAAATTGTAAATGGAGCGACCCCAATACACAACACAATAGAGGGGGTGACCTTAAGTCACCAGATCCGAATCTAAATACGTCACGTCGGTGGGCAAACAAATAGCTCACAATATTTCATTTATACAAAGTGTATTTCACCAAAAGTTATGTCAATAACATGCTACATAACACATCAAGTTTCAAAATATCAAAACCATATTCCACGTAGTTTCTCACAACAATTTAACATGCTTGTTTTCACCGTAAAATTTACTTTGTATATAAAATTGAATAACCACATTTCATATCACTTATTTAGATCATGCATTTTTCAACGACACATTCAAACATAAACTAAATGAATCAATTATGTATGTTGGGTTATCAAGAATTTGAAGATGACCTCCCCTTCGGCTTATTAATTCATACTTGCAATATTTGATCAACTTTGTACTTAGAATTTTTCAAGGTTCTTTGTAATATCTTAGTCGTGCTTCAAATGTTTGGTGAACTCGAAGACCAACCGAAATCAGCAAGAAGTAAATCTTCATATGCGGATCAAGATGAACTTCCAACAACAACAAAACTATCTACCTGCCGATTAGAGTCTCCCCAATCGGTTGGTATTCCTCCTGCCAAAATGAAGCTCCTCAAATCGGCTTGACCTCTTTCAGCCGAATTACTCTTATCGATTGAACCTCCACCTGCCGATTCCCCCTTTCAAATCGACTGGTCCTCTGTCTGCCAACCTCCATCTGACACAAAGGTACAAACCTTTGTCTTCTTGCACATAAGATCTTCACTAAATCATGGAATGATGAGGACATTCTCCAAAGGTTCAGAAAAAGGATGTTTGTCTTCTACACCATTCTCAAGTGTTGTCTACAACAAGGTCCTAAGGTCAACTTTGTTCCATGTTGAGACAAAAATGATACTTTGTCTTTTTGGATGACACCTCTAGCTTTCATTCCCAAGATGAAAAATGTCCTAATTCAATTAATGCACATGGTAGTATTTAAAGGTGAAGACTCTTCCCATGCAAAGTTACGATTTTGAAAAGAGATCTCAGTGCACTCAAGCAAAAAGTTGGCAAACTTGCTCTCTCGTCTCCATAGCTTTAATCTTTGTGTTTTTTAAGTTGTGTTCTTGTTTCTTTGTGAAAGATTGTTAGAATAGTTTTATCTGTTTTTTCCGCCACAATCTTAAAAGTTTTCTATGTGTAATTTTTGATTTTATATCAATAAAGAATTAAATTAAGTGAATTTTTTTGTGTATTGTATTCAACCCCCTATTCTACAATACTTGTTTACTTCTGCCTTTACTTTTTGGGACGGACAATGTAAAATAAACATATTTGACGTGTACCCAGTTTTAAGGCTACTTGAACTCACCTTAGCGTTTTTAGTTAATATCACGTTGGTACTCAGCTTCTTTATCCGCCTTGATACCTAAACAACCCACATAAAGTTCTTATTTTTATACAACACTCTAAACAATGATTTAGATACTTATTCTTGTCTTTTCATACGATCAAAAACCGACACAAACATATTTAAACCCCCCCTTTTTTACAGGATAAAACAAAAGAAAACAATCCCTTTTTTTAACATCTCTAAACGGTCCAAATTTGTAAAAGTCCAATTTTGACCTATTTATAATCTAATTTTAGAAGGTTAATCTTATGATCGTTTGTAGTACACATCCTAAGGTTTTCAGAAAGGTATGGCATGCCTCAATCCGAGTTACAGGTGATTTTATACAATTTTTACAATTTTCAACACCAATTTAACTTAAACCCATCACCTGTTCTTATTCCTTTCAAAACTATTAGTTTGAATTCTAATTCTCAACATATACTTAATATACAATTTAAATTATGTTAGAAGGTTCATACATTCGTTTATCACTTAAATCTTAACTAATGCATAAACTTTCATATTTTAGTTCAAACCGGACTTGAACATTATTTACTTTGAAAATCCATTAAAACCCATATAAAATGTTGATTTGATGATTGGAACACCTTTATATACCTTTAATAATTATATCCTTTAAGTTCCAATCTTCAATTTCACATAAAACCATTCAATTTGAGTTCTAAACAAAACAGTTTGACTTTGTGAAAAAAGTCAATTGTTTTGAACACAACCTTTAATCTACCATCAATAACGTGTTTAAGTGGGAGTTTTCTTATTTTTGAATCCATCAAATATCATGTTAATGTTCCTAAGAAACAAACCACATCAAATATATTATTCCCTCCATATCGATTTGAATAGTTTAAACTCCAACACCATGGTTTGACTATTGTGAAACAGTCAAACAGTTCTAAAATTTCAAAGCTAGTTCATCTTCTAGGTTAAACCCCATAAGCTCATTACATAAGGGTTATTATGTTATGCTTGATGCTCAATCATCACAACTAGGACTTGTTACAAAACCCCCAAGATACAACACGTCTACACCATAGTATAACCAAGTGTTTCTTATTTCTAGCATGTTAGGACTGAAAGTCCTTGTAACATCCCGCCTGCCTCGACAACAATATTGTCCGCTTTGCCCCTGGATTTAACCAACGTGTAGCGCACGGATTTGTTTCTGGCGACCTGGTGAGAAACTTCCCAGGGGGTCACCCATCCTGGGACTACTCCCACCCAAGCACGCTTAACCTCAGAGTTCCCAGAACCTGACGTGCTTGTGGCCCCAAAACGCGTTGTTGTTAGGAAAGCCAAGATATTACTTATAACACCCAACATCACTCCTGTCCACGGCCGATATGGGATATGCCTAAGGTGTTACAAACACCCCCCCCCCCTTGGGACTCATCGTCCTCGATGAGGTTTGCCCCATATCCCGAACGACACAGGAGTGGCTCTGATACCATCTGTAACATCTCGTCTGCCTCGACAACAATATTGTCCGTTTTGCCTCTGGATTTAACCAACGTGTAGCGCACGGATTTGTTTCTGGCGACCTGGTGAGAAACTTCCCAGGGGGTCACCCATCCTGGGACTACTCCCACCCAAGCACACTTAACCTCAGAGTTCCCAGAACCTGACGTGCTTGTGGCCCCAAAACGCGTTGTTGTTAGGAAAGCCAAGATATTACTTATAACACCCAACATCACTCCTGTCCACGACCGATATGGGATATGCCTAAGGTGTTACAAACACCCCCCCCTTGGGACTCATCGTCCTCGATGAGGTTTGCCCCATATCCCGAACGACACAGGAGTGGCTCTGATACCATCTGTAACATCTCGTCTGCCTCGACAACAATATTGTCCGTTTTGCCTCTGGATTTAACCAACGTGTAGCGCACGGATTTGTTTCTGGCGACCTGGTGAGAAACTTCCCAGGGGGTCACCCATCCTGAGACTACTCCCACCCAAGCACGCTTAACCTCAGAGTTCCCAGAACCTGACGTGCTTGTGGCCCCAAAATGCGTTGTTGTTAGGAAGGCTAAGATATTACTTATAACACCTAGCATCACTCCTGTCCACGACCGATATGGGATATGCCTAAGGTGTTACAGTCCTAGTGCGTGGAAAGTTGTATAACGCATTTATAGAGTTTAATTGTTTTATTCTAAAGCGTTGTAAAAAGCCTTTAATTGTTAATAGGCTTGTTTTGTTTATTGGGCCTTGGGCCTTAGGTTTAGGGTCTTGGTATAAATAGGTTGTTTAACCTAATTTCTTGAGAAGAGAAGAATAGTCATTAAGGTTTACACTAGCTTATCATAAATTCTCTGTGTAAACCTAAACCCTTTACTGTTAAATCTAATCATATGACTAGCAGTTGTGATTGATTCTTATTGTTGATTGATTATTCTTACTGCTGATTGCACTGTTTCTGGGATCAACATAGCACCATATTATTACCATTTTGTATTTGCATTGTACTTGAATTCTAAACCCACCATGGACTCCATCTCCGACACATACAATGACCATCAGTTGTTGGTAGCCATTTGGCTACCTTTGTGACATCAACGCCCCACCAATCGACCAATATTAGTTAGCCAATACCATAATAGGAAACAAATCGAAGTTCAAGTATTTAAATCTTACGTGAAATCGTCGTAAGAAACTCAAGGAACTTGAGACTCTAGCCCCCCTTCTGCTGTTACAAACCATCACTTCTGATTGATAACCATGCGCTTTCTATTGATGTCGTGTTCCCTTGGTGTATATTTATATAAAAAGATCCACCGAGAATGTATTTTTCTCTTGAAGAAAATCAACTATGAGGAGAGTCTAATGAAAGAAGAGGGGTTTAGGTTTTGGGTTTTTATCCGGAGAGGATACGAAATTTAGGGAAGTTTTTAAGGGCAATGCTAATGGCACCCTTATTAATGTCAAAATCAGGTAAATTCATGATCTGGGAATGTAAAAAGCAGGTTTTGATATTGATGTGTGTGAGAAAAAAATCATTTATAAAAGTGTCATTAACAAAATATAGGATGCCATTAGCCTCGCTAAAACCCCCCCAACAATTTCATACTTAATTTTTATTGCACAAAATACCCTTTTAACTCCACTTATGTTTATTTCCAACCAAACAAATATATTTCACCTTTTCTTTTAGTATACACCTAATTCATTAATCTTAAGATTAATATACATATATACATATATATATATATATATACATACATACATACATACATGAAGAAAATGGGATAATTAAATCTGTAAAATACAGGATGCTACAACAAGAGAAACAAAAACTAAACCCAACAATACTTGCTCGAAGCTCGCCTGCGGATATGTAACACCCATTTTTTTCATAAGTGTTACTTAATCTGAAACAATTCTCCAAAATACTCCAAAATAACGGCTAAATTAAAACTGTTTACAGTGGAAGACTTTAAAATAATAAATATGTAACTTAAATGTTAACCCGTCCCATACCGGATTGTGTTACAAATTTATCTACCATAGACGTCTGAACATAAATATTGGACTTAAATGGGCTAGACGAGTCTCTATACGTGCCCCCTTTCCCTTGTTCAACCCGAAACCTTCTGTCTCTGAGATGCATACTACAGTCAACTTATAAAGCTCAGTGAGTTCATGGTTTGCGTGAATAAAATCATTTCACATAATACATATCAACTTCAAACTCTGTATCAAATAGTATGCGTTTTCTTAAAACATGCAACGTTGAAAGAAAAGAGATCTCATAAAATGTCTCGTCGGGTATGGGTCATTTTGTCACTGACATTCCCTGGGTTGTCAGACCTACACCTGTCTAGACACCCATTACGGGGTCGTGCCACTTGTCGTGTGACTTACTGGTCAAATGCCCACCCATTATAACCGATCATAAAACTTTCATATGAAATAGCATGCTAGAGTTATTTGAAAACAACATAAACACATAACATGCAACTGATCATAAATATCATACATGAAAAATATAATACATCATGTATACATACACATCACCATATAAATCATATAATGCTGAAAATAAATTTGTACATAGGTATGCATCTCAGTGTAAGTCTCATGAAGACTCACCTGATTGTGTGTAGGTCGGCTACTCATAGCTTTCATCTGAAAACCTACACATTTTATATCATAATATCCAATTAATGGCTTACTTTATCCAAAAGTCAACAAAAGTCAACTATTGTTAACCCGACTCGATCTAAAGTCAAACTCCAAAATCGGGTCTCTTAATAACTCAAATATCTCCATTTGATCTCATCATCAAAATACTTGTGGGTCAAACGAGGTAAAAGTCAACCATTGGTCAACGTGGTCAACCTCGACTAACTTTAGTCAAAACCCAACTCTAAAATCTCGATGACGTCCCAAAACGTCATTTTATAACTTATAAATCTATTTCTCTAAATTAAAACGTCTCAATAATTATTTAATTCAAATTATGACGTTTTAATCTCATTATTAAACCATCAAAATAATTTTACTAAACCTCCAAGCGTTACGCTCGATAACGACTCTTAACATCGATGTATCCTTTTAATAGCTAAAGGATCATTTGCTCCGCATTAAAACACCTTAATAATATTTAAGCAAAATATCACACTTAAATCCACATTTAAATTTAATTAAATAATCTCATAAACATCTCCTTAGGAATGAATTAATTAACTAATATTCTAAAATAGATTAATATATTGATTAAAGAACAATTTAAATCAATATATTAATTAATTTAGAAGTTAAACTAATTAGTTAACATAATCCAAATAGTTATACCTTTATCAACTTAAACCCAAAATAGGTTAAATACCCAATAACAATACTTAGTTTTAAAACTGCAACTTTTAAAAAAGTTATGATTCTTTTAAAAATAATAACATGAGGTCATCCCAAAATAACCCAAAGATTTATAACTAACATCCCTTTTTTTCCCCACTAAATAAAACATTTAGGGGCCGTTTACCAAACGCTTACCTGGATAAGGGATTACCAATAAAATTTAACACTATCACTTACTTAGTGGGTAAGATTTTAGTCCACAAAAACGGTATCGTATGCAACAATTTTCCCGATAAGCGCTTACCGGTAAATTTTAACACTATCATTTACTTACCGGGTAAGATTTTAGTCCACCAAAATGGTATCGTATGCAACAATTTTCACGGTAAGCGCTAACCGTGGTAAGAGCCTTCGCCATCACTGTTAGGGCCAATTTTCAATGTTAAATAGAAGTTCAGGGTAGTTTGTGACAAGTTGTAATAGTTGTAAGCTTGATGGGCCTTAAAGCCCATAAGCCCATTAGGCCTGCGAGCCCGAGTATTTAAAGTTATTTCTATTTCATTTTTTCAGGTTAGAGATTCATTATTCAGTTTACTAGTTGTTAGGTTTACATACTATTATCAGAAATTCTCTCTGTAAACCTTAGCCCTTTGAAGTTTATATTAATCATATGACTAGTTGCTGTGGCCAATATCTTGTTCATCATTGTTCTTATATCTGTTGATTGCACTGAAACTGGGATCTACAATTGGTATCAAAGCAGATAGGCAAAAGGTTTGATCCAGAAAAAGGTTTGTCTAAAAACCCTATAATCATTCGTTTATGTACTTATTGCTAATATGTGCTTTAGTTGATAATTAATTTTTTGTTTCTATCGATCGAATCTGTTTCTGAATTTGTTTCTGAATTTGTTTTGGCTTCGATCGAATCTGGATTTTTTTTGGTTTGGCTTCGATCGAATCTGGAAATTTCTTGTGGTCATTAATTCCTTCGATCTTAGTGAATTCGTTTTTTTTTGCTTGATTTGTTAATTCCTTCGATAAAAGGATCGAAGGATCTGAGTCTGCGTTCGGTCGAAACCCAGAAATTTCTTCGGGTTCTTCGATCGGATTCATCGTGTTCTTCGGGGTTTATTCGTTATTATCTTTAGTGGTTATCGAATTTTTTTTTGTCTTTCGACCGGATAAATGTGCTCCGGTCTTGTCCATTCGACCGAACAAGCGTGCTCCGGTCTTGTCCATTAGACCGAATAACTGTGCTCCGATCTTGTCCATTCGACCGAATAACTGTCCTCCGGTCTTGTCCATTCGACCGAACAAGCGTGCTCCGGTCTTGTCCCTTCGATCGGTTAAGGGTCATTCGGTCTTGTTCTTCGACCGGATTAGTGTGACCCGGTCGTATCATTCGACCGGATAAGTGTATGACCGGACGTGTCATTCGACCGGATACGTGCTACCTCCGGGCATACCTTCGACCGGATATTGTTTGACCTGATTTTCTGTTTAGACAAAGTATTTCTGTGTTTCTTCTATTGTATTTGGATTATTCTACTTGCCTAACGATCATTACAGTGCTCTTAAGTTAAGAAGTAAAGATGAACTCAAGGGATGCTCTAGCCATCGGTTCTGACCAAAAGCCCCCGGTGCTCTTTCGGGGAGAATACCCTCAGTGGCATGACCGATTTATGAACTTCATAGAAGCAAAAACCAACTATGAAGATATATACAAATGCCTGACTGAGGGTCCACAAAATTGGCCCTAACAATCTCCCCCTTTAAATAGAAGTTGATAGTCACGCCAGTTAGGAACGTAGATTTTTCGGAAACCAAAGCTGATCTCGAAATATCTAATCTGAGTTCTGTACTCCAGTCGCTCTTCAATTACACCCAGTGCTTCAAGAACAAGTGCCTTGTATTTAGGATCCAAAAGCTGAACCCCTTTTTCATCTTTCTCCAGTGCACGCTTCAACTTGTCTCTTAGCAACATCAACGTACCATCACAGAATCTGGCAATCTGATTGAAACGAATGAAATGCATAATTCCTTTGTCATTCACGTAGGTCATGCCAAACTCTGGAAGCTTTATCACGGTAAACGCAGGTACATTCTGGGTATCAGACGGAATCTTCAAATCAGGCTTGAGCAGATTAATCTTTGGCTGGTTGCTTTCTAACCCGATCTGAAAATCTTCCACCGAAGCAAGTTTCATTGCACACTTCATGTATCTTTTCACTGTTTCTAGAGCATCAATGACTTCTCCGGGTCTGACAATTCTGGTCTTTAAGTCACGTAAGATATACAGCAGATCTTGTGGCTCCAAGCATGGAAAATCAGCATCAGAAAAGCAATATTGTTGACCATCTTCTCTAGTAACCATAAAGTCCGTATACTTGACCTTCATAAAGTAGGCAGGTATAATCTTGTCAACTGATACAATCCTGAGCTTCGTCTTGGAGTACTTGTGCTGGAACTTTCGGTATACGAACACAAGTTCACGCTGTTTTTCTTTGTTTTTCACTGACTGTAGACCATGTATAACAACTTCATCATACTTTCTGATCCAGTGGGCAAATATCCTCTTCTGACTTTCTTCGAGGAAAGGAACTTTTATTCAGACTCTTTCCCACTTGGATGGACGAGCTGGAGTTGTATTGACTGGTTCTCTAACTGGTGAAGCTGGAGGAGATCTCTCGGGAACTACTGTATCAGAAAATTCAGGGTAATTAACAGGATAAGTCAATAGAGGAATCACGACAGAAGACTGATCCTCTGGATGCAGTATTTCATCAATTTCTTCTTGCATAACCACCAGAGCTCTTTCAGAATTTGCACATTCTTCTATCGTGTCTGTTACTTCATACGGATCTAGTATTATTGTCCAATCTTCAGGAACTATCGGAGAATCAAATTCAAATTCCTCAGGCTTTTCAACCGTCGGATAATCATATAGTATCAGATCTGTCACTGGTTTCCGTTCCTGTTCCTGCCTCTGTCCCTCTGTTCTTGTACCCGAACCCGTACCCTGTTCCACCTGTTCCGACTCCACTACATGAGACTCCGGCTCAGATCGACGTTAAATAGAAGTTCAGGGTAGTTTGTGACAAGTTGTAATAGTTGTAAGCTTGATGGGCCTTAAAGCCCATAAGCCCATTAGGCCTGCGAGCCCGAGTATTTAAAGTTATTTCTATTTCATTTTTTCAGGTTAGAGATTCATTATTCAGTTTACTAGTTGTTAGGTTTACATACTATTATCAGAAATTCTCTCTGTAAACCTTAGCCCTTTGAAGTTTATATTAATCATATGACTAGTTGTTGTGGCCAATATCTTGTTCATCATTGTTCTTATATCTGTTGATTGCACTGAAACTGGGATCTACAATCACTTACCAAGGTAAGACTTTTGGTCCTTGCCTTAGCTCTTACCGGGTAAGATTTTTGTCATTGTCATCTTCATTCATAAGGTAATATGACTTGGCAAGCGCTTACCCAGGTAAGCGTTTGGTAAACGGGTCCTTAATAAGTTTGAGGGCTAAAACTGACAAAACCCTAAACCTATTAAACTAAACCCATGGGAGGTCAGTCCATCGACGCTGGTGAAGAAATAAAAATCGTTAAATCGTCGACAAACTGAAAAATGATCGTTCGGCTTCATATTCTATCCGTTTTCATTGATTCTTTTTGCAAAACTCAAGAAAAGCATTTTACTTAACCATATGAACAAGATTCAACGAAAACCATCAAGTATTGAGTTCCATTTTCTCATTTGAAGTTTTCGTTTTTAAACCACTCGAAAATCAGTAAAAAAACTCAAAATTGGACCTTCAAAACCAAAACTTGAGACATAAGGCTACTAAGGTTCTATGAAGGACTTAAAAACGAAGCTATCGATATAAAGAACTCGAAATTTGGTTGAGTATTTTACCTCCAATCGTCGATAAACCGAAATTTCGGGTAGCAACTTTGAGCTTCGATTTCTCTCTCGTTTCTACGCAAAATCTCAATCTTTTTTAGCTGAAATGTTGCTAGAAATGTCCTTTTCATTTTATCTTTAGAAACCTTGGCGTATTAGTTGACTAAACTAGTTGTTAGTCCCAAAGAAGTAAACACGTATTGTAGAAGGGGGGGTTGAATACAATAACACAAATTTACTTAATTTTAATTCTTTTATTGATAACGAATATCAAGAATTACACAAAGAGAAAATAAAGATTGTTGCGGAATAAGAATAGTTAAGAACTACTCTAAACAATCTAACACTTAGAAGATATTAAGAACACAAAGACTTAAACCTTAAGGAAAATAAAAGACTACTATCAACCTGCTTGAAATCTTGTGAATACCAAGGCTTGAGCTGAAAGCGTGAGTAGCAAGGTGCTACTTCCATCCTTTATATACTATCCAATGTAATGAGTGCAAAGGACAAGTAGGAGTAAAGGCTTTGGTGGTTGAGAGGTTGACAATAAATTATAAGATATTTGATGTGACTTGTCACAATACAAAAGGTAACTTTTGTACTATGAAAGTACAATATCTAAATAAAATATTCTTGAAAAAATCTTTTTGAGATCTATTAGAAAATAAACATCTAATCAATTTAAGACTAAATGTAAATCTTCTAAAGGAAGAGAGAAGCTTCCATTTCCAATGCCAGAAGATCATTGGGAAAGAAGAAGTATGTCAAATCATGAGGATTTAACATAAATGCTCGTACTAGATAAAGAAGCAATCTGTACGAGGAAAGTTACTGAAAAAGGAATTCGGTAACTTAGGTATGTGCCGAAAGAGGAACTTGACACAGAAGGAATGAATGCCGAACAAGTGAAGGTTCGGCAGAAGAAAGTTCTGCCGAACAAGAGAGGATTCGGCACAGGGGTAAGTTGCCGAATTGGAATCGGCAGGGATAAGATCTGCCGAAATGGAATCGGCAGATTGTGCTTAGTTCACTTTTGAAGTCCATCTCAATCCGCATTGTAGACTTCCTTCATGTTGGATTCGGTTTATCTTCGACTCACCGATCTGTTAAACTAACTAAGCTATTACAAAGAACCATAGAACAAAATACAAGGTTCAATCATCAAGAAAGACTAAGGAGAGGTTATCTTTAAATCTTAGATGACCCAACAATCTCCCCCTATTTGATGATAACATCTCATACAACATAGAAGTTAATGAATAATGCATTTTGACCCTTATTCATATTCTTTTGGGTTCTTTTTCACATAGACCATTCTTTTTGTTTATATTTGGATTTTCTAGAGTATCCGACATTTACAAGTATAGAAGAATGAAATAAATATTTGTACAAAAATTTACGATAAGACATAAAAGCTCAATGTATTAATCTTTTTAAGAAGATTACAATACAGAGGAAAGCAAAATAAACATAAAGCTACACCGAGTTTATTCAAAAGAAAAATGCGGTTCAACATCCCTCTTCTTTAGTTCGTCGGTAGTAGCCACATAGAAATCCTTAGCCGACATTGGAATTATTTGAATAATCCCGTGGAGAAAGGTTGTGTCGGCAATAGGGATTTGGCTTGATCGGAAGAAGGAGATCTGCCCAAGCGCGTTGTTGAAGAAGATACCATGAGTCGGCTCAGAAATCACAGTTGTTGACGGATGAGGAACCGGAATAGGTAAAGAGAGATCAAGATTTGAAGTATACGGGACCTTTCCTTCTCTAGCCATTTGGGCAAACACGTCTTCCTTTTTGGATTTCGACTTTGATTTGGGAGGAGGACGACCAGACATAATATTGTTGATAATCTCTTCTTCGGCAGGAGTATGGAAAATGTTGTATCTTTTTCGGTAGGTTCTGAACTTGGTTTGAAGATCTGCAATGTATTTATCAACCTCAGCTTTTGCAGAGCTTTGGCTTTTTAACAAGCAAATACCAATTTCTACCCATTCTGATACTCCGAACCGAACAAGAGAGTCTAGTCGGTCCATAGACAATGAAGCATCATCCCTGATAATCTTTAGCCGAATAACTTTGCAGCTTGCAGACGGTTTGATTATTTTGACATCTGTGATTTTGGCAGAGCACCGGCGTCGGTTGAGGGTTTTGCGGTACCAATCGATACACATAGTCTTTATTTCTTCATTTCTCTTCGCCGAGTCCTCTAGAGCGCTCATCTGAGTTTTGATTGTATTGGTAGGATCTTCTTCAGCAGCAATCTCCAACGCTAGCTCGACATCTCTGTCACGAACAATCTGGTCTAGCTTTACAGCTTTCAGTTCTTCTTCAGATAAGCCTAGATCAGGAGAGGTAACCTTTGGAGGAGGAAGATGAAGACCAGCACCATCCGCAGCTTTCTTTGAAAGAGCATCTTTACGACGCTTTTCTTCAGCAGCTACTTCATCTGGTGACATAACAGCTTTGCCCTTATCCTTTTTGGGCTTTTTCTCCCCCTCAGATTCTTCGACCACCAAGGGGTGATCGGTACCCTTCTCTTCGGTAGCAGAAGGTTCGGCAGCAGCAGCAGCAGTGGGTTCGGTAGCAGCATAAACTTCAGCAGAGGCAGAGTGTTTTCCCTGACTTGTACTGACTATATGAACCCGAGGGAGTTGCTCCCCCTCAGTTGATTTCTCCCCCTCAGAACGAGCCGGGGAAGAAACACCAGCTTTAGCCGACACACGGCCAAGACGGCGATCAAGACGCTCCAATACTGTGCGATCATCAGAAGTGAAAGCGGACTCGGTGATGTCGATGTCCAGAGATTGGGCACAATATTGAGCAACATCGGCAGGCATAGAATCAAGACGCCGATTTATATTCTGAAGAGCAGAGAGAATTTGAGAGTTGACAGATTCTTGCACCAGAGCCTGCTGCCGAAGATTGACGAGATCCTGATCCCGGGCATCAGAGGCTACCTTTAGAGCGGCCACGGACAAAGTCAGGGAGGTATTTTGATCATTTAGCCTGATCACCTCCTTGAGGATAGATTCCATAGCGGCAGAGAGAGGAGCACGAAGACCATCAATTTGGTTATGCACGACATCCAAACACCGAAAGATGTCGCGATTGAGACCGAGAACTTCAGAATTTTGCTCTTTGACGAGCTGCAGAAGTTCGGCAAGAGAAATGTTGTTGATGTCCAAAGAATGTAGGAGCGCTGGTTCACGCAAGGACTTGCGGAGCTGTTCAAATTGAGCACCTAGCATCCGTACTTGCCGATTGGAGTCAATAATTTCGGCAACAAACTCGGCAGACATGGTGCTTGGTACTGATGCAGAAGCCCCACCCTTTTCGGTAGAGGAGGGTTTTGGGAAGGGAAATTTCTTCGGTGAGGGAGATCTCTTTGGTGATGATTTCTTCGGCGATGGTTGTGGGGAAGGGGACTTCATTGGCGAGGAAGTGGGAGAGAAGAGCCGTCGGTACATTTCCTGGGATGAAACCCCAGTTTGTGCAATATCATCGGGATTGACCCCGGGTGATAGGCTGTGCGGTGAAGAAGCAGAATGTCGGTCCGGAGAGAAGACCAACTCATCTTCAACCTCCACATGAAAAGGAGGAGAAGGAATATGTGGGGACTCCTTTTGTACATCTAAGTCTTGTTGAGAAGATTTGGAGGAGGTGGGAGAGGTTTTAACAGATCCCCATGGCCCTGGAGGGGAAAGTTCAACATTTACCGATTGTTGAGAATCGGTAGATGGAGAGTGAGGCTCAGCCGAAGGTTTCCTAAGTTTCTTAGAACGAGACTTAGGAGGGGATTTGGAGCTCCGTCGCTTAACAGAAATAGAAGGGGTTATGACTGGGGTAGCCACCGAAGGATTCGTCGGTGGCATAGTCATGAGAGCAAGTGCGACGTTTCCGGTGGCCTTTTTCTTTTTAATAGCCACCGTCTTAGCTCGGGAAGGTTTTGGGGGAGAAGGGACCACCGATTTGGATGGCCTGGGAGAAGATGAAGGCCTTTCGGATTCACCTTCGGCAAGCGTTCCCCAAATCGGATTGGGAGAAGAGATAAAAGAAAGCATACCTGAGGTGAGCGGAGAGTCAGTAGGCTTGATAGACTTAAAGATCGTTTGCTTGCTGATTTGGGAAATGGGCAAGTCAAACTTGATCCTTGGCTCGGGGAGAGCAGCATCGGCACTTAGTTGTGCAGAAAACTTGTGGTTGATGATGAGAGAGATGAAGCGAGGAAGAGCCACATTGTGAGTCCTGGGAGGAGAGATTGCGGTGATCAAAGAGTCGAAGAATACCTGAGCAAAGTCGATCCTCCTCATAAAAATAAGGGCATGAGCAAGACGAGTGATAGCCGCCGGAGATTGATCCCATCCAGAAGTTTTGTGGGAAAGACAGTAAAGGAGGTGAGAAAAGAAGTAGTTCCATAGTGCACCCATATTCTTTCGAAGGAGAGTGTCGGACCCCTTGGTTTTGCCTTCGTGCACATACTGGAGAGCGGCAACAACTTCATCATGCTCTTGATGAGTAGGGAATGGAGAATATACATTAAACTCTGGTATTTGGAGAACCGAGCGAATATCATCCACCCCAAAAGAGAGATCGGGGTGCTCTTCAGAGGATAGAACGGAAGCAGACACCTGGTGAGTAGTAGAGTCATACTTACAGGTCAACCAAAAGTTACCAAGGAGCATTTTGCTCATCTTGGTGGAGGAAGTGAGAGCATGGCATATTGGAGATCTTTGGAGAAAGATGGAGACTTGGTTGAACTCTGGGTGATCAGCATCCGCAGAGAGACGAGCAACTTGGTTGCAAGCAGGGAAAGTGAGAGATTCACGAGTGAGAGGAGTCACCTTGGAAGCCTTAGTCGATTTGGAGGATGCCATTGATGAAGAAAAAGAGTTGCAGGTTGAGGGTGTCTTGGTGAAGAAGATGAGAGAACAGATAAAGAATAAAAAGGAAAAGAGAAGAAGTATTTATAGGTATGAGAAAGAAGAGGGAAAGATGAGAATTCAAAAGGCAAAAAAAATAATAATTGTAATGATGGTACGACGCAAACGTGCGCTATTGAGAAGTGGAAGGGCCGAAAAACGGCTAAGTGTCAGGTCGTGGACGTCCCATCAACTGACGCACGAACCCTGTAGTGCCACGTGGCATAAACCCATAGAGTAAAAAGAAGGTGCCGAAGATATTCGGTATGAGAGAAGTGGATAAGAATGACACATCATACAATATACCGAAAAGAGAGAGATGCCGAAAAATGAGAAATATTTCGGTAAGAAGTATTCGGTATATAGAGATACCGAATGGAGAAAGAGATATTTCGGTACGAAGTATTCGGTATATAGAGATACCGAATAGAGAAGGATGCGATCGTTCGGTAAGCTCAATGGTACCGAAGTTTTAGAGAAATTTCGGCAAGAAGTAGAGAAGTACCGAAGTATGAGAGATACTTCGGTAGAAAGAGTTACCGAAATGCGAAAGGAATCTTCGGTACGAAAGAGTTACCGAAGGTAATAGATACTTCAGTATGGAGAGATAATGTACAAGTTGCCGAAAGGTAATCTTCGGTAAGGAGGTACCGTCAATTATTGGGCAAATTTTTTTTTACGATAAATTTAACATACCTAAGGATCCTACAAGGAAGTTGAAACGTGCATCATCCAGTGGTTTTGTAAAAAGGTCTGCAAGTTGAAGATCTGTAGGAATGAAGTGAAGTTCAATATCACCTTTAGAGATATGATCTCTTATAAAGTGATACCGAATATCAATGTGTTTAGATCTAGAATGCAGCACTGGATTGTTGGCAATGGCTATGGCACTGGAATTGTCACATAGAATCGGTACATGAGAATAAACTTTGGCATAATCTTGTAGTTGATTCTTCATCCACAAGATTTGGGCACAACAACTTCCAGCTGCAACATATTCGGCTTCGGCAGTGGAGGTGGATACCGAATTTTGCTTCTTGCTGGACCAACTGACTAAGTTTCCTCCTAGTAATTGACAGCTGCCAGTTGTACTTTTTCTGTCAACCTTAGACCCTGCAAAGTCAGAATCTGAATAGCCAATTAGATCAAAACCTGAGTCCTTGGGATACCAAAGACCTAGATTCATGGTACCTTTAAGGTACCGAAAAATACGTTTCACAGCCGCCAAGTGAGATTCCTTGGGATTGGCTTGATAACGTGCACACAGACACGTAGCATACATGATGTCAGGTCTACTAACAGTAAGATAAAGAAGAGACCCTATCATTCCTCTATAATTTGTGATATCTACCGACTTGCCGGTGGAATCTGCATGAATTTTTAGAGGTGGTGCCATTGGAGTTTTCATGGGAGAACAATTTTCAAAATCAAACTTTTTCAAAAGATCACGAATATATTTATTCTGACAAATGAAAATACCTTCAGAGGATTGTTTAATTTGAAGACCAAGAAAGAAAGTAAGTTCACCCATCATACTCATCTCATATTTACTTTTCATGAGAGAGGCAAATTCTGGACAAAGATTTTCATCAGTGGCACCGAAAATGATATCATTCACATAGATTTGAACAAGAATGATATTACCGTTTGTTTTCTTGAGAAAAAGAGTATTATCAATTTTACCTCTGGTATATCGGTTGGATAGAAGAAAATCAGACAAGGTGTCATACCAAGCACGAGGAGCTTGTTTCAGACCATAGAGAGCTTTGTCAAGTCTGAACACATGGTACAGATGAGCTGAATCTTCAAAGCCAGGTGGTTGTTTCACATAGACTTCTTCAGCAAGTTCTCCATTGAGAAATGCACTCTTAACATCCATTTGAAAGACCCGGAAGTTTTTGTGAGCAGCATGAGCAAGAAAGATTCTTATTGCCTCAAGTCTAGCAACAGGAGCAAAGGTTTCATCATAATCGATACCTTCCTCCTACCTATATCCTTGAGCAACAAGCCTGGCTTTATTCTGGATTACAGTACCGACTTCGTCCATTTTGTTTCGGAAAACCCACTTAGTACCTATAATGGTTTTACCGAAAGGTCTTGGCACAAGTCTCCAGACTTTGTTTCTCTCAAATTGAGACAACTCTTCTTGCATGGCAGTGACCCAACAAGAATCTGCTAGAGCTTCTTCAATTTTCTTGGGTTCGATGACAGATAGAAAATTCACATAGAGACAGATGTTTCCAATACCTCTTCTAGTTTGGACACCTGCTAGCTGATCTCCTATAATTTGATTTATTGGATGATCTTTGGTCCATTTTAAAGTTGGGGGAAGAGGTGCAGGAACTGTGTTTGGAAAGAATGAAGGTGAAGGATCGGTAGGTATAGGATGAATATGATGAAGAGGAGAAGTATGTAAGGTGGTTTTGGTAGGAGCTATGGATTCGGTAGGAGCTATGGATTCGGTAGGAGCTGTGAGTTCGGTAGGAGCTGTGGGTTCGGCAGTTGGTAAAGGTTCTGTTGAATCATGATGGAGAGAAGTAGAGGGTACTGAAAATGGGACATATGGAGGTCCTGAAGATAGAATATTTGGAGACTCTTCTCCAACACAGGAAATAATCCATTCATGAAGTTCAGTGTCATCACAAGATAGAGAGGATGTCTTGTGATCATCAAACTTCACATGTATTGACTCATCAATACATTTCTTCTTAGATGATATACTCTGTAGGCTTTAGAGGAGAGAGAATAACCCACAAATATACCTTCATCAGCTTTGGGATCAAATTTCCCAAGTTGCTCTCGATCATTCAAGATAAAGCAAAGGCAGCCGAAAACATGAAGAAAACCAATGTTTGGTTTTCGGCCATAGAAGACTTCATAGGAAGTCTTGTTGTGCCTTTTCACAATGATAGATCGATTTTGAGTGAAACATGCTGTATTGACAGCTTCAGCCCAAAAATAGGTTGGAAGATTTGATTCACTTAGCATGGATCTTGCAGCTTCACATAGCGTACGATTCTTTCTTTCCACAACACCATTTTGTTGTGGAGATCTTACTGCTGCAAAGTTTTGAGAAATACCTTTGTTACAAAGAAAGGCATCTAAAGTAGCATTTCTGAATTCGGTTCCATTGTCACTTCTGATAGATCTGACTAATTGACCGTTGAGAACTTCAGATTTCTTGATAAAGTTGATGATTTCTTCAGGTGTATCACTTTTGTACCTGAGAAAGAATACCCAAGTGTAACGTGTGTATTCATCAATAATTACAAGAATGTACCTTTTTCCACCTAGACTAGGTGTGCTGACAGGTCCACAAAGATCCATATGCAGCATCTGTAGAGGAGTAGAAATAGAGAAACACTGTTTTGTTTTGAAAGAAGATTTTGTCAGTTTGCCTTTCTCACAAGCTGCACAAAGCTTTTCTTTTGAGAAAGAAATTTTCGGCAAGCCAACAACAAGCTCTTTGTTTGAGAGAGCATTTAACGTCTTGAAGTTGAGATGAGAAAGACGTTTATGCCAGAGCCAGTTTTTATTTTCAGAGTCTTCAGAAATGAAGCAGATGCTTTCCTTTTCAGATGATTTGTCATTCATATTGATGACGTACACATTATCCTTTCTAAAACCAGATAGGACTGTGTGAAACTGTTTATCAGTGATGAGACAATCAATTTCTCTGAAAATTACATAGAAACCTAAATCACATAGCTGACTAATGCTTAAAAGATTATGCATCAGTCCCTCCACATAGGCAACTTTGGTAAAAGTAATGGAACCGTTAGAAAGAGTTCCATAACCTTTAGTGGAGCCGCGAGAGTTATCACCAAAAGTTACAGTTGGTCCCTTTTCTTTCACAAAGTTTAGAAGAAGAGATTTGTTCCCAGTCATATGTCGTGAGCATCCGCTATCAAGATACCATGTTTGATGATGCTCATAGACCTGCAGATAAGAACAAATTAGTCTTTTGGAACCCGTTTTGAGGTGGGTCCTTTAGGGTTAGAAGAGGAAGAAGAAGGATTGTCTTTGGCCGGACGATATCTTTCGATACGGTCCTTTGGACAGTCTTTGGCCAAGTGAAATGTATCACCGCAGTTGTAACACTTTCGGTAAATAAATTTCTTCGTTGGATCAAGAGAAGCAGCTTTTACCTTTCCTTGAGGTTTAGATTTAGGAGGTTTGGAAAGGTGAGAGGGAATGGGATAACTGTACGGAACGTGAGGGTTATGGGGAGCCGGTCCAAGGATTCCTTTGTAAATGGAAGAAGAAGAAATGTTTGAAATTCCTTTGGACTTCTTTATTTTTAGGGCTCTTGGGATGAAGTTCGTTGTGTTCATGGGAGATTTACCTTTTGAAGAAGGTGTAATCTTTCTTTTGTTAGGAGTATTAACAACAACAGATTTTCCTTTAGAGAGGAAATGGGCCTTTTTCGAAGAATGGGAAGAAGAAGAGGAAGAAGAGTCGTTGTTTAAATTTAATGACATAAGAAGATCATTTACTGGTTTGACCAACTCATTTGAGTCTTGATCTTCTGTTAGAATAGGTTTGGAAGATTTAGCAGACACAAAGTAGCCAAATTTTCTTGAATCGCGAAGATCCATTGAATATACAGAATTAGAGTCTTCTGACATAGAATCATTCCAGTCAGTAGAATAAGAAGGTAGTTTAGAGGATAGAGGAATATCATGAGTAGGAGAGGATATGTTTTTAGAAGGGAGGCACACAGTATTTTCTTTCCAGTACCCTAGACCAAAAGTTTCACCAACAACTTGATCTTGAAAAATTTTCTCAAGATTTTTGGAAGAAGTGTTCCATTTATTTAGGGTTTCTTGTTCCTTCTGAAGCTTCTTTAGAAGTTTGTTCTTTTCCTTGGCAAGCACATAGTTTATAGTCTTTAAGTCATCTAACTCAGCTTTTAGTTTGTTAAACTGTTCTAGCTGGGATAGAGAATCATGAAGTTGAGAGGAGAGAGACTTGACTTGAGCATTTGCTCTTTTCTTTGCATCCTTTTCATTGTGAAAGAGTACAGTTAAAGAGTCAAAAACCTCAATCTTTTCTTCATTAGAGAGAGAGAAGAAGGGATGTACCTGAGAAGATGAAGAAGAGCACTCAGCAGTGAAGTCCATCCGAGAGCAGGAGTCTTTGGGTTCTTCATCGAGTTTGGCCATAAGACATTTACTCGACACTTCTTTCTCACTATCGGAAGTGGGTTCGTCTACCCAGTCTAGAGTTTCTGCCATCAAGCCTTTGCCTTTTCGTTGAGAGTTGAAATTTCTTTCTTTCTCTCTTTTGTACTTGGCTTTGTATTTGTCGGCTTTGTCGGAAAGCTCTTTGAAGGAAGAAGATGGAGAAGGTTTTCTGGGATGCGATCTACCTGTAGAATTAGATCGAAGATGTATTCTTTTAGAAGAGTTAGAAGAATTAGATTTGGAAATCCTAGAAGGATTGCTTCTGCATTCAGATGCAAAATGGCCTTTCTTACCACATGCATAGCAATCCTCCTTTGATTTGCTCAAGGAGTTTCTAGAAGAAGAAAAATTTCTGTTTCTTTGAAATTTATTAGAAGAATTCTTTCGAAATTTAGAGAAATTTGCAAGCATACCCATTTCCTCTGTTAATAGATTGACAGAGGGATTTTCTCCTTCATCATCAGCTTCACTTAGATAAGCTTCCGAGGAGTGATTCAGATTTTCATGACTCTCTCTATCTGAATCATCAGAAGGGTAGGTTATACGAGGAATACACGCAGAATTCTTGGAGCCATCACTGATAAGAGCCATAGAGGGGGCTCTTATTTCTTTATAGATGGTTTTCCTTTGAAGTTGGGTTTGTTCGTGATTAAGAAACATACCATATAGAGAAGTGAGAGGAAGACTTTCCAAGTCCCTGGAAGTCTTAATGCAAGTGGAAAGGGTATTCCAGAAATCTGGAAGACCATCCATGAATTTGCAAATGATTTCCTCATTGTCATAAAGTTTTTCAACAAGTTTTAACTCATTTAAAAGACTGTTAAAACGGTTGTAATAGGAGGGAAGAGATTCTCCTTTTTCATGAGAGAAAAATTCGTATCTACGTACGAGAGAGATCTTTTTAGATTTCTTTACTTCACTTGTACCTTCGTACAAAACACATAGAGTTGACCACATATCTTTTGCCGTTTTAAGATTGACAAGAGATTGGTAAACTTCATCAGGAAGGGATTGAGCAATGATGGTTCGCACTTTGGAGTCAAGTCCAACAATGCGCCTATCCTCATCATTGTATTCTTTGGTCGTTTTTAAGACATATCGACCAGTTGCAGAAGTTCTTTCCTCCTCAGATGAGTCATCGGAAACTTGGAAGAGATTGTCCTTTTTCTTTTCTTTATCCTTAGGAGTTTTGACAAATCTATCCCAGACTTTTGGGATAAGAGGATCGTCACTAAGGATGGTAAGATACCGACTGTCAGCTCCTTCAAGGAAGAGCATCATCCTACTTTTCCATAAGGAAAAGTTGTTCGAGTTGAACTTAGGAGGTTTAACAGTAGATCCATTGTCAGAGTAAAAAGAATTTTGAGATGAAGACTCAGGTTTTGTAGAAAGAGAAGTCATTACGGATCTGGTTTATTAGATTAAACCAACCGCTCTGATACCACTTGTTAGTCCCAAAGAAGTAAACACGTATTGTAGAAGGGGGGGTTGAATACAATAACACAAAATTACTTAATTTTAATTCTTTTATTGATAACGAATATCAAGAATTACACAAAGAGAAAATAAAGATTGTTGCGGAATAAGAATAGTTAAGAACTACTCTAAACAATCTAACACTTAGAAGATATTAAGAACACAAAGACTTAAACCTTAAGGAAAATAAAAGACTACTATCAACCTGCTTGAAATCTTGTGAATACCAAGGCTTGAGCTGAAAGCGTGAGTAGCAAGGTGCTACTTCCATCCTTTATATACTATCCAATGTAATGAGTGCAAAGGACAAGTAGGAGTAAAGGCTTTGGTGGTTGAGAGGTTGACAATAAATTATAAGATATTTGATGTGACTTGTCACAATACAAAAGGTAACTTTTGTACTATGAAAGTACAATATCTAAATAAAATATTCTTGAAAAAATCTTTTTGAGATCTATTAGAAAATAAACATCTAATCAATTTAAGACTAAATGTAAATCTTCTAAAGGAAGAGAGAAGCTTCCATTTCCAATGTCAGAAGATCATTGGGAAAGAGGAAGTATGTCAAATCATGAGGATTTAACATAAATGCTCGTACTAGATAAAGAAGCAATCTGTACGAGGAAAGTTACTGAAAAATGAATTCGGTAACTTAGGTATGTGCCGAAAGAGGAACTTGACACAGAAGGAATGAATGCCGAACAAGTGAAGGTTCGGCAGAAGAAAGTTCTGCCAAACAAGAGAGGATTCGGCACAAGGGTAAGTTGCCGAATTGGAATCGGCAGGGATAAGATCTGCCGAAATGGAATCGGCAGATTGTGCTTAGTTCACTTTTGAAGTCCATCTCAATCCGCATTGTAGACTTCCTTCATGTTGGATTCGGTTTATCTTCGACTCACCGATCTGTTAAACTAACTAAGCTATTACAAAGAACCATAGAACAAAATACAAGGTTCAATCATCAATAAAGACTAAGGAGAGGTTATCTTTAAATCTTAGATGACCCAACACTAGCCAATAACAAGCCTCAAAGTACCCCCGTCGTTTTCAAATCTGAAACTTTTCCAGACCTGCCATATTTACATAACAAGTCCCTAAACTTTGGACCACTTGACATCTGACACTAACCCTTAACTATTATAGAATGTCATTCGACCCCCTAGCTTCAAAACTTTGGCTACTTTACACTTTTCACCTCCAATATGACAATTTCTTTCATTTTTACCTTGATTGAACATTAACTCTTTTTCTTCACTTATCACTTTCATTAAATGACACGAGTTGGCCCCCTTTTACGTTTTCCTTCACAATTATTTTATTTAATAAAATAAAACGCATTTTATTTTCTTTTTTCTTTTCATATTTATTTATTTGCCCCATTTTGGGATGTCACATTATATATATCCAAATGAGCCACGAGGACACAAATCTCATCAAGAATCCATTGAGCACTGAGAACTAGAACTCCAAACTCCAAGATGCAAAACCACATTGAAGAGTGCTTATCCTGGATGAAGAGAACGAAAACAAATCGAGAAGATTAAAAGCATTCACGTGGGTTACAACACCAATCCACTCATCTTACTTGTGTTTTTTTTTAATTCGATTTCAAATCCAATTGAAAGAAAGCAATTGGACTTCGAACGCTAAATCTAGAATTGGTTGCTCACGAATTGAAAGAACCAATTTATTCTGAGAAGACCAGATTACATACACAACGATTCATAGGAAAAAATAATGAGCTATAGATTCCAGTTCCTCCCCACAATGGGGATACAACGAAGATTGAAGATCAAGACCCATGTTACTAAGAACCAATCAGACTGGAAGTCTACCAAGTCTAAGCCTCCACATAAAAATCCATGCTTTCCTAGGAACCAAATTGCTATGTTTTGTTTCCAACGGGTGAGCTTGAGGTATATGAAACTTTAGATCAACCAAAGTTTTAAGTTTGCTAATTATAAATTGACCGTCATCACATAGAAACCATACCGATTTGACCTTTTCAAACCCATTTGGTCGCAAATTTTGTCCTTTACAAACATTATTCATTGAAATGATAAAAAAAACTATTTATATTTCATTAACAGTTATTTTTAAAGAGTCTCTAAATTTGAAGAAACTTTATTAATTGATAAAACTTTGGAAAATATTGGAGTCAAAGTTAGAAAAAAATTCAAAAGCTTCATTTTCTCCATTTTGAAGAATATTTTTTAGAGATGCTTTAATCACATTACTTATATTATAAAAAAAAATACAAACTTTCTAACAAATTATAAAATGCATTACTTTTTGTTTTGAATAGGATTTCTCCAGGCAATATTATAAAAGAGGAAAAAGAACCGTACAAGAAAGCAAGGGCAAAAAACCCCTACAAAAAAAAGCCAGTAGACAGGCCCACGATCATACAAAACCAAAAAGGAATAATCCAACTAAAAGGAAAGGAAAACCAAAACAAAAACCAAAACAGTGAAGCACACACCAAACCAAAAAGAGGCCAAACACATCACACGAACTAGGTTCCTTCATTACGGTTACAGATCTAATTCCCATTCTTCCAAGCCATCCTCAAGAGAACAACATCCCGAATGTCCTTGACAATCTGGACCACTTTGTCGGCTACTATTTTGAAAAAGCCTTCTATTTTGTTCCTTCCAAATAGAGTAAACAGTAGCCGCGAGAGAAAGCTTATGAATAGCACTGTGAATGTTGGAAGTACCATTCACAAATCCAGAAAGGATAGTGTCATAAGAATCAACAAGCCCATCAAGGCCCGCTTCCCTATTAACAACCCTCCACATCTCCATGGAGAAGTCACACTCAAAGAACAGGTGATTGTGAGAGTCTGGACAATTACGACATGGACTACATAACATATCCGGGGGGTCATGCTTCCATAACCCAACCATATCCTGTGTGGGGAGTCTCTTTCGGCAAGCCACCCACATGCATAAAGCATGTTTAGGAATAAGTCCTTTGAACCAAATCATTTTATGCCAAGAAACCCTATCAAACACATCTTCCATAGTATTCCAAGCCATCTTAACAGAAAAGTTAACAAGGTTATTATGATTGTCAATCCACAAAACCTCATCCCTTACCGAACCAGTAACATTAGGGAGTGGGGTGGCAGAGCCATGGAGAGCTCCGGAAGCCAATCACACCATTCAGGCGACCAAAAACCATCAATAGCATCAAGCACCTCCCGAGCCGTAGTATCCACAGTGAAACCACTTATAATATCTAACAAACTTTCTAATAACTTTTTACTATAAAATTGTAGTAGAAAAGATAAATTTCATTGCAAATTTTTTAGGAAGTCACCCATATTAAGATATGTAAAGCTTCCTCTGAGTACACAACTCTTTTAAAATGACTAGCTTAGAGATATTTTTTTTTAGTATTCTATTAATAAACAACCTTGAAATAAATTGTTTAAAGAAGATGAAATCAAGATTAAATGATTTGATATCAAATTCCAAGAAATAAACCTCCAAAATGACAACTTCCTCCCCATTAATCACCCACAAAATCACAACCCACTAAGGGTAATTTTGGTATTTCCCTTCTATACAACATTTTGAAACATACATAGGCATTGGGGCAGGAGAGTCTTCACTTTCTTCCTTTCACCACCGAATCTAAAGGCTTTATGTGGCAATCTCTTCAAGTTTATTTTCCTTTTTCATATACCTACAAACATCACTTTCTCTCTCTATATCTATCGATTCTCTCTCTATCTATATCTATATATCAATCTTTATAAACCATTACATATAAATTTTCTTTATGATTAATAACTAGAAATGTACCCTCGCAATGCAGCGGATTTCTTAAATCTAGAACTTGAACCTCGATCATTATTCATACTTTTTGTTAGTCTTTTTTTATTTTATTTTACGATTTTGAGAAACCTAGATTTAAAACGAAAATATATTTTAGTTTAGTTTAATTATGTTTTTTTATAAAAAAAATAAAAATAAAGTATTTTGTTACGGGTCAAAAAATGTTTAAGTTAAATGATAACTATATTTAAGATATTTTATATTTAAAATTAAAAAGATAACATAATTCAATAAAAAATAAAAATAAGTTGATTTATCTCGAATTTTCTTATATTTATCGGTTAGTTATATCAATAGTTAAAAAATTTAAATATTTTAGAAATTAAAACAAGTGCTTATCTGCAGTTTAAAAAGATAACAAACTTTAATAAAAAATAAAAATAAGTTGATTTATCTCAAATTTTCTTATATTTATCGGTTAGTTAAATCAATAGTTAAATTTTTTAGATATTTTAGAAAATAAAAATAAGTGCTTATCTGCAGTTTAAAAAGATAACATACTTCAATAAAAAATAAGAATAAGGTGTTTTATCTCGAATTTTCTTATATTTATCTGTTAGTTATATCAATAGTTAAACATATTAAATACAGAATAAACACTATGAGATAAACTACCTGTTTTATTTTTTATTAAAATATATTATCAATAATTTTAAATATAATAGCATAACAAAATAATTTATCATTATCTTTATATACAGATCATAACTAAAAGTAAAATAAATTACATCTTTATAATAAAATATAAGTTGTACCAAAGCATTATGAAATTGTAAATTAAGTAATTGGCTTTAATTAGTTGTATTTTGTGCTTAAAATGTTGTAATTAAGGATTTTTTATGTATTTTTTATAATATAGTATAGATATATTATAATATAGTATATATATATATATATATATATATATATATTACACGATTATCTTAAAATATAATTATTTAAAAGATGATTAAAAAGTAAATATATTCATATATATGGTACTAATTTAATGCTATAAAAAGATAATATCCATTTTTTAAATTTAATAATATATATGGTATGAATATATTACTATCCCTGTTTTAAGGTGTTTGGATAAGTTTGTACCAAAACATTATAAAATTGTAAATTAAGTAATTGACTTTAATTAGTTGTATTTTGTGCTTAAAATATTGTAATTAAGAGTTTTTTATTCCATTTTTATAATATAGTATAGATAAGTTTTCATTATATATTTTTGATTCCCTTTTGTGTTAAGAAATTTCAAGAATAAAAACCTAAGAAATTACTTTTCTTTTTTTCAAGAAAAATGAAAACCTCAAGGTTTTTTTTAAAGGGTGTTTTAGGCTATGTACTAATTCAATGACAAATATGACTGTAAGATATCAACCTTATTAAAGTTTAGTGGACACAATTGTTTTATATATCTGGATTCAAACCCGGACAGATGAAATATTTCACCGTATCTTCCACATCTCTATATCATTTTTTATAAACCATTACATATACATTTTCTTTATGAATAATAATAAGTTTTCATTATATATTTTTGATTCCCTTTTTGTGTTAAGAAATTTCAAGAATAAAAGCCTAAGAAATTACTTTTCTTTTTTTCAAGGAAAATGAAAACCTCAAGGGTTTTTTAAAGGGTGTTTTAAGCTATGTACTAATTCATTGATAAATATGACCGTAAGATATCAACTTTAATTAAACCTTAGTGGACACAATTGTTATAATATATCTGAATTCAAACCCAGACAGATGAGATATTTCATCGTATCTTCCTGGACTTAACCGGTACTGGTTGAAAACCCCAAAGTTACTATTTTCTTTTTCTCCTTTTTGTTACGGCGAGCAGTTGAAAACAAAACCCTAAAAAGGGTTCTCTGTAAGAACCAATTCGCCGCCTGATTAACCTCTTTCTTTACCTTTTTCTTGATACATATAACTCGAAACAAACAAACCCTCATTACTATCATCACTCTTTGTTTCGCCTCATCTTTCTTGATTTCTTTCTTGCCAACCCCCCTTTTCTTTACACTCACTGTTCTTGCAATCTAACGTGAAAAAAGCAGTGATAAAAAGTTGCCAAATTTAAAATTTCCCATCTCAAGTTTGTAAGTCGTTGATTTCTGGTTTATGTTTCTTGTTTGATGATCGAGTATTATGCATATAGATTGTAAAAACATGTTTTTGGGGTTTTCTTGATCAAAAGTTTTGATCTTTACAGGTTTCAAGAGCTGATTTTTAGGTGTTTAGATCATAGTGAACCATAAAGACTTTAATTTGTGTTTTAGGGTTTTAGGGTTTGTCCGTTTTTGTTGTGTGAAAATCGATTAAAGATTCGATTTTTATCAGCTAAACCTACAAATTTCTTAGTTTTTCATCTGGGTATTGATTATTTAGATTATAATTTCGTTTTTTTTATCTGGGTATTTTTCTTGATAGCTTTTAATTGGGGAATGAGCAAATAGTTTTAAATAGTTTCATCTGTGAACATGTTGTCTGAATTGGGTAGGAGACCGATGATCCGTCGAACCGCCGCCACCGGCGGTGGCGGGAATGACGGTTCGTTTGGGGACGAATTCGAGAAGGAGATCGGGTTATTGCTTCACGAACAAAGGCGGGAAGCCGATGATCATGAAAAGGAGCTGAATATGTATAGAAGTGGTTCAGCTCCACCTACTGTAGAGGGTTCTTTGAGTGCAGTTGGTGGTTTATTTGGTAATAACAATGGGAGTAGTAATAATTTAGCGTTTTCGGAGTTTGCCGGTGGCAATGGGTTTACGTCTGAGGAAGAACTTAGGGCCGATCCTGCTTATTTGTCTTATTATTACTCGAATGTCAATCTAAACCCTAGGTTGCCACCCCCGTTGTTGTCGAAAGAGGATTGGCGGTTTACGCAAAGATTGCAGGGCGGTGGTGGGGCGGGGTTAGGCGGGATTGGAGATAGGAGGAAGGCAAACTGGAGTGATGGTGGCTGTGGCGGCGGTGGTGGAGGCGGCGGCGGCGGTGGCGTGTCTCTTTTTTCTATGCCGCCGGGTTTTAACTCGAAGAAACAAGAGGCCGAGAGTTCTGAGGGAGAGAAGCTTAAGGTTTCGGCTGAATGGGGTGGCGATGGATTGATCGGTCTGCCTGGTTTAGGGCTAGGCAGCAAACAGAAAAGCCTCGCCGAGATTTTTCAGGTAATTTTTGGCTTTTTTGCTTCAATTTCTACGTATTTTATAGAATTCCGACTTGAATTTTATATCGTGACATGGTTTAATGTTATTAAGTTATGATCGAGTTGATTATTAGTTTTGTAGTTGTAGTTGTGTGATGCAAGTTTTCAAGATTTAGTTGATCAACGTGAATGGCTCGTTTGCTCGTCATGTCGACATTGTGATCTATTTTGGCTACCATGAGCTAGCTATTAATATGGCAGTTTTTGCTGAATGGTTTGGTGCAAAATGATTAAGTGGTCAGAATGATTAAGAGACTCTTGTGATATAGTGCAAAATGAAATATGGTTGTTTGGTAATTGTTCATGATGAAATTAGGGCGCTGAATGGTTAAGGGAGGCCCAAGATACAAAATTATTTAGAGGGTTTTGGAACCATTAAGAGACATACCTTTTTTTTGCCAAACAATATTCATCTCTTAGCAATTCATAAGTTGCCTCTTAATGGAACTATTAAGAGGTAAACAAACAACCCCTAACTGTTACATGATAAACTAGTTATGTTTGGTAAAAACTAACTGATAAGCTAGGTGACACTGGAAAATGAGACCTAAAAGGATACATTAAGTAATTAATTGGAAAAGTGTAAGGGGCATAATTGGGAAAAGTAGAAAAAATCCCTTTGAGCTTGTTGAAACGCTACTTGAAGTAGATTTTCATAAAAACTAGCTTGGAAGCTTATGTCTGAGACCAAACGGGCCTTTTTCAATAAAATAAACTAGCTTATGGTTGCCAAACATGGCATTTGCTTCGAATTTAAGCTTAAATCGTCTTTCTCTCATAGAATGTTCTAAAATGTTATTTCAAAATCACGAACATGTACTAGCAAATCGCAAGAACGTGGATCATAAATTTGCCGACATCCACCGCCATTGTTAGGACTTCATCGATCTCCCGTCATTTCCATATGAAAACGAAACAATCGGTTTCCTCATATAATGGGAGTCAAGATGGATGGAAAAACCGTCTTCCTAACTAAATATAGTGCAAACTCGGCTTCATATGCAAACTCCGTTTGCTATTCTTAGCAAGTGATGGCAATGGCATATAAAAAATACTCCCTCCTTCCCAAGATAAGTGCCTACTCTTTGGAGAAAGACGTCAGGTCTGCATACATCTTACTCTACGTGGACCCCACCTCTGGGTGGGATGTTCTGTGTCCCTTTTATTTATTTATTTAATTTTTTTGGGAAGGCTGTCCTAGGCTATGCCTAGACTAATCTCTTGACAAGTTATGACTGTAAGACATCAACCCTGATTAAACCTCAGTTGCCACAATTGTTGCGTACGCCTGGATTCGAACTCTGGACATATGAGATATTCCACCACATCCTCCGGGCCTTAACCAGTACGCCACAACCCTTGTGGTTCCTTTTATTTATTTATTGTTCTCTTCTTTTCGTGCTTATTTCATCATATGTTCGTCTTTATTCCTTCCACTTGTTTGCTCACACTCTTACACAAGCTGGGGGTATTCATGGAAACAACTGCCCTACTCCTTGGGGTAGAGGTTAGGTCTGCAGACATCTTACCCTCTGTAGACCCTACTTCCGGGTGAGATATACTGGTTTTGTTTGGTTTGGTTTATGCTTTTGCTATGATGTTGAATGAGGTGATCTAAGCATGTAGCATTTGCAGGATGATTTGAGTCGTTCGACTCCACCTTCCGGACATCCTTCTAGGCCGGCTAGCCGCAATGCTTTCGAAAACAATGATGACACCCTAGGTCCCACCGAGGCTATGCTAAAGAGTTCGTCTGCAGCCCAACACAGCAATGGTCTGCCGACGTCGTACTCTTATGCCGCCGCTTTGGCCGCTTCTTTATCAAGAAGCGGAACCCCCGACTCCCAACATATTGCCCGGGTTCCTAGTCCGGTCCCCACTCCTATCGGTGGCGGGAGAGTCAACTCTTCCGAGAAGAGGAATCTAAACGGTCAAAATCTCTTTAACGGCAGCGCTTCTCACTCGAAAGAGTCGGCGGATCTCGTGACGGCATTGTCCGGCATGAACTTGTCGAATGAAGTCATGGGGGAAGGCAAGAATCCGACTCATTTCGATCAAAATACGGATTATAACGACGGTTATTTATCTAATATGCCGAATAGCCATTCGGGTGGTTCTAATAACTTATACGTTGACGGGTCGTCTAATAACTTTTACAGTGGCTGGGATCCGTCTTATTCGAACTACGGCACAAGCGGGTACTCCATCAATTCACCGCAAATGATGTCAAGTCAAGGCGGCAGTTTGAATCTGCCGCCACTTTTCGAGAACGCTGCCGCTGCCGCCATGGGTTTCCCGGGTATGGAATCAAGATTTGCGTTGGAATCGCAAAACCTGAGCCGGATGGGGAGCCAGATGTCCGGAAACACACCTTTCGTTGACCCGATGTATCTTCAGTACCTCAGAACCACCGAATACGCAGCGGCAGCCGCCCAGATAGCGGCGCTCAATGATCCAACCGCCGATAGGAATAGTTATCTGGGAAATTCGTATACGGATTTGCTTCAAAAAGCGTATCTTGGATCTTTATCGTCACCGCAGAAATCACAATACGGTGGTCAATTCGGTGGGAAGTCGGCTAGTCCAAACCACCATGGTTACTATGGGAATCCCGGTTTTGGAATGGGCTTATCGTATCCTGGAAGCCCGTTGGTTAGCCCGATTCCCAACTCCCCTCGTGGGCCGGGCAGCCCGATAAGGCTCGGTGATGTCAATGCACGATTCTCCCCTCAGATGAGAAACTTAGGTGGTGGTGCCGGTGGTGTTATGGGGCCTTGGCATCTAGACGGTGGCGATAACAGCTTTGCATCGTCTTTGCTTGAAGAGTTTAAGAGCAATAAAACCAAGTCTTTTGAGCTTTCGGAAATCACGGGCCATGTTGTCGAGTTCAGGTAATGGTCCCCGTGCTTTTTCTTGTCGAAATGTTACACATCACAAAAATTACAAATTGTGAAGCATATGTTTGTGTGTGTGTATATATATATATAGGGTCAGGTTCTGGGGAAAACCTTAAGAAAACGGAAAACTGAGGAACACCCTGGTGGTATGCACAAGTAATTTGTAACATGCATACGTGCATATGCACAAGTGCATAATGACACGTGCATAAAAACTAAAAAAACAACTTAATTTACTTGTATGCACAAGTGCATACCACCTGGGTGTTCCCCAGTTTTCCATTTTTTTGAAGTTTTCTTTTGAATCTCTCTCTTTCTGTGTATACATATATATATACTAGTCATACCCGTGCGATGATTTTATTGTAAACCGAGAATGGAAAATTATTGCAATTTTTCGTCAACAAAATAATCCGAAATTTATGTTTGAATAAGATAGAGATTAGAAGTGATGATTTGAATATGTCTAGCTAATTCGGAGATCTGGTTAAAAAAACCCTAAAAATCATATCATCATATCGATATTCGTATAATTTAAAATTTAATTATAATTTAGATTAAAAGATAAAGGTGTAATTTATTTTTAATTTTGATGATGACATGTTTATCGGTTGGTTATTAGTTAGTTTTATGGAGTTCAAAGAGTTTAAAATTTTACTTATGCAGTAAACTTGAAATTTAAGGGATTATGCATTACTAAGCTGTATCTAATGTTTAATAAGTTGTTTTCAATAATACAGTATAGATAAATTTTTCTCAATGTTTTCAAGAATTTTACACTTGAATTAATCTTATTTTTGACGATCAGTACGGATCAATACGGGAGCCGTTTCATTCAACAAAAACTCGAAACCGCCACTACCGAAGAAAAAAACATGGTTTTTCAAGAAATCTTTCCTAAGGCGCTTACCCTGATGACCGATGTTTTTGGGAATTACGTGATTCAAAAGGTATTTTATCGTTCATATCATTTTCGTTTTCATTTCAAGGGTCCGATGGTGACCTTAAAACGGGCCGAGATTCCCGCTTTTTGACTGATTGCTGTTATTCCAGTTCTTCGAGCATGGAATGCCGACCCAAAGAAGAGAGTTGGCTGGAAAGCTTTTAGGCCACGTGTTGACACTCAGTCTTCAAATGTATGGGTGCCGTGTAATCCAGAAGGTAAAAAAAATATCGTTTTGAATCGGTAACTTCTAAAAATATCGTTTTTGTATTGTTTTAAGCGGAGTTTTTTTCATCACGACGTCTTTTAAGGTTGAGTTTTTCAGGCAATTGAAGTTGTTGATTTGGACCAAAAGATCAAAATGGTTGGAGAGCTCGATGGTCATATCATGAGATGTGTACGTGATCAGAATGGGAACCACGTTATTCAGAAGTGCATCGAATGTGTTCCTGAAGAACATATTCAATTTATCATTACGACTTTCTTTGATCAAGTTGTGACACTTTCCACTCATCCATACGGTTGTCGGGTGATTCAGGTTGATATTTTGTTCTTTTGATTTCCGACTTACGATATTGTTGGCAAACTAGCTGATGGCTGATAAACTAGATGTTGACTGATTGATGAGCTAGAAGTTGGGTTGCTGAAGAGCTAGTTGTTGGCTGATAAGCCAGTCATGTTTGGTAAAAACTAGCTAGTTGATAAGATAGACGACAAATTGAAAATGACCTAAAGGACGTGTTGAATAATTAATTGGAAAAATGTAAGATGCATAATTTGAAAAAAAAAGTGGAAAAAAAATAATACCCCGGAGGTTATTGAAACCAAACGGGGCTTTTTCAATAAGCTAAAAAAAAGGGTTACATGACCTTACTGTTTCAAGAAAAAATACGAAAATTATATGGTGCATTTTTATCATTTTGCAGAGGGTACTCGAGCACTGTGAGGATCAAGATACGCAAACTAAGGTGATGAACGAGATTCTGGCTTGTGTAAGCATGCTTGCACAAGATCAGTACGGAAACTACGTCGTACAGGTGTGGATTACAACATAGTTCGTGTTTGATTTTAACGACATTTATCATATGCATCTGGCTTCTTGAATGTTCATACTACTCTACCCTTTGGGGTAGAGGTCAGATCTGCGTACATCATACCCCTGGACCCCACATTCGGGTGGTGGGACATACCGGGCTCGTTTGTTTTGGTTTGGTTTTAAAATAGTCTTCTTGAAACAGCACGTATTGGAACATGGAAAGCCGGATGAGCGTTCTATAATAATCCACGAGTTGGCCGGAAAGATTGTTCAAATGAGTCAACAGAAGTTTGCATCCAATGTTGTCGAGAAATGTTTGACTTTTGGCGATGCTAGTGAACGTCAACTCCTTGTGAACGAGATGCTTGGTACTACCGATGAAAACGAGCCTCTTCAGGTTTGTAACTCTCTCCAAAAACGAACGATGTGCAATAAATGAAATGTCTCAAACCCGTCAAAACCTTGATTATCGGGTATACGAGACGAGCGGGCTCGTTAAGAAACTTGACACTCGTTTGAACTTTGGTAGCTTGACAAGCCTAAATGAGTCGAATCCGCTAAGCCTATATACAAGCCACAAAGTAATTTTTATTTTTCAGATAATTGGTCTTAGCCCGTTGAGGACTTCGTAGTCATTACAACAAAACGAATGTTATAAGACGCTACATATGTCTAAATGTTCTAATAGAATGCTTTATAGGACTTCTGTTTATAGGACCAAACAATTGTGCGTCTTATATGAAAATGTTACAATAAGTTGATACCGCGCTTTTGGGTGTCATAACAAATTTTTTTAGAACAATTATGAAATAAAATGTCTTACTTATATATGACAATATATTAAAAATATCTTATAAAAACAAGTGATATGTAAAAAAATGTGTTCACAGGACACGTCTTGTATGTGTCCTAAAAAACTTGTTAGGTTGCTCAAATATGCTCTAGTATCGTATTGTAACACCTTTATATAGGATGTACAATTCTGTATACTTAAGTCCTATAAACCAGTCTATTACAACATCTAGACATTTTTGGCATCCTATAAATCCGATTTTTTTTAGTGAGTTTAGTACCATCTTTTTAGTGTAGAAGTCAGTTGCGCATACATCTACCTCTAGACCCCACCCCCAAGTGGGATATACTGGGTTAATTTGATTTACTCTTAGGGCCTGTTTCTCAACAGTTTAATGAGTTTAATGGGACTCGCAACTTATTCGGTCAACTATACGTGACTGTTTGGTAGTGGCTTAATGATATAAAAAGTGACTTATTATTCAGTGAGATTCTAAGGGGGGCTTTAGGTGAGCTGAGTCCAGCCACAAACTAAACCCGAGCCTACCTAGGGGATCATCTCAAATATGCTCTTAACCGTGTCAATCGTAGATGATTCATATCTTTGGAAAATCCCGTTTCAAATGGGTTGTTTTGACGATATGTTTGTGTATTCAGGCAATGATGAAAGATCAATTCGCGAATTACGTTGTGCAAAAAGTATTGGAAACTTGTAGTGATCAAGAACGCGAGCACATACTGTCGAGAATCAAAGTTCATCTGAACGCACTCAAGAAATACACCTACGGAAAACACATTGTTGCTCGTGTAGAGAAACTTGTTGCTGCTGGGGGTACGTATATTCACTTCGCTTTTCTATATCTCTGCCTCCATATAACGTGAAAGACAAACCTTTTTATCAAGTCTCCATATGTTGCTCGACTTTCAAAAAGTCAAACGTGGACCAATCCAAACGAACATGAAAGATTCGAACTTTTTCGGCCTTTATGGGTGCGTTTGGTATCCATACAGGATAGGACAGGACGTGACAATTGTTCAACACGTTTGGTTAGACAGAATTGGACATGATAAAACATATAAAAGGATCAATTTAACCTTAGTGAGTTGTTCATATATTTTGATTAATTTATGTAATTTTATTAAATTATAATAAATGAATATTTTTTATCACAAAATATATCATTAGAAAGTTTTCATTAAAACAATTAAAATGACACCAAAATAAAAATTTTATGTAGTTTCCAATTTTCATTTTATAACTTGTATATGTATATATTATTGTTAATATTTTAATAAATTACATAAATTAACCAAAACATATATAAACTGTATAATAATAATATTTTGAGGACAATAAAGTGAAAGTCTCTAAAGCATAAAATATAAAAATAAAATTTAAAGAATGATAAAATGTAAAGAGGCATATTTGATGTTTTAGAAGAGAATTAAGTTTTATTTTGAGGTTATATTGGTAAAATATAGGTCTGTTCCACCTTGTTTCATGGGGTGGGGGTAGAACACGCCTGCTCCACTCCGTCTGTTCCATGTTAAAGTTTTACCAAACGTGAAACAGTGATCCCTGTTTTGTTCCGTTTTTTCCAGTGTACCAAACACACCCTATATGAAAATCAACCCCTAACGTACTGAATACGCTTGGTTTGGTTTTATCCGAACTTTTTGAGCAAAAGGTTTCGTATTTGTTGAACGGATATGTGGGTATCAGGTAAAAAAACTTGTTATTAGGCTGAATATTTGTTGACGATTGCAGAAAGGAGAGTTGCAGCCCAGTCGTCGTCGTCACACGCGGGTTAGGAGGCGTAGGAAGAGTTGTACAGCTAACCGAGGCTAGTTTGAGCTACCCCTTTCTCTCAAAACGGTCAGTGCCGAATGAAGTTTTTACTTGTACTAGAAGAAGAAGAAACAAACTGTAAATGCTGTAGTAGTTTTTAAGGTTTTATTATACGTAGTCGAGTCGAGGCTTGGTTGTTTCAGCAAACGACACGGGTTTTCTTTGAAAGGGTGTAAAAACGACACTAGTTTTGTTATGTTTATTTATTACGACATGTGACTCTACAAAAACGTTGCTCGATGTTGATGTTTGTAGGCAGAGTCGGATTGTCGTTCTTATGTATTTAAACACTTTTTCTTATGCAAAAAATGTCTCTTCGAATCTTTCGTCCCCGTTATATCTAGCTTTTTTAGCATATCTGTATTTCTCCGTTTCACACATTTTTCACTAGTCGGGGGTCTTTACTGAAACAATCGTTTCTCTTTAGGATAGAGGTCATATCTGCATAAATCATATCCCCTTGACCCTTACCATCGGATGGTTGAATCTTTCGTGCCTGGTGATCTACGTCGATCTATGCTTACGTGGTTTCGTTTCTTGTATATCGTATATGCATTTGTCGTATGGTTTTTTGCATTATGGGCATGTTAGTAGTTGTTAGCTGTCGACTATTTGCACTCGGTCTTGTTATACGCTTCGTTTTTTGGTGTCGTTAGGCACTTGTGAAGCCACGTTTGGAAAACATAAGTTGACTTATTTTTTTCTTCAATTTATTGAAAAAATCCCGTTTGGTTAAAAAGGTACTTCAAATTGAAAAGCGCTCTCAATTGGCAAGACATCCAAAAGCATATGTTACATGCGCTCATGCTTTTGCAATTTGCATGCCATCGAGACAGAAACCGATAGTTGGTTAATAAACATGTCGTTTTTAGCTCATTTACGTTTGAAAACACGTTGGATACACGTTAAATGTTCCAAAACTTACAAAGTGAACCCAAATCCTACGGGTTGATGTGATCAATCGAATACATTCGTGATCTAAGACTTGAATCCGCAGCTTATGATGAAAAAGAATCGTGATCTGTTTTATGTCGAAATTTTCTCTACAATCTACAAATCGTCATAGTTATCGTCGTTGATCTTCTGTCCGAATCCTTTCGGGCCGGCTCTTGATCTCACTCTCTTCTTCTTCCCACCTTTCTTTGCTTTCTCTGCTTCTTCTTTCTCAAACTTATCTTTCTCCCTTTTCTGCAAGTAATCTGTTACAGCTATGTAGATAACCTGAAACACACACACACACACATTTCAAAATCATTTAAAAAGATGCACAAATCGATCTCCGGGGCGGGTTTAATTGAAAAACCTAAGTTACATCGTGAACCAAGAGACAAAGGAGAGCGTCTCATGTGTCTATATATTCACAGGTCATTATGAATGGTGTATCAATTCATCAGGAACGAAGTATACATTCATAATAAATGGTTCCCGAATGTTCACGTTAACCAGGGACACCTGTCTCGCCCGCCTAGACTTGGCAAAAACTGACACGACACGTTAACCCGACACAAACTCGGCACGAAATAAACGGCTTTGGGTAATACATTTCGACCCGTTCGACATGAAAATTAAACGGGTAAGGTCAGGATCACAAATTTCAACTCGAAAATGTATTAGTATAAGTTTTTTTTAATGCTTTGGATTTTTTATTGGATTTGTACTTTTTTATGAATTTTCGATTTTTAATTTTTAGTTTTATAAATGTTAAACGGGTTAGAGTTGAAGTCTAACATGTGACTTTTAGAAACTCAAAATTGGTGCTAGTTTAGCTACGAATTCGACCCATTTTTTTTCTCATTATAATAATTCGTTACGAAATCTATTGGGGATGTTAAATTTCTCAAAATCTTGAAAAAAATGACATCGATTTTTTAAAACGAAAATTACTCAGTTTGACTTCAAAGTCAAACCAACCCTTTTCTGAAACCCATGACACTATAAAATAACACGAGAGTTTTCTTGACATAAAAAGCTTCAGCATTGTGATAACAATGGCGTTTTAAGCACGAATTTTGAAATTCAAACATAATCCACCAAATTCATTGAATTAAAACTTCAAAATTGTTAAATTGCAATAGAATTCGATTCAACAAGGGTTTACAGTACCTTACCCCAATAGTTAGAACCGATAATCCAACAAAAGCAATTGAAAGCAGAACCGAAATGACGACGGAGACTCCGTCACCGTTATCGGCGGCGACGGAGACAATCTGATCGGAGTTCTCCGCCGCGTTTGCTTCCGAAAGCAGAAAACCCCCATTTGGGACGGCGGAAATTGGGCGGTTTCGGGCGGTGTGTGGAAGAATTATACGGCGGCGGATGAAATTGGTGGTGGGTGGTGGAAGAATTGAGAGGGAAGATTGATTTGGGGATTTGATGGCATGATAATTGAAGATGAGAGGTGTTGGGAATGGTGGAAGAGATGATGTAGTTGCAGGGGTTACCACCATTGTTGAAATCTCTGCAGTTTTTCTGCACCACACGAATAAAGTTTTTGAAGGGGTAATGTCGACCCGAACGGGTACGGGTCAAGTTTGGGTCGGGTTTGGAGCGCATGGTTCATGGGCTTTATACTCTTTGTCGAGTCGGGTGTGTGAAATTCGGTTGGGACCCTGAAAAATGAAAGTCAAATAACTGAACCTGGACGGGAACAAATTGGATTGGAAGCACCTAGAATTTTTTTCTTCCGGGCACCATATAATATGGAATAAAAAATAATTACAAAAATACGGTTTTTATCGACGTGTTTTCATCTTTTTACCGACATTTAATATTGTCCGATGTGTTTTTAGCCTAATTCCACAATTTCGAAAGATTTTTAAAGCTGTTTGCTTGATTTCGTGGGATTTTAAAGTTTTTTTTAATTTATTGATTTTGAGAGATTTTTTTCGATTTTTTCGGTTGATTTCGATAGTTTTTTTTTGGTTTTTTAGTTGATTATGAGATACGGTTGCACCTTCTTGAAGTTTCCAAAATAATACGGTAGCACCTTCCAAAATGATACGGTTGTACCTTTCATGAACCTAAAATTTTATACCCTTCGTCGGCCACCGTATTCAACACCACAAGTCCGTCCTTGATTGGAAGTGGTTATATTTGGTTTGATTCTTGGTTTTGTATTTGTTAAACTGGTTTTTGGTTTAAGATTTGTTCACAAGGCGAATGATTGTGTGAGAAGTTGAGTTAACGGTGAGAAGCGTGAGAAGTGAATATGAGCCGTTGATCTCTTTTAATCTTCAAACTCTCCCATGAATTGCGGCTTAGAAGGGAATTGATCTGGTGCATCTTATCTCGGTGCATCTCATCCTAATATGCGTCCATTTCTCATCCAACGGTTGGTACCCCCTTCTCACGGGAACCTAACCCTTGTTCACAAATTGTCATCTGTTCGGTATAATATTGTAATAAACCGGTCTTTTTTAGTTTCCAAACTTGAATTGACGCCAAATATAGATTTGTTATGTTCAAATAAAATAAATGCAAGCAAGCATATTATCATAGTTTTTTTATATTTAGGACGGCGAAATTTTATAAAAAAAACTAGCAAGATGTTAAAACAATCACATAGAAGGAATGACAATGGATGGATTTGCCAATCCAATTAATAGACAACTTGCTGCTTCTATGATTAACCCAAAAATAAGCACGAGTTATAATGTTATCTAAAATCACCCCTTTCTTTGGCTTCGGGTTACCAAAAAGAATACCATTTGGAAAACCCAAATAGACCACAAAGTGGTAAGCATATTGTCATAGAGTTGTCTTCACAAGCTCGTGTGCGGCCTTAGTTCTTGAACTAAGTCAGTCAAACTACAAGAATACCAAACAATGATGAGCAAACAAGAATCTTAATGAAGACTAGGAGAACTCTACGCTTCTATTACTCAAATTGTGAAAATATGGAGTGTGTTTTGCAAATGAAAGAATATATCTATTTATGCTATTCTATGAATCTCTCTAGATATCTATCTAGACTATCTTACTAGATGTTTACTAGGAAGGATCTAAGGGGGCGTTTGGTTCGCTGGATTCCGCCGGAATCTGGTGGAATTGGAATGGTCAATTCCATTGACCGAATTCCGTCGTGCTGTTTGGTTGCCAAGGGAATGGAATTGAATTCCATGAAATCCTTAGATTAAGGAATTGGTCATTCCATTTGAAAATGGATGGAATTGAATTCTATTCCATCATGGTTTTTCAAAAAGACAAAAATACCCTCCAAACCTTTTCTAACAAAATTAAAACCCATCAGATGTGGATTTGGTTTCCTCTTTCTCCTCTCCTCTCTCCCCTCTCTCTCCTCTCCTCTCTCTCTCTCCTCTCTCCTCCCTCTCTCTCTCTCTCTCCTCTCTCCTTGTCAGGATCGAATTCTCAACAAGAATTATAAATACTCAGAAACAATATCAAAGAAGTTTGCGGAATAACACTTTGATATTCAATGAAACAGTAAACAAACAGTATAAATTTGATGAACAACTTGTAAACTTGTATTGAATGCTTGAAGTTACAAGATTACACACACACAACCTCAATCTTGAAGAACAGACTCTTTCAAGACGAATTCTACTTCTCTAGAATTAGGAACTATGCCTTGAGGTTGATTTTCTCTAGAACAAAAACTTAGAATCAAAAATTCTAAAACTATTCTATCAATTCTATATATACTAAAGACAACAGATAATTACAATTAATAAAATATCTTCAGAATATCTTCCATGAATATCTTCAGTCTATCCAACTGTCATTCTTGTAATTCGGATCTCCATCTCATAAGCAACATTAATCATCTTGATCACATTAGAAGCATTAACTGAGTCTTGGCAGCATTAACTACTAAGCAACACTAACCTCTAGCAGTACTAACTTTGACTAGCAGTATTAATTCTACTAGAAGTAGTAATACCTAGCAGCATTATCTTTAAATTCCTCTGGCAGTAGTAATTCTGTACTAGCAGCATTAAACACTTAAGCTTTTCTTCAGTTCCCAACAATCTTCCCCTAACTTGACTTTTAGAAAGAGAAGTCAAGTTCTTCAAATTTTCTTCAAGATGCTCCCAAAACTCCATCATGGCCTAAATTCCAGTATTTGCATCCAACCCCAAACTTTGATTAATTGTTCTTTGGATCAAATATTTAGCCATTTCTGAATCTGGAATACATCCTAGCTTCTTCTTCAGCATGGCATGAAGCTTCAGTCTGCTATGGTTGTATACTCTATCCACTATGAAGTATTCTATGTGATTTCTATCCAAAGTCACAGAATATACTCCACTAGTTTCATATAAAGTCCAATTAGCAACTGTTTGAAAAACATTCCTTATGATCTCCTCCACTTCATCAGGTTTGAACATCATGCACAGATACTCCATTATCAGCTTTGTAATTGAAATCACTGGAGCTTTCAGTTCTTCTGCATATAACTTCATCCCTATTTCAAACATTTCTTCAATATCAGACCTTGAGCAGGTTTTGACAATCTTGTTCCAAGTGCTGTACACTTCATACTTCTCATCTTTTCTCTTCAGTCTAATATACTCCTTGCCATCTACTTCCAAAACATCCCAGTGAATGAATTCAGGAGGTTTAACTCCTACAGGTTCTGCTGAAATTGGTTCAGGCACTTTGTCCATCACTACCATGTACATTTTGACATCCTCAGTACTTGCAGGTTCTTTCATTGTAGATGACTCAGGTGCCTCTTCTTCTTCAACAACCTTTTCAGCCTCTTCTTCCACTAATCTAAGCTTTTTTGTAGGCTTTCTCCTGGCAATCATCTTTGTTCTTTTTAAAGTCCTTAGACTTTCACCAATTGTTGCTTCCTTCTCTGGAGTTTCCTCCTCATCAGGGAATGGTTTTTGTAAGAAATCATTGCTCTCTTTCATTCTTTTCTCCATTTCAACCCTTGCAATATCATCCCCTTGAAGCTTTATCATCTCAGCATCATACAACTTCTTGAGCTTCTCAAAAGACATCTTTGAGAACATCTCTACCTTGACACCTACTGCACCCTTGAGGAAAGTAATAATTTTCTTTCTCTCTTGAGCACCCCGGTATGTCTTTGAAGGTTGTCTTTTCTTTCCAGCCATTTTGATCTTTCCAGACTTCCTCAAAGATGTGGCTTTCTTCTTGGCTTGTTCTGTTGCTAGGCTTTGTTGATAGGCTTTATTTAGTTCTGCAACCATTGCTTTTGCTATATCTCGATCTTTTTCCACTTGCACATTTTCTGCTTCTTCAAGTTCAACCTGTATCTTCCTAGCTAGAGCTTCATCTGATTCAATCAGCTTCTACTTTTTCATTGGTTTATCAGATTCAACTAGCTTTGCCTTACCTTTCTCTTTACCCATCACCTTCTCAGTGCTAGAGTTCTTTGCTGCATCACCTCTTTCTTTTATGACAACTCCTTTGGCCTTTGAGATGACCTTGGGAGTATCATGTTTGGCTTTGATGAGTGTTTCTGCAATCTCAAGCTCTGTAAGGACCTATTTTACTGTTTCTGCTGCTTCTTTCAGATCAGCAATATTAACCATTTCTGCTGCTTTTCTTGAACTGGCAGTATTAATGGTTTCTGCTGCTGGCTCTGTTTCTGCTGCTTGCTCATTCTCCCCCTCAACATCATGTTTTTCCTCTTGCTCCCCCTTAGCTTTGGCATCAGCTTCTGACTCCCCCTTTTTGGGAGCATCAGTCACTGGTTTCCTCCTTCTGAGCACAAATTGTTTCTTCTTCCTTTGCAGAATCAGTTTCCTTACCATTTGCTTCAAGTTGATGATTTGTTCTTGTTGTGATAGAACTATGAGTTTAAGCTCTTCTATATCTTTTCCCTGTTTGAGTACATCCATGTTGATGTTTCCCATGGTTTCCATCAATTCATAATAGTTATATCTGTCCTCACCTTCTCCAGAAGTATTACCCTCTTTTGAAGGATCATTGGATCTTTTTTGTAGTGGAAGCCTTCTGCCTAGCAGAAGCACTATCCACCCCCGTGGTTTCTTAGCACCTGGGACCTTTGAATGATTGCTCATTCAAAGTTGCCATGGGGAAGGTCTAATTGATGTTACCACTGACCTCCTCTGTGCTAGCAGGAGTAGTGGCAGCCTTAGCACCAATATGCTCAACCTCCACCTCAGTGAGCACCTCCTTGGGGTTGGGAGACACCCCTTTGGTTTCCCTGTTGATATTCTCTAAGGGAGAATTCTCCCTTAGAGGGCTTAAAGGCTCAGTGGTTGATGGTACAAGAAGGGAAGAAGCCTTCTTTACCTGTTTCCTTGTATAAGTTTGGGTGATTGGAGAAGTGAGCTTATGAAATAGGGACTGTAGGATAGATATAGAGTGGGAAGGTTGGGATAGGCTAGCAGTGGGATGGTCTAATGAGGGCCTTGACCCTGATGCCATACCTTCTTCAGTGTGGGACACCACCATCATTGTAGAGAACAATGGGGTGTCAACTCCTTCCGAGTCTAGAGGGGATCTTTTCATGTTTGAAAAGACCTTACCTTTGGGGATTTTTGGTACATATACCTCATCAAAATGAGGCATATCCGTCAATTCATGTGTGATAACTTCTTGGACAAACCTGGGGTACATATAAAAGCTCTTTTTACTTCCCAGGTTTGAGACAAGATCATTAAAAATCATTTGAGAAAAATTATACTTTCTGGCAGTGGCCAAGCACACCAAAGCATAAGCAATGGTGCTACTGAACTCACTCCATCCAGTAGTCTTTTTAGAAATACAATGCATTAAGGTATGAACAAGAAAACGCCATTGGGTATAAAATTTAGCCTTTGAGAATTTAAAACCACCCAACTGGCCTCCATACCCCATTCTTGACAAAGTTGAGAATAATTCCTCATTAGGAATAGAGGTTATACCTGCAGCATCGTCTAGACGTAGACAGATGCGTACCACCTCTTCAGTAACTGTTAGGGATTTTTCACACACCCTTGTCTTGATCATTTGGACACCATCTTCAGTAACAATGGTGGCATTAGCCCAAAATTGCCTTTGATGCTCTATGTAGATAGTTGGCGATACAGTGAGAGCATGGGCAATGTGGCTTGTCTTGAGAAAATCCACAATCTGGTGGAATCCAGCGGCCTGTTTGGGCTTCTGTAGCATTGCAATCTCGTTATGCTCATCTACGAATGACATGGATGCCATTGATTCTTGAGAGTTCTTTCCTGAAACTTACTAAGGCACTTGAGAGAGAAAGGGTTAGAGAGAAGTGAACAGTATGCAAAGAGTCGTTATGAGTTTTTAGGCGGGCAAACAGGGTATGTATACGATTTGGGACATAAACAGTATTAACCTAGAGCAGTATTAACTGACCAGCAGTATTAACCTCTAGCAGTATTAACTAACTAGCAGTATTAACTGAGAGCAGTATTAACTACTCGCAGTATTAACTAACTGGCAGTATTAACTGAGAGCAGTATTAACTACTAGCAGTATTAACTGTGCACTGCCAGTATTAAAAATGCACTGGCAGTATTAAAACTGTACTGGCAGTATTAACCATACTTACACTTTTAAGCTTGTGATGAACTGAGTACTGCTATACATTTCCTGAAAAAGAAGATTAGTAACACCAAGAATAAACAATATACAGGTATTTAACCACTTTTTGAGAAGGGGCTTATTCAGAGTTGATCATTCCCACACTTGTTACCAAGAAAGTGAATCTACCCACATCAAAGGCTTTGGTGAATAGATCAGCAAACTGGTTATCAGTATGAACTTTTACAACTTGAATAAGTTTCTTTTCATTGCAGTCTCTTATAAAGTGATACCTGATCTCAATGTGCTTTGTCTTTGAGTGCTTGACAAGATTATTAACAATGCTAATAGCACTACTATTATCAATAAAGATTGGAGTGTGTAGAAAGGTTACCCCATAGTCCAACATTTGATTCTGAATCCATAACACTTGAGAACAGCAACTTGTAGCTGCTATGTACTCTGCTTCTGTTGTAGATGTGGACACTGTGGTTTGTTTCTTGCACTGCCATGAAACTAGTCTTGCACCCAAAAACTTGCATCCTCCAGAAGTAGATTTTATGTCCAAGTTTGCTCCACCTAGATCACTGTCTGAGTATGCAAGTAGGTCAAATGATGAGTCATGAGGATACCAAAGTCCCAATCTGGGTTGCCCTTTGAGATATCTGAATATCCTCTTAACAACTTGATAGTGTGATTGCTTTGGCCTAACTTGGAATCTTGCACATACACAGACTGAAAACATTATATCTGGCCTAGAAGCTGTAAGATACATGAGAGAGCCAATCATGGATCTATAATGATGAACATCTATATCCTCCCCCTCAAGATCTGCTGTTATTTGCTTGTGTGTCTCCATAGGTGTGCTGGCAGGTTTTGAATCTGAGAAACCAAACTTGGATAGAATGTCCTGCACATACTTGGACTGACAGATAAAAATACCATCTGACTTCTGTTGAACTTGGAGTCCAAGGAAGAAAGTAAGTTCCCCCATGGAACTCATTTTGAATCTTTGATGCATTAGTTCCTCAAACTCCTTGCACATAGTGTTTCTTGTGGATCCAAAGATAATATCATCCACATAGATTTGGACCAGCAAGATGTCCTTCTTCTTTCTCTTGATGAACAGAGTCTTATCAATGACTCCTCTTTCAAAGCCATTTTCCAAGAGATAGGATGACAGAGTATCATACCATGCTCTTGGTGCTTGATGCAGTCCATAAAGTGTTTTCTTCAATTTGTATACTCTGTCTGGATAGCTTAGGTTTTCAAACCCTGGTGGTTGACAGACATATACTTCTTCTCCAATTGAGCCATATAGAAATGCACTTTTTACATCCATTTGGTAGAATTTGAATCTCATATAAGAAGCATAGGCCAGGAATAATCGGATTGCTTCTATCCTAGCCACTGGTGCAAATACTTCTTCATAGTCTATTCCTTCTTCTTGTGTATACCCTTGTGCCACCAATCTTGCTTTGTTCCTTATAACTATTCCTCTTTCATCTCTCTTATTCCTAAAGACCCATTTTGTGCCTATAGCTCTTTGACCTTTAGGAAGGTCTACCAGATCCCAAACATCTTGCAGCTTGAATTGTAGTAGCTCTTCTTGCATAGCTTCTATCCAGCTGGACTCTTTCATAGCATCATGAGCCTTCTTAGGCTCAAGTTGGGATAGAAAGCAAGAAAGCACTGTATGCTGTTGGTCTTGCATATCTTGCAGCCTGCTCTGATTTCTAGTCATCATAGGAGAAGATATATCCCCTATTACCAGCTGAGGAGGATGATTCTTTTGAGTTCTGGTGTGATGACTAGGTTCTTCATTGAGTCCCACCTCTAGATTAGAGTCATTCAACTCAACTGTGGTGATTTCAGCAGCTATTTCAGATTCTTTATTTTCTTGATTCTCCTCATCTCTTCTTTCTTCTTCACTTTGATTTAGTTCAGTAGATGGCTCCTTTTCACAGAATTCAGCAGGTTCCTCTATAGGCGTAGGAAAGATCACAGATTGAGGTATACTATCTTGAACTTGTGTAGTCCCTGATCCTCCACTTCCTGAACCTGCATAATCATCACTACTGAAACTAAAAGAGTTAGTTAGTGAATCAATGTCAAACAACCACTGAGGACCAGACCCAATAGGATTTGGTGTGTTCTCATTGCATTTGACATTGTCACTTTCTTCAATTATTCTAGAAGAAGAGTTAAAAACTCTGTAAGCCTTACTCTGAGATGAATAACCAACAAGAAATCCATCATCTGCCTTGCTATCAAACTTACCTAAGTGAGATTTGGTATTGAGTATTGTACAAGGACACCCAAAAGGTTTGAAAAATCCAATAAAGGGTTTTCTTTGATTTAAAAGCTCATATGGGGTCTTGTTCTTTGGCTTTACTACTAGTACTTTGTTTTGGACATAACATGCAGTATTAACTGCTTCAGCCCAGAAAGTAATTGGCAGTTTAGAATCAGCCAACATAGATCTAGCAGCCTCTATTAGTGTTCTATTCCTCCTCTCAGCAACTCCATTCTGTTGAGGAGTCCTAGGGGCAATATATTGTATCTCAATGCCTTTTTCTTCACATAAGGTGTTTAGATCAAAATTTTTAAATTCAGTTCCATTGTCTGATCTAATGACTTTTACTTTTTGATTAGTTTGGTTTTCAATTCTTAGGATAAAGGATTTGATCAGTCCACTTGTCTCATCCTTAGTCCTTAGAAAATATACTCAAGTAAATCTAGAGTAATCATCAATAATAACTAAGCAGTAAGATTTCTTGCCTATACTCATAACGTTTGTAGGACCAAACAGATCCATATGCAATAACTGGAGACAAGAAGAAATTGTATTTAACTCTTTGGACTTATGAGAAGTTTTGTGCTGTTTGCCTTTAAGACAAGCCACACAATGATCATCACATGAAAAGACTTTTGATGGTAAACCTCTTACAAGGTTGTTTTTAACAAGTTTGTTCATTGTCTTAAAATTCATGTGACACATCCTTCTGTGCCAAAGAGAGGATTCATCCACAGAAGCTTTTGAAACAAGACAATTCAGGGATGAATCACTTGAAACATTGTCCATATCTAGACAATACACATTGTCCTTTCTTGGAGTTCTAAGTAGTATCATGCTTTCATCAACTACCTTGAACTCTGGAGCAAGGATCATACATTCTGTATTAGTAAATAATATGCTATGTTGTTTGTCACAAACTTGTGATACACTTAACAGGTTGTACTTTAACTGATCAACATAGTAGACATCCTCAAATGTCATCTTACCTTTTGTAACATTACCTTTTCCACTTATTTTACCACATGTGAGATTGTCCCCAAATACAACATGTCCTCCATTGATATGCTTGAAATCCTGAAGGCATGTCATGTTGCCTATCATGTGCCTAGAGCAACCACTATCAACATGCCATATGCTCTTCCCCTTGAGCTGTTGGTTGCCCTGCACGTAAGATAAATCAGTTAGTATGAATTGGGGACCCAAGCCAAAGTGGTCTTGGGTCTCCATTTCTCATCAAAATACTTGCATTCCTTTTTAATACGATTTTTAAAATCAGAACACTTGTTATTGGAGTACTTTGTCAAGATTATCGGTCTAGCAACACTAATACTAGAAGCAGTACTCTCTTTAGAAGTACTAACAGAGTTAGCGGCACTAACAGGTTTGGCAATATTAACCATGTTGGCAGCACTAACAGAGTTAGCAGTATTAACATTTGCAGAAGTACTAACAATGTTAGCAGCATTAACATTGGTAGCAGTAGTATTGCTTCTAGCAGCACTATCACTGTCAGCAACACTATTTGCAGTAGCAGCACTATTAGTTTTAGTACTTTTAGGAATCCACATCTTGACACTGTCTTCCATATTCTGTTTCTTCATGTGGATTTTAGATTTACCAGTTTTCTTTCTTCCTATAATCAAAGGGTTTTTTAGTAGGTCTCTGAAAATTCATCCTTTGGTTCATAGGATTGAAATAGCAATATTTGGCAATGTGATTAAGCTTTCCACAAATAAAACAGGGTTTTGGTCTATTGATTTTACTCAGATCAACCCCTTGTTTTTGTGCCCATTGATTATTCCAGTTCCTTTGATTACCCCTCTTTTTATCATGTTTTTGGGGCTTAGATTTACTGCAAGCACACTGTTTGCAAGGGACAGGGTTCACAACAGTGGTATGCTTATAGTGAATCTCCTTGTTCTTTCCCTCAGTATTCTCTACCTTATTTGACTTGACCCAATGCTTTCCACATCCTTCATTGGTAATTATGTGGTTTTCTATAGGAATCTCACTACTCACAGTGCTGTCCTTACTTTTGACAGTTTCTTTCTCAGTTTTATCCTTAACAGCTACTTCATCTAAGGGATCAATCTTAGTGGCTCCCTCAGGCAGGTCCTTCCTATCCTTTGTCTCTAACAAATATGAACTAGGAGGGATGTAGTTGTTGTTGTAGGGTGGTGGTGTGGAATTATATCCTATTCCTCTTCTCAATTTATCATGAATCTGAGTTTGTAGTAAAGAATCCATTGCTTTGGAAGCATTGGAAAACTTTTCTACATCTAGCTTAACTTTAACTAGCTCTCCTCTTAACTTTTCACTCTCTTCTTTGGATTTGGTCAGTTGAAGTTCTAAGTCATTCTTCTCCCACTTCCAGTAGTTTGTGTCATAAGAATGTTGAAGCTCATTGGCTTGAAAACTCTTAATCTGCTCTTCAAACCTCTCAACAATCCTAACATAAACTTTTATGTCCTTTTCTAATCTCTTCAGGTCATCACTCATTTTCTGATTGTGATCCCTGTACCTTTTAACAGTGTTAATGCAGTTTTGAGTACAAAGATTAGAAGTTACCTCTGTTGGGAGATCAGACACCTCTGCCATTAGAGCTTGGTTTTGGATGGCTTCTTCAGCTTGATCACTCCAATCAAACCCCATACCTTGTTGAGAGACTAAGGCTTGTGCAGATTTTCTGTTATTATTGAAGCTTTCAGACTGAGCTTGTTGGTGGTTGTTGTTGTGAGACACTCCACTTCTGCATTCCCTAGCAAAGTGTCCCTTTTGATGGCATTTATAGCATTCCACCTTAGACTTGTCAAAACCTGCTCCATCTTCTCTTCTTTGGGAGAAGTTGTTCCTCCCAGTTCTCTTGATGAACTTCTTAACTCTCATAGAGAGCATGGCCATCTGCCATTTAATGTCCATCTCTTCAAGGTCATGTGGATGGAGTTGTTCCAAGTCATCATTAATTAGAGAAGAGTTTCCATGACTGGACAGAAAGGCTTCAAACACAGTTTCAGTGCCTTTCTCTTGATTTGCTCCATTAGCAGCACTAACTGATTCAGGATTGGAAGTAGAATCAATTGATGCTGATAAGACTGCAGCATTGTGAACATACCTAGAAGGCTTCTTCTTAGCCTCTACCTTAGATTCAAAAACTCTTAGATCATTGTATAGATCATCAAGTTCCTTTTCTTCCAGTTGATCATTCTGTCTGAAAGAGACAATATACATGGTCCATTCATCACCTAGGGACCTTAGGAACTTCCTGTTCAGATCATCTTGATCAATTTGTACTCCAACTGTAGCTAGTTCACCAATTAGCTTGTTGAACCTGTCAAAAGTTTGAGTCATGGACTCATTCTTTGTTGACATAAAGTTCTCATACTGTTGCTTCAGTATGGCCTTCTGATTTCTCTTGGTACTTTTGGTACCAGATAATCTTTTCTCTAGAGCATTCCAGAGCATCTGTGCATCAGTGCAATTACAGAACTGATGTTGATATTCATTGGGAATAGCCAAGAGCAAAGTGCTCAAGGCTTTCATCTCTGTTTGTCTAGTCTTTCTCTCTGCATCAGTTTTTGGTGGTGTTCTCTTTCCATCCGCACCAATCTTCCCTGCTTCAGATGGGCCATTCTCAATGATGTCCCACATAGAATAACCAGTGAGGAGTATGTATTGCTTGATTATGATCTTCCACATGTCGAATTCATTGGGTCTGAGCATTGGAACCTTTGAGACCAAGGTACTGTTTGATTCAACAATGTTTTCCATTATGAATGAATGTTTCTGAAAGATATGGCTCTGATACCACTTGTCAGGATCGAATTCTCAACAAGAATTATAAATACTCAGAAACAATATCAAAGAACTTTACGGAATAACACTTTGATATTCAATGAAACAGTAAACAAACAGTATAAATTTGATGAACAACTTGTAAACTTGTATTGAATGCTTGAAGTTACAAGATTACACACACACAACCTCAATCTTGAAGAACAGACTCTTTCAAGACGAATTCTACTTCTCTAGAATTAGGAACTATGCCTTGATGTTGATTTTCTCTAGAACAAAAACTTAGAATCAAAAATTCTAAAACTATTCTATCAATTCTATATATACTAAAGACAAAAGATAATTACAATTAATAAAATATCTTCAGAATATCTTTCATGAATATCTTCAGTCTATCCAGCTGTCATTCTTGTAATTCGGATCTCCATCTCATAAGCAGCGTTAATCATCTTGATCACATTAAAAGCATTAACTGAGTCTTGGCAGCATTAACTACTAAGCAACACTAACCTCTAGCAGTACTAACTAGCTAAGAGTACTAACTTTGTTCAAGCAGCACTAACTTTGACTAGCAGTATTAATTCTACTAGAAGTAGTAATACCTAGCAGCATTATCTTTAAATTCCTCTGGCAGTAGTAATTCTGTACTAGCAGCATTAAACACTTAAGCTTTTCTTCAGTTCCCAACACTCCTCCCCTCTCTCTCCTCTCTCTCTCTCCTCTCTCTCTGTCCTCTCTTCTCTCTCCTCTCTCTCTTCTCTCTCTTCTCTCCTCTATCTCCTCTCTCTCTCCCTCTTCTCTCCTCTATCTCCTCTCTCTCCCTCGACATTTAAAAAAATAAGTAAATAAATAAAAATAAAAGAAAGGGTATTTTTGTCATTTTTCAAAATTTCATTCCAATTCCTTTGTAAACCAAACAGACATATTCCAATTCATTTGACTGATTACATTCCATTCCTGCCAACCAAACAGTTGGTCAAACATGAAAACATTCCATTCCAATTCCTTCCAGATTCCAATTCCATTGACAGATTACATTCCATCATAAATCATTCTGCGAACCAAACGCCCCCTAAATATTTACAAAGAAGTTTCTAGCTAAACAAAGACTAGAAGTGCATGGAAATCTCCATAATATGCTCATCTCTTCTAGAACCTTTCTTGGATCCTCTTGAATCTTCTCCAAGGTTTCTCTAATCCCTTGATTGATTCAAAATATTTCGGATTTCTAGAGAACCTCTTAGCGGGACGTGACAATATGATTCAATGTTTATATTGGAACCGTATTGATTTTAAATAGAAATTGAACCAATTTAGATTAGTTTTGTTTTGAGCTATATTTACTTTTTGTTTTGGTTCAGGTCCGGTTCAGTGTTAGTTTGTACGCCCCCTAATTTCATAGCATTTGATGGGCAATTTGAAATTTCAACTCACCTATATGTTAAAACATGTCATTTTATGTTATATTTCATTGATAATGACTCATATAGAAAAATTCAAGAAGTTTGCTAGAAATAAAAAGACAAATACAACGTATATCAGTTCGATTTCTATTTTGCAGAACCTATTGTGATAACATTCATTTTGATATCTCATATGTTATGTGTCAAATATTTAGATAATACTTAGTTTACATATGAAAATATAACAAGTGTGATTCTTATTTTTTAAAACATAGCTTGGTCCAAATATTTAAGGTATAATCCGATTATATCAATATGAAGGTTCTAAAAGTATATAGAGCAACATTTTAGGTTTCAATAATGTAATTTCGGTACAAAGTCTCCATCACTCAATTATGATGAAAATGCAACTTGGAGACAAATAATTGAATCCAACAAAACATAAATCACCCAAGTTGAGGTTGCCCTTTGCAAGTTGCATCAAACACTTTCCAATCCAATCCAAGGGTCAGCTCAACTGACGATAAGATTTAGGTCTTTGGGGCATTTTCCTATAAGTCACTGGTTCGAGTCCCTCCAAGACCACATGGGTTTAGTTGAGATGCACGTAAGCTGACCAGAGTCCCAGACACCCATGGTTACAAAAGAATAAAAACCTAATCAAATTAAATGAACCGAGTAAATCACACACTGAAGTAGGGTTTGGAAAAGAAAAATGTATGTAGTCTTTTCCTCAGAGAGAGAGAGAGATTGTTTATGTGGAGACCTCGACTTGCGAAATCCGTAAGCAGTAGACCAGCCAATAACTTCCAAATCGACTGTAAATCATCTTGTAAGTTATTAGTAGCCCACAATTTGACTTATAAGAAACTCATATTTTGCGCTTCCCGTCAATGTAAGACGAATTGTCACATGTTTACTCACCCTCGGGCGAAGTTCCCTTGTTCTTTAAGAAAAAAAAGATGATGCCGATATGGTCATCTGGGTAACAAAGACCGGGTAAAAGATCTTGTTACGATTACATGATGATTTGACTTGATCGTACTCTAGAGAAAAATACCGACATCTGCAAAAGCCGTACTAGTAAAATTAGCAAAAAGAGAGTCGAGCGATATATACAATATACTTGATGCAACTCCAAATGTAAATAATTTGACCCCAATGTCATGTACTAATAAAGTATGTAACAGAGATTAACATCCCAAATCAAGTAATTCACTTCCATGGTAAATCCAACAGGGAATTGCAGCTGGAAATAGTGTAAAAAACATAATCCCACAAAAAAGCAAATAAAATAAAAAACACAGGTAGCAAGTTAGAAACTCCATACTACTACATAATAGGGCTGAACGATTACAACCATCGAAAGCTGGGATCTTCACGGGAAAAACCTCTCTATTTCTTAGGTAGAAGAAAGGTCGACGCACATTCTACCTCTCCTAGACGCTACTCTCGGGTGACGTATACTGGGTACGTTTGGATTGGTTTAGGCTTGAATGATTAGCTAGGGAACTCTTCAACGAGTATGCTATCTTTCGTTTTCACCATTTTAATGCTGCATAAAAGCCCTAAACGTCATTATGTTGATAACCATCGAGGTAACGTTTAGCGCTAGGTTCGTCCAAAGAAGTTTAAATCAAGGTGAACTATGAAATTCAAATTATTCCACCAGTATTCCGTACTAGGTGAAACTGGTCATTAAGGCCTGGCTTATCTTATAATCTATGAGACTATGACTACACTTTTCATGACTCCATACTGTCTTATGAACAACAATAACCATCAGAAAGTATATATAGGGTCAAGTTCTGAGGAAAACCGCAAAAAAAAGAAAAACTGAGGAACACCCTGGTGGCTGTTCATTTGGAGGGTATGCACATGTTCACACTAGTATTTGTAATATGCACACGTGCATAAAACCAAAAAATAGCTTCAATTACTTGTATGTCCAGGTGAATGGCTATAAGAGTGCTCCTCAGTTTTTCAAGGGCTTTCCCCTTAACCTCCTTATATATATATATATATAGTCAGAAATAAGTGTGGAACAGAACAAGGCCAAACAAGGTAATTGGATCCAACAAACCTTGTATGTATCAGAGAGACAAAGCAGGATCTAAGCATCCATGAAAAAGAAGAAATACAGCAAAAGGTAGAAAAAGGAAAAGAGCAAAAGGTGGGTTGTCAAACTGTAGCCAACATTCAAGATGTTCATTAAGTGCATAACACTAACAGAAAAGGATAGATACATAAGCAAGTGTCTTTGGTCTAATCTATCAACATCTTTAGAGCCCTTAGGTTATGAGTTCATATCAATCTAGAAAAACCAATGTATCGGTCCCATAACCGTTTCAAAAGACAAAAACACATATACACACACAAGATAGATATACAACCAACATGGTTCCTGTGGACAAAAATAAGGTAGATGAGCATGTGGAATGACAACTCTAAAACAAAACCCTCATCAAGAATTTATCACAAACATCATTCAAAATGGAGTCCAAGAAACCATCATCCCAGCCATCAAGAAATATTTGAATCATTAGTTGAGAATCACATCACACTATAAAGATACATCAGCTTAAACTAAGGGGTTGTTTGTTTTAAAAAAAAAAATCTCTTAATGGCTCTTAAGTCTGAATCGTTCAGACCTTTTTATACATCACCTCTTATTAATCATAACTAAATTAAGATTTCAGACTTTAGACCTCTTAAAAAACAAACGGCACCTAAGCATATACTATTGCAACTAATTGACATCTATTTTGGCCACTTCAACAAGCTAGCAATAAACTGGAACTCAACCAAATATCAGTTTCTAACTTCCAAACTACATCTTAATATGTTTGTTTACCTTTTAATAGTTCCATTAAGAGGCAACATCTGAATCACTAAGAGGTGAATCTTGTTTGGCAAAAAAAAAATCCGTCTCTTAATAGTTCTAAAACTCTCTAAATGATTTTGTATCTTGGGCCTCCCTTTAACATTCAGCACCCTAATTTTTACGAACAATTACCAAACAACCATATTTCATTTTGCACTCTATCATAAGAGTCTCTTAATCATTCCGACCAATTAAACACCAAACTATTCAGCAACCGCCAAACAGCCATTAATCTAAACAGTCAGGTGATGGGAGATCAACATTTTTGCACCAAAAAACACTTGAATTACCAATATATGATGTAAAACAGGCTATCTATCAAGATGGAATAGCAATTTAGCAAACAAAAAAGATTGATTTTGCATTCATTCATGTGTATACAGAAAAGTATGAATATCTCACCACTCCTTTGCTTAATTTCCAATGAGTATATAGTTCCTATTTATCGTTAGGAGTCATACGATGCTGATACGCTGAAACTGAAGCAAACTTATTTCCAGACCAGTCTCTCTGTTGCATATTCATGTTATACGGATACGAATTTGATTCAAATCCATGATGATAAGCACCTCCATCACCATTACCTGCAGAATTAGGAACGATCTGAGGTGATGGATAAGGCATATGAACCATCTGCGCATGATAAGTCACCGGCGCCGGAGCATAACGACGTCCATTATTACCACCGCCGGATTCCTGCAAATTGTGAGGAATCGGAGTTGAAGCGAAAATGTGATCTGAAGATGAAGAACCATGAGTAGATAACCCCTGCTGCATCCTTTTCAGATATAATCTATACTTCTGAAGATGACTTGCGACGTTTTCACGCGTTAATCCTTCAACATTCATCAACTGCATGATTGTTTTAGGAACGGCGTTCTTCACGCCTAAATGCGCTACGACATCGACAAATCGCTTGTGCAGTTGCGGTGTCCAGACTAAACGAGGTCGTTTCGATGTCCTTGCCGACGAATCGTCGGCTAGCAAAGCGGATTCAGCTTCCTCGCCAGCTCCACCGCCATCACCGCTGCTATCGACTCTCCGTAATTTTCGCATATCGGAACCATCGCGAGTTAGATCGGCGGTTTCCTCACCTTCCACAACCATCGCATCTTCTTTATCATCATCAACACTAAACGACTTGAAACTATTGAATTTGGTCAACGACTTGTTTTCTAACGCTCCTCGCATATTCGAAAGCGTGTTGTGAGAAGCACGATTGACGTCGATCATACTCCGGTAAGGCTCCGGCGATATGTTGAACGCCGATAACAACTCCGCAGAGATCAGCGACTGTGACAACGGCGTTAGATCGTCTACGTTCGGCAACCCTACCTCCCACTCCAAAACTTGATCATCATCCTCACCACCGCCACCGCCACCGACATCATAGTCGGTAATTCTGACTTCCTCTCCCATAACAAAATTAGATCAAAATTCACGACAAATCAACCAATTTCAAGCAATCATCAAATCCTGGAGGAAAATTGTAAAAATTTGGGATGAAGAAACAGGATCCACATCAACTGTTGTGAGATATTTGATAGGTCAGAGGGATTATTTATTGTTAAAATGCTGTTTTGGGGGGATGAAAAGTACTGATTTAAGATATTTGTTGGGAAATCCATGGATTCTTTTCAATATCTTATTCTCGCTTTTCGAGTGTTTGGATTGGATTGGGTTTTCGACGTGGATGTTTGAAAGACGCCGATCAATTCTCCGGCCCATCATTAATACATCATCATCAAACCATAAATATCAATCCAAATTCAATTTTTGATTAAGTTCTATATACAAAGCTGTATGGATTAATTTATCTGTATTAATTGAGAAGATTTCTGTTTGAGAGATATTTTCATAGGCAGAAGGAGTACGTTTTTCTAATTGAGATTTGAGAGAGACATGTTTCGAAAAAACTTCCGTATAAAACATCCCCTATAAGTTTACTGGATAAGTTATGTGAAAAGTTCAAAAAAACCCAACGAACTTTAAGGTTTGGAGTGATTAAGTCCTTGGATAATTTTTTCGAACAAATAAGTCATTGGATATTTTAAAACCCGTTAAATAAATCCTTGGACTTTTGATAACCTGTTAAATAGATCCTTATTATTTAAAAAATGTAACTTGCAACCTACATAACATGTAAAACTACAAATTAAAAAAGAAATGTCACATACTTTATCCACCTACAAACTAAAAATGAGGAAATTAACTAAAATAAATCAATCTCATCAACCAAGTTCATTTTTTAACCACTTTTCAAAGTTTTTTTTTTTCTAAAATATTTAAAGTTTGCACATAATGTTTTTTTTCTGTGTAAGGATTGTTTTTTCCAAAAAATAAAATAAAAAACATTCTTACATAGAAAATTTTATGTATAAATATTCACTTTGCTTATAGTTTTAGAAAAAAAAATACATTTTCCATCATTATAAAGCTATAATTAGTTATTTGATTTATTTTATATGCATTACTTTTTCATTTTACATTTTTATTAGAGTAAATTACGAATTTGGTCCCTGTGGTTCTTTGAAATTTTGGATTAGGTCCCTCTAAAGAATTAATTACATATGACATAATGTTGGATTATAAATCACATAACATATACTATCACTTTATTAATGAATTCAGTAACCTTTATAAAGTATTACAAAGACATATATATATATATATATATATATATATATATATATATATATATATCAGAAAAATAAATATAAAATAACCGTCGATCATGAATCCAACGGTTAAGATGTGGGTTGCAAATGTTGCAACTTTTTTCAGGGTTGCAAAATATCCTTCCAATATATATATATATATATATATAGGGAGAGGTTCATTTGAGAAATGATAAATATATGAGAAATAGAGAAGTAATCTTAGCCATTCATCTGGTCAACATTTGCGGTTTTGACCGCGAAGCACCGGATAATTCCTTGTGTGGTCTATAGAAGGTAGAGGGGTAATTTCGTAAAATACACCGGATGAGTTCATATATGAATCTGTATGAATCAAAAAGATTCATATATGAATCTGTTAATTAGTTCAACTGATTCATATATGAATCTTTGTGATTCATACAAATTCATATATGAATATTTGTGATTCATACAGATTCATATACGAATCACAAAGGTTCATATATGAATCTGTTAGTTAGTTCAACTGATTCATATATGAATCACAAAGGTTCATATATGAATCAGTTAAAAGAGTTCAGTTGTGAATTGCACTGGTTCATATATGAACATATAGTTCATATGTGAATTATACATGTTCATATATGAACACAGCCCGTGTGTTTTGTAAAATTTACGAAATTGTCCTTCTATTTTTGGGATAGCCGCAACTTTTGACCAGTCAAAGCCGCAACTTTTGACCGGTCAAAGCCGCAATATTTGACTAGTCAAATCCGATCTTGACCATATGAATGACTAGGATTTTTTCTCTATTTCTCATATATTTACCATTTCTCAAATGAACCAAACACTATATATATATATATATATACACAATGAAGAGATGCAACTCTTCACTAAATGACACAACCCTTTTGACAGTTGACAGTTTATTATCTATCAACTGTATTAACTGCCATAACCCAACGACCCAAGAGCTCCTTACTAGCTTACATTTCAACAAATCCTTCGTCAAATTACCTAAATATCAATTCAATGTTAGGGTTTAACGTAAACGTGATCACTTGCATATAATTTCTTTTTTTATTAATAAAACAAGTATATTTAAAAGGACAAACATGCGCCTCACATGGGAGGCATGTGAGGGGTTTAACGGTTCACACTTAAACGGGAGTTAGATGAAGGGACTTGATCCGCAACAAAATCGAAACCACGATGATGTCATATGTAATTAATTCTTTAGGGGGACCCGATCCAAAATTTCAAAGAACCACAGGGACCAAATACGTAATTTACTCTTTTTATTATGTTAACACATAATCGTATATTAATTAAAATATATAAAAAATTTGGTTTATTCTTTTACAAATTATATCATTATAATCGTTTGGTCAATGCGTTTAAAATGAACTCAATATTGTTTTTGAATTTAATCTTATATTATTCAATATCATAAAATATAAATACGTACGAACTATTTTTAATACTTATAGTTACAGATTTATCTTATATTATTAAATAAATAACCCAAAAAAGATAGAAAGTGTAAATATTAAATATAATTCGTACGTATTTATGATATTTAATAATATGAGATTAAATCCAAAAAATTCAATATTAAGCTCATTTTAAACGCATTCACGAGACAATTATAGTCGTGTAATATGAAAAAAAAACATATTCTTTTTAATGTATTTTAGTTAATATATGATTATGTGTGTTAATATAATAAAATGGTTAACTGAAATTAAAAAAGTAGAAGATATAAAGTAAATTAAATAACAAATTATAAAGATGTTTTCTATTTTTTTTTGCCAAAAACAATTCTTAAGACAAAAAAAAAAAATTTATGCATAAACTTAGGGCCTGTTTACCAAATATTTCATTAAGTCCTGTATGGATAAATGTGTCTGTCTGAATAAAGAGATTTTGAAAAGTGTTTAAAAAATGAATTTGGTTTATAAGATTGACTATTTTAATTAATTTTCCCACTTTTTAATCTGTAGGGGGATAAAGTATGTGACATCTTTTTTTTTAATTTGTAGTTTTATCTGTTATGTAGGTTGCAAGTTACATTTTTAAGTAATAATGATGTATTTAACAGGTTTAGAAAAGTCCAAGGATTTATTTAGTGTGTTTTGAAATGTCTAAGGACTTATTTGTTCCAAAAAATTGTCCAAGGATTTAATCACTATAAACACTAAAGTCCATTGTTTTTTTTTGGACTTTTCCCATAAGTTATCACTAAGAGCATCCACGATGTGTTTTTTCAAAGCTTTTTGGGAGGTTTTTCAAAAAACAAAAACCTCCTTTTGAGGTTTTTCACATAGTGGAGAACTTTTTCAGTTGAGGTTTTTCGTCATAGCTCGTAACTGCACGACCTGCTTTTTCATAGCTTTTTCGTATTTAATCAGTTTTAACTTTATAGAATTTTATAAAAGTTTCGTATTTAATCAGTTTTATTTATTAACCATTTTTATTTACTAATATATTTAAAGTAATCCTATTTAAATATAATTTATAAATAAATAATATAAATAAATACATAATGAAAGTAATTATATTTTATATTTTTAAAATAATATCTCAAATTTGACATATTTATACAATTTTAACAGATTTTTTAATGACCCACTTTTTATTTTCGGTTATACATACTTTTAAATTTAACATTTTTTAATTTTTATTTTACAAACTTTTTATACAACTTTTATATATTTCTTGATAACCTAATTTTTATTAATTTGTATGGATTTTAATGTATTTATTTTTATAAATAAGAATAAAAATGATATAAAGTTAAAAGAGTGGGACCCTTAATAGTTTAAAAAAGTAATGTAAAAGCTTGGGTGAGGTTTTTCACATAGTGGAGGTATATAAAGGTTTTTAAGTTGTTGATGTGGCAATAATGTGTAAGAAAAAAGCTATGAAAAAGCTCGGTGAAAAACTCGTACACTGTGGATGCTCTAAGTCATCATCAAAAAGTAATGTATAGCTGACCGAATAAGTTGTGAGTCTTATTACATTTATTCAACGAAATTGATCTTAAACTTATTTCAGTATAACAATTAGTTTTTTAATTAATATAGATTTTTGTTTATTTTTTTATATTTTAAAATTGTAATTGGTTAAATAAGATGGAAAAACAAGGAACCTTTGGTTTGATGGAATAATTTTGAGGGATTTTTGATTTAGTTGAAGGATTTGAAATTTTTTGTGTGTAATAGTTTGTAGGATTGAGAATGGAATTGAATTTCATTCTTTATAAATGATTTACAAAAACTAATAATAAATATAACTAAATTATCTTTTTATGAATTGATTATTACAAAACAAATGCTTTTAACATATTTTAAACATTATTACATACAAATCTTACCTAACATGGGATTGGAAGGTATTTAATTCCAAATCTAATACAATCATGCAATTAAACGAGATTTAAGAGGCCGTTTGGTTCGTAGGGTTCCAACATAATCCTTGGCTCGTGATAGAATGCGGTACTACGAAAGCTTTGGGTCGCGAATGGGTTGTCCAGAAGAAGGCGTCTGACAGGTTAGCTGTTGCCCGGATCATTACGGTTGTTTCCTATGTTCAAAGGCGGGATAGTCGGGAGCACGTTTTGGTAACCACGGTGCAACAACGTAGCGTGGTGGCGATGCGATCTGAAGCCTTCCAACGGGTGTCAGCTACGATTGAGCGTGTAACACCCTCAAATTTGGTAAGAGCAACTAATTTAAAATTTCGATATAACATCAAAATAGGGACAAGAATTCCTCTTACAATTCAAAACTCAATATACCTCGAGTTAAAAATCTATAATTACCTCGACAATTACAAACTCCAACAAGATACAAGATCTAAACCAGAGTCGGATGTTACATAACCCAATACAAGTTGTTCTTCACAAAACCTAAGCGGAAGACTTCACATTCACGAGCACACAACTAGAACTTCTCTCTTCAAGAACTATTCCCAAACGAAGTCTGTTGCACATGCCGACAAATAAAAAGGTTAGGCTAACGCCTAGTGAGTTCAAGAGTTTTCAGCATGAATAAACATATCGTTAAGAGGAAAGAATTCAATTCAAATTGTAACATCCTAAAAATTTCACAAATTAAAAATTCGAAAATTCGGCAATAAGACGTCTAAAATACGAAGGACCATAATACCCTGTAAATATTAAATTCCAAAAGAGTGAATTCCAATATTCAAGACAACTATAACCCATAACAAGAGGGTTACTTTGCACTATAAAGTTTTGCAACAAAGAATGGGACATCAATAATACAACAACCTACGTAATCTAGAAATGATTCGAATCTAGATTAAAATTGGTGTTGCGGGTTCACTATATACTCTCTTCACAAAAATCCATCAAAAGACCGACACTTCGAGAACTCCTACGTGCCCGGTTGACAAGGCCAACATCCTAGTTTCCTACACGAGTAGGATCCGTGAGGAAGCAACAACCACACCAAGTGTTAGGACGAAACCTAGTGAGATTTCATAAGTTATGCAATTCATAAACATTAGTATCATAATTTAATAAAGCAAGATTTGGGTTACCTGTAACACCCCAAATTTTCTTTGTATAGTTTCTCGTTAAGACTTCTAGTCTGCTATGTATTAAATCTTAGTCATCTTGCGTTTTCCCAATTCGTGTGTATCGCGCGTTTCTAGCCAAATTCGTGAGTCGAGTCTTGAATTTGGAAAAGTGGGACAGTGGACCACGCGACTTACCTCACGACTTGAAGGTCGCGGCACTAGCCGCGTAGCCCACTGCTTGTCTACCTTTGCAGGGACACGGACGACTTATGCCGCGACTTGAGGTCGCGGCATAACCCGCGGAAGCCCCCTGAACACCCAAATACGGTTTTTCCCTTTTTCTCATTTATTGCAACTCTAGAGCTTTAAGGGAGATTTCTTGGTGCCCTAGGTAAGTTTCTTCATCTACCTCCATTTACTTCTATTAAATGGAAGTTCTAAGCTCATTAATGGTGGTTCTTAGGGTTGTCAAGCTAGTGGTGAGAAGATCTCAAGCTTTCAAATTCAAGTATTCCATCACCTCTACATCTAGAAGTTGCTAGGGTTTAGAATAAACCCATTGTGAGTTCATACTTCTCTTTTATTAAACTTTATACACATCAAAATGCATCTTTTAAACTTCTAAACATCTCCTTGTTTAACATTTTCATTGTTGATGAGATTTGACCTAACTTGGTATTTTGGGAGATTTTTAGGGTTTCTTACCATTATGTGAAATAAAGATATAATCCATGACTTGGAACTACACATATGATTGTTATCTGTAACACCCCGATTTTTGAAAGGTATCAATTTGAGTTATTTCGGAAACCGATGTATTACGAAAAAATAAGATGTTTGACTTTGTACTGGAATCCTTGATTTTATAGTCTGGTTAGTTGAAGGATTTAATTACGAGTCCAACGGTCCTTTCCGGAGCGAAAACGGAGCTATAACGAAAAAGTTATGGCCAAATCATGTTTTGAGAAGGAATTGAGGCTTCTGCCTCATGCGCACGGGTCGTGCGTTTTTCCTTCATGGGATGCGCACGGGTCGTGCGCCCCAGCAGTGAGTCCAACAACTTAAATCGTTTTCAGCCTCATTTCTCAT